>OX637461.1:14790922-15278422 GCA_951799995.1 Trifolium subterraneum
GGACCGGGAACCGGAGGGTGTATCGGTTTGGTTTGACTACTGGACCGGGTAAGCAATTGAACCGGTGGGAACCGGCCAAAACCGGTAAAAACCGGCGAACCAGCGGTTTTGAAAACCGACGGGTTGACTGCTTCTTCTTCTTCTTTTCCTCCGTCGGATCAGAAATTGGAGGGTTATGCAAGTATCAATAAAAAATCGTTTAGATCAATGAAGAAAAATTCATTATCAAGTATCAACAATCTAGATCTATCAAATCTAAATTTACAGAAAAGTAAAAATTCAAACAAACAAAGTCCAACTCTTCAAAAGATGAAGAAATATATCTAACATTGAGATTTTTAGAAAAGAAGATGAAGATTAGGAAATAGCAAGACGAAGGCAGCCAATAGATCGGTTTAATCAGAGAGAGATAAAAAATATAAAGAGCATGGCGGCGTGCAATTGAAAGAGGAACCAGAGAGATTGAAAGTGAAACTAGATTTTTTTTAATGTAAAACGAAGGTAAATATTTGTTGTAAAAAAAGAAAAAAGTACTCCTAATAAAGTGGTACACAGCTATGTGTGTGGTGCAATTTTTATTGTGCATAGAAAATTGATATATGAATTTATTGTACAGACAACTCTTTATTTTTTACATTCGTCAAAGAAAAAAAACTTTATTTTTTACATGTTTTTTTCCTCTTCAACTCAAAACTATATTTCTTAAACAACAACATTTTTTGATAAGAAAATTCTCTTATTTTAAATATTTTAAAGTTATAGTAATATATTGTAATTAAAAATACATTTGTTACTAACTTGTTTCTTACTTATTTTTCATGTAATATATGTATGATAAATGTAATTTTGTTACTTATTTTTGTTGTGTGGATATCTATGTTTAGAATTTGAATTTAAAAAATACAATTATAACATTTTGAAATTTTCACATTTTTAGGTGTCATACTTTTTATAGTTTTGTTATAAAGACTAATTTATTCAACCGAGTTATTTGATTTTATCCGGTTTAGTCATGCGGTTCGACCATTGACCCAGCGGTTCGACCAATGAACCAATAATCCAGTATCATCGCCGGTTCGTTGTCCGGTTTTTAAAACACTGCCTTTGTGGCCACTTTTCTTTAGAAGAGTGGACAATTTGATTTCATGTGGCCTTGCTTTCCACATTCGAAACATTTGAAATTTTGTCTTGAAGTGGATTCCTTATTAAATTTCTTTCTTTGATCAAGTTTCTTTGTTTTTTCTCTTTTCAAACATTTTTTAAACTTCTTGACAAGAACTTCTACATCTTCATCATCTTCTTCACTTTCCAATTGTGACTCTTCATCATCACTATCATAATCTCTTGCTTTAGTTTTTAATGCAAGTGATCTAACTCTATGTTCACGCCCTTCATGCCTTTCCAATTGATCAAGTTCCATTTCATGCTCTTGCAATTTTCCAAACAATGCCGCCAATGACATTTTTGATAGGCTTTTCTTTTCTTTTATGGCCGTCACTTTGGGTTGCCATGCTCTTGTTAATGATCTAAGAACTTTTAGATTTAATTCATGTTGTTACCGGATTCAAAATCCGCTTAAAAATAATTTTCATCCACCAAAGAGATTACTGGGTTGAGTCGCGGACTAGGTCGCTCTCTTTAAGACGTTTCGCGGCACTGCCCAAAATTGTGCAAGCAGACTATCAACCACGAAGTCCCCAGGATAAAACAGCCCAGTTACAACTGTATACCGATTTGCTACTGCACGGTAGAAATCGGTCAAAGAATACACCTTCTTGAATGGTACTACAATACCACTCGAATTGATACTACAATATCAATCTATGACTCAGTGGTACTACGATACCACACGTATTGATACTACAATACCAATCTATGAGTCAACGGTACTACGATACCACTTGTATTGATACTACAATATCAATCAATATATATAATGACATTGAAGTCATTCTAATATGGTACTAAGACCATTCAGGGATTAAGGTACTATGACCAATTTTTATTTGAAGGAACTAGTGATACTAGATCACTCTTAAACCGAATTAATATGGTTTCTTTTGTATTTAGAATAGCAACTTATAAAATATACAAAAAGGTTTATCTTAGTTCATGTTTAGAATCAAATTCTAAAAAACAAGTTCATAGTAATATCTCAAAAGATTAGAAGCATCAACTTGATAACAAGAAGTATTAAAAATTGGGTATCAAATTATTGCGTGCATTTGATAAAAAATTTAAACATCACGGTCATTATTCATGAGTACCCTTTCAAATTGTTTTCATACAAACAAGATAAGAATGCTTCACAAAAATTGGAAATCATCTATTTTCATAAAGAAAATCGATTTGCTTGCCTTTAACTAATTGTCCAAAATATGGAACTATAACTAAGGTATATAATTAAGCTTCCAATAGAAACAATCAAACAAGACAAAGTTGGAGGTTACCTTCAAAGGGAAATTGTAGCAACAACTTTATATGAGCCTTAGTATATAAACCCAAGTAAGGAGAACAAGCCATCATTTCCTCTTTTCATATTAAAAGAAACTTTTTACATCATAATTGATAAGAAGAAGGTTTTTGGCTAGCAACAACTAGAAAACATAAGTAATAAGACCTTTGTTAATTTTTTTGTTGTTATCACCACCGTGTCTCACTCTTCCATTACCTTGTAGAGGTACTTGTTATTAATTAGGGTGTTTTGTAACCTCTCACTCAACCATCAATAAAAGGTGTAACGTCTCATTCACCATAAAAAGGAGCAAATGCAACTTAATTGGTATTTTTATTCTAAAAAAAAATACACATTAGTATGGTACACACACTAATATGTTCTAGTACCCGATGTGGGACTCAATTTTATTTTCAATTCACACACCAATGTGAACTTTGTTCAACAATTCATCATTTGTGAAGGTTTTTCCGAGCGCCATCAAATGATTTGTCAAATGTGAAAACCACTTTTGTAAATCAAGTATTGTTTCTTCGGGCTGCATTCTAAACATCTCGTATTCTTGTGATAGAGTGTTTAGTTTGGATCTTTTTACTTCAATTGTTCCTTCATGAGTCACTTTCAAAGTATCCCAAATTTCTTTTGCTGTTTTACAATGGGATATACGGAAGAATTCATCCATTCGCAGGGCCGATTGAAGAATGTTTATTGCCTTTTTGTCATAGAGCATTTTTTTCTTGTCATCATCGGTCCATTATCCTTTTACTTTTATTTCTACAACATTATTAGTGACTGTTGTAGGAATGAATGGACCATTCTCAACAGCATCCCATATTTCTTCTCCTTGTGCTTCCAAATATTCTTTCATGCGAATTTTCCAAAAATCATAATATTCACCAACAAAGCATGGAGGTTTGTTGTTACTACCACCATCTCTAAAAACAAGTTGTGCGGAAGCCATTCTGGATCTTCAAGAACAAGTTACTTGAACTTGAACCCGCTCCGATGCCAAATGTAAGTTTAAAGGTGTAACCTATGAGGGGGTGAATAAAGTTTCAATACTCTTTTTTTGGTTATTTTAGAGATGTTTTGGATTCCTTTTATTTTTCTTTAAAGTTATCACAAATGTATGATTCAATATGTAGAAAAATAAAAGAGAGAAGAGAAAGACACAAGAAAATTATAGTGGTTCCCCTATTGGTTTCACACCCTTGAAGGAATTCACTATGCTAGAATCTTTGTACAAGCCTTACACCAAGACCTATCCTACAATCTTTCTAACATACACAAGATAGTACCCCACTATCTTTAACCACAAGAATCTTCACCAAACCCTATGATGAAATTCTTATACAACACAAGATAGCACCCCACTATCTTTAACAACAATTCTCAACAAAACTATGATGAGAATTTACAAACAAGTGTTGAAGAAAATACAATAATGTATGGTTGTTATCAAATCAATATCACTTTAATAATATATGTAACTTGGTGCTCAGAAACCTTTTTGGATATGAAAATATAATCAAGGTTTCACAAGATATATGTATGAAAGTTTATGTGAAAAAAGTGATATTGTTTTACTTAGAAATATTGATAATGTGAAAGTTGTTATTAATTCTAATGATCACAAATATATATTTACAGAGACTTTAGAAAATGTCCATGAAGCAAGGCAACCCTTCAAAAAATCTTATAATAAAAAGTTATGTATTTAAAATCACAATGGTTCATGAAAAAAGAAAATTCTGCATTCTGTCCAGGATATATTAAATCCGTTGCTACGCATTGTCCGATTTAAAAGGGTCGTTTTCAAAATTCAAACGTTACACTGTTTTGGAATTACAAACAGCAATATATCATTTTAAATCGGTTAAAAGACCAAACTGATTTAAATTGTACTGACAGCTATTTTTCAAAAATAAGTTTTTTATAATTTTTAAAAGCTTGCTTCATATGGACTTTTATATTTAACTTAGAAACTTATTTGTAATTAATTTTAAAATAATTTCTGAGCATTCTAAGTTATATAATTATTAAAAGTAATAGATCAAAGATAAGGACCATACTTACAATTAATTTAATAAAAAGCCTAAAGTCTTGGTCTTCATCTTGATTTTTCTATCTTGAGCATCATCCATAAGCTTTCTTCTTTTGTGATGTGAGTTTGTTATCATCAAAACCCAACCAAGTTCAAGAAGGAAATCTTCTTCACATTCCACTCCTTCCTTTTTTCACTCTGCTTCTTCTCTTTTTCTGTTCTTTATTTGGTTTTTGTGTGAGTTGGTTGGTAAAAAATGGTTGTGGTGGTTGAAGGTGATAGTTGAAGTGGTTTTGCTTCTTCTTTCTTGTTCCGATTGAGTTCTCTTATTTGGTTCTGTTTTGGTTTTTTTTTTGTTTTAGTTTTGAAGATGGTTTGAATGGAAGGTTGAATGATGTGGATATTGTTGATTTGTGATTGTGTGGTAGTGATGAATGATACTATTTTGATGAAACCATATAGGTTGAATTATATGGTTTTTTTTCTGTCTTCTTCCCCTGATTCTGATATTTGGTCCTCAATTTATAGAGTAAATTGCAAAATCTATGACCATTGGACAATTGGATTAAAGTGTGTTTTGGCAAAGAAATTGGTATTGGTTAGAGTGTAGTTTTGGTGAAAAATTGATGAAAAGTGATAAAGAAAGCATGGGAGGGATAATGTGAGCGTGCTCTGTTGTTACTGTCCCCTTGCCTTTGCTGTTGCTTGATGGGTTTATAGAAAAAGCAATAGATTTGTTAGGATGGAAAAAAGATGAATTGACATGAACTTTTTGATTGAGTATGGATTTGGAGAAAACTTTGGCTTAATTTGAGATTGAGTAAAAAGCCAAAAGCTGAAAAAACAAAGAACAAAGGAGGGAGGCGTGTAACATTGCTGTAACAACAGTACAATTGTTGTTTTTTTTTTCTTCCTTTTTTTTTGGTAATTAATTAATAATAATAATAATAATAGTAATAATAATAATAGTATAACAATAATAACAAAGATGTAGAGAAACAAGGGAGGTAGGCAACATGCTTGCTAATTAAATCTTTTTAAATAACTAATAATAATAATATAATAATAATAAAGGAAAGAAAATAATAATTAGTAATAAAAAATTTGACTCAAGTTAGTGAAAAAAGACAAATTGATCCTAATTTATAGCCCCTTTTTTTTAGATTTTTATTAAAGGACAAAACTTACATGCATTTCTGGTTGTTCCACTCACAAAGAGTTGGTTTTTGGTGTTTTCATTTTAAAAAATAAAAGAAAACTATTTTTTAATTAAAATAACTACCTCTTTGTGAGTGAAACAACAAGAAATGCATGTATGGAAATGTAAATTTTGTCCTTTATTAAAATATAGAACAAAGATATCTTGAAAAATAAAATAGATTCTTAACATATTTTTTGGATTTTTAACAAAGATACTAATAAAAAAAACAAAATTAAATAAATTGACATATTTTTGAATTTTTGTTATTAATGCATCGAATGCAAGGATGAGAATATGAGGTAGGGTATCTTCAAAAATTGGGGTATGACAAAATCGTGGCTAATTAACATACCAGCACACTTTTAAAAAGTGTTTTGGTATTGTAAATTTAACATACCAACACACTTTGAAAAGTGTTATGGTATTGTAAATTAACATATCAGCACACTTTTAAAAATTGTCCCGGTATGTAATTTTTTTTACAGTAACATAGGGGTCGAATGAGAATATTTAAAAATATGTTAGGGTAAAGAGATAAATATAGGGGTAGAGAAAAAAAAATTCAAATTTTTTACATTTGACTTTAGAGCCTGTTTTGGTTGATTTATTTATTATTGAGCTTATGCAAAACAATTTATACAAATAAATAAATTTTTATATATTATTTATAACTTTGTTAAGGTATTTTACGAAATAATAGCTTATGAAAATACAACTTTTACTAGCAAGAACTTATGAATGACATAAAAGTTTATTATTTGCATAAGCTAAAAAATAACATAATTCAAACGACCCCTACGTAAGGATCATAAGTTAGTTGCAAACCGATATCTTTCATTTGTTAATTCTGGAAGATATCTCCAATCACCTATGGGATTGAAATTTTCAAACCAAGATAAACTTTGGAATAGACACTTATACAAAAAGAAATATTAGTAGAATCTCACAAAATTTATGCGTCCTGTAAACATAAACAAAATTTCTGTATTTAAGTTAAAATTAGTGCCAACATCTAAACTTTTCTGGAAGCTCGCTTACTTAACTTCTCCATAAACACTTACAAATTTATAATGAAATTTTTTAAAAAAAATTTATGATGTAAATTTAGGGTGAGGAAATATTGTCTCAATCCAAGTCAAGAGAATACTTTAGGACTCTTAGAACACTTACAAAAATAATTATATTTATCTCCCTGCAAGAGTACTAATGAGACTCAAATTCAGAACCTCTCAAATCTAAGACCAATCAATTTACCACAAATCCTTGCAAGTATAATGAAAGTTTTTTTTTTTTAGTTTTTTATAAGGAAACCATAAAACTTATTTTAATTGAGATGCTCCCATATAAACTACGTACTAGTAAAAATTAATCTATACCAGTACACCGCAAAACTTATTTTAAAATTTTGATCTGATAGATGATCCTAAGATATCTTTCAAAAACTACCAATTGAAAGATTTCTTTTTGAAAGTTCGAAATGTAACTACCGATTCGTATAAAAATGAAAAATGGGGTTGGGGCCTAAAGAGCAAACAAATAAATAATTAGTTTAAAAAATTTCTTACCGTATTATTTTTAAGAAACTCAAATCCATTACCCAAACTGATTACTTGTGAGTATGGTAGGGTGGGTTGGATTCTACCCGCAAATGAACGGGTTCGTTTGAATAATGAGTTGAGTTGGCTTGAATTCACGGATTCGTAGGTTGACCTGCACCCAGTGGCGGAAATAGGGGTGGCTGGGTTGGGCAACAGCCACCACTGAAAAAATGAGAAATTACTTAATATTTTTATAATATTAAAACTATATATATTTATATGCACACATATATTAGCAAGATACTCTTGTAGCCAAGTGGTTCAGAAGCGAAAACATAATGCCTTTAGTTCCTGGGTTCTCGAGTTTGGTACCCTCCGACCTTGATTTTTGATTTTTTCCTCTTTTTTTCTTTTTTTTTAAAAATAACACATGTTCAGTAACTAAGATTAAAACCCACACACCTGTGAAGATTAAAAGTTCAAAACATTTTTCCATGCCACTAAACCAATAACACTAATTCATAAAAAGATGATTTTTATAAATATATATTAATATATATTAATTAAAAGTTCATGTTAAACACTTGATTGCTTAACTTTAACTTATGAGTTCAATGTTATATGTTCATAATATTTGATATCGACTTTTAATTATGTTTAAGCAAGCGTTGGGAGTTGAGTGATTCTAAACAGTACTACTAATTTGCACAAATACAGTCACTCATCAGTAGTACCTTCATGAGTGATCCAATGCAAAATTGCATAATGTGCATGAGTGGCTTTATGAGTAAAGTGATTAATTAAAGCAGAGACTTTAATGATTAGGGGCATACGTGTTGGGTCATTACGAAGGGGCAGCCAGGGGGATCATCCACATTGGGTCTAAGAACAACTCTACAAGTGAGTTGGACACCACACTCTAACCCAAAACCTTCCATACCAGGATATGCTCCCCCTCAAGCGGAAGCTTCTTCATCAACACTACACTTGTACCGCCGTTGCCACACTGCACACGGGATACGCCGCCTGACCACCTTTGTCAGGAAGACTTTCGATACAAGGAGCCAGTTCAACCCTTCGTCGAACCATCGGCTCTGATACCACTGTTGGGTCACTACGAGGGGGCAGCCAGGGGGATCATCCACATTGGGTCTAAGAACAACTCTACAAGTGAGTTGGACACCACACTCTAACCCAAAACCTTAAGGTGTTAGGTTTATGGGTTATCTTACTTATAAAGTGTTCAACCTCCACTATTTTAAGCAATGTGGGACTTAACACTCACACTTGCCACAACAATACGGTTATTGCTACATGCTTCTAGTACATTTCTTGCTACTAGCTAAGCCAACTAAAACGTGTAAGGTGGTTTATCATAGCTAGGCTGATGAGTTTTCACTTCAACAAGATTCTGATTCTTGTTTCAGAGAATTATTGGAATCTCATGTGTCACATTCTTCAATTGAGCAAACAATTCCAGCCACTTTGGTTCAATCATACTCAACAAGTATAGTATAGTATTTGTGATGGGTCATCAAGAGGGGGCAGCCAGGGGGATCATTCACATTGGGTCTAAGAACAACTCTACAAGTAAGTTGGACACCACACTCTTAACCAAAACCTTAAGGTTTTAGGTTTATGGGTCATCTTACTTATAAAGTGTTCAACCTCCAAGTAATGTGGGACTTAACACTCACATTTGCCTCAACAATTTGGCACCAGCTGAATCACATAATCTATAAAGCACAGAAACTCCTCGGTAACCATATCCATTAAGTGGCTGTCACTTAACTTCAATTTTTATTTGATTTGCTGTACAAATAATGTATTTAAGTTTCAAATTGTTTTCACTTGAGCAGGAATCATTTCACGAGAAGTTAAAACATGTCTTCCAAGTGTGTAGGGGATGCATCTGGTAGTGGCACCAAAGAGGTTGATGTTGTGACTTGGGGACAACACTCGGGAACTTTTCTATGGTGTCGAGAACATGTCCAAACATTACAAGGCAGGCGTCTCCTCCCTGACCCAAGCATATGATAGTCAATTTGCAATTAATTCCTCTACTAAGGTAGTAGCAGATGGAAGCAGTTGAGCAAAGAGCAAATGCTGCCGAGGATGATGCAAGAGTTGAATTGGAGAAATTTTCTTCTTACTCTTATTTACTATTGGAAGGTATCTTATACTCCTACTCCTTATTATATAAAAATATTTACTTTTTATATTATTTGTTATATTTTTTACTATCTAAAAAAGTAATATATATATATATAATAAAGACTAGAGGTAGTAATAGTATAAATCTTATTGAGAGATATTTTCCGACAGTTTTTTTCTAATGCGAATAATGCGGCGACGAAAACCAACCACTTTGAAAAACTTTCCTTTACATTTCATGCATTTTTTTAATCATGCTTCCTCTTTTTGGTTGATATCATGCTTCCTTTTTTAATAATATAATATGTTTTGTTTAAGCAAATAAAATATGGTATACAATTTCATATTCTTCTTTTTTGAAAAAAACAATATAACTTATATTGAGAAATTAATGGTTAGAAATCTGAAAATATCTTGACCAAAAAAAAAAAGAAATTTGAAAATATAATTTACGTGTGGAAATATCATTTTACCTTGATGTAACAAATTGTCTTTTGGAGACAACGTGTGTTTACCTTTAGGAGTTGAAACTTATGAATAAAAAAAAGTAGGATTTACATATAGATGGGTGGCGTGTTTGAAAAGAAAGATTTACACATAGATTTTACTTCCTCCCAGGTTGCAACAACCATATTGACTTCCATTTGCCTAAAGACAGTGATTTGCCAAGACTTTTTTTTTTTGTTACTAACCTTAATTTTTTTTGTTGTGTTATCATGAGATTAGTACAAAATTTCCACCGTCATTAGCAATGATTAATCTCCGTCGGAGAATCTGTGGGACACACAAGGTGGGAATCGAACCCCTAACGACTAGTTCATTGTTGGTACTAACCTTAGCTTCTAAATTTGATGTTACAGGAAAAATGAAAAAGCATTGGACAAGTAAAGGACATAGAAATTACTTGTGGCACTAAGGTGAGTTTAAAACTTGTAGTTGCAAGAAGAAAACTTAGACAAGTAAATATAAAAGAGCCAACAGATTATATGTAACACTAATGTACAATCTCAATTCAATCATAAGATAAAGCTTATAAAAGAAAGAAATACAGATTAATATAACATAAAATCAAACTAGAATGTATTTAGAAGTGCAGCTGATGGAGAAATGACTTCAAAGGCAGTGCTTGATTGTGAGGAGGACCCTGTCCCTGTGAAGGTTCTATTGCTTGAAGTTGAAGTCTTAGATTTAGAGGACACAGAATATAATGATTTATTATAGGTAGAACCATTCATCTGTAATGGAAGAGTAGGCAATGGAGCATCAAAATTAAGCACTTGAACAACTTGCCTAATTATAGGTCTTTGAACATGATCCATATGAGTACACCAAAGTCCAATTATCATTAATCTCTCAATTTCCTTTTCATTGAATTCACCATATAATCTTGAATCACATGCTTTAAGAACTTCACCTTTACCATAAAGTTCCAAAACCCAATCTACCAAGTAAATATTATCTTCACCAAGACTTGGTTCAATTGCTTTTCTACCACAAGCTATTTCCAAAGCAACAACTCCAAAACTATATACATCAGATTCTCTACTAGCTTTACCTCTAGTAGCAGCTTCTGGTGATAAATAACCATATGTTCCTGCTAAAACAGTTGTTTTTGATTCGATCTCGTGGTTCATTAATCTAGCCAAACCAAAATCTCCAAGCTTTGTATTAAAATTAGTATCTAACATAATATTGCTTGGTTTTATGTCTCTATGAAGTACACATTGCTCACACTCTTCATGAAGGTATAATAATGCTGAGGCTAAGCCTCTAGCTATATTATATCTCACTGTCCATGTTAGTAAACCTTTTCCTTTGAAAAGGTAAGAATCCAAGCTTCCATTTTGCACAAACTCATAAACTAAAAGTAGATCATTTTGTTTATGACACCATCCGAAAAGTTGAACCAAATTCTTATGCCTTAATTGACTAATGACTTTAACTTCTGATGCATACTCCTTAACTCCTTGATTTGATTCCTTAGAAACTTTCTTTATAGCAACATGAGTTTTCAAGTCTTTTATAAATCCCTTATAGACTCCTCCAAAACCTCCTTCTCCGATTTTGTGTTCCTTTGCAAAGTTGTTAGTTGCTCTAGCAAGTTCTTCAAAGGTAAATTTCTTAGGTAGAGAGCTTCTTTCAAAATCACTATCCATTGCAAGATCAGAATGCAAAACATCGTTCGTATATTTATTCCTGAGCTTCCATTTCACAAAACAAACCAACCCGATAACACAAATCAAAACAACAGCACCACCAACACTTAGTCCTATAACAAGTCCTTTTTTTGTTCCATCCTTTTCTTCTTCAAAATCTAAACTTGAGTTAAAGGACCATGAGTTAAGGGTATGATACTCACCCCACCATAACCCTGTTGCTGAAGTGAATCCAAATTCAACCCAATCAGGTAGGACTTCTCTCAAATCGACAATACTCGACAAATGCTGTTGGATCATTTTGTTATCTTGATAACCTGTGAAGGTGACAGATAAATTGTTTGAACTAGAATTATAACTCACTTCAGCATCATATCCTCTATCATCCATGCTAGTGAACCATTGTGTAGTGTAAGAAGTGGTTATAGAATTAACATCAATCCCAACATGTTCATATTTAGGATCCAACTCATTAACAAAAGTATCAAATTCCACAGCTACAAATGGATTTTCTTTTGTGAAATTTAGATTATTCAATTTAACAGGGCTTACAAGACCTATACCACTTCCATCTCTTGGAACAGGTAGTGGAAAATTTGGATGTGCCAAATAGAAAGTGATGCCATCTCCATGATTGGTTTTATTGGGGGTGTTAATAGTAAATGAGAAACGAGTAGTGAAATCTGTAACTTGATTTGTGTTTATGTCCCAGAGATGAAACAGTTTTGAATATGTGACTCTACCTAGACTGTCTTTCTCATACTTTGTGAGTTGAAGTACTTGGTTATCTTGATAGACATCAGTACCTGAAAAATTGAAGAATTTTGTTTTGTCACTACCAAGTTGATCATAGTTGAATGATAATGGAGCTGCATGAGATGTTACAAGAAACAAGAGGGATAATGTTAAATGAAAGAAAGAAAGAAGATAGATTTTCTGAAAGGTGCAAGATGTTGCCATTATAGCAAATTTGATGTTGTGTGGACATAGAATCATATACAAAATGGTATGAAGTGGTTAAATGTTAGGTAGTAATAGTAGTAATCATAATTAGTGTGAAGGTTCATTGTTTGTGTTGGATAGTTGAATGAGTCAATGGGTATAGTAACTCTTAATTAGTCTTGGTCAATCCGTGTTTATGAGTCCTATTGTTTCAAATAATCCATCCATATACGTGTAAAAGTGTCCTATACGTTTCCAAAATTCTTTTGCTTTATTTTCTACAACATCATACAAGGTCAATGAATAATTATTATAATGTTTTTCTTATGATGTTCTTATACGGAATTTTGTTACCGATTTTCATGTGCAAGTTGGCCTTCATGAACCCAACTTGGAGTCTCTGACATCGGAAGTCATGAGTCCGGTGTCAGGGTTTATATAGGATTGGACAATCCTCCTTTTTGAATCATGGTTTTGAGGTGGAGTTAGGTTCAATCCATATCAATTGGCATCAAAGCAGGTTTGATCTTTGGGCGTTGAAACTGAATTGGAAGAATGAACCTTATAAAAGAAAGGGGAAGAATGAAGACGCTGATTGTTCAGGGGTCATATTTGTTACCGATTTCCATGTGCAACCTCGGCTTCATGAACCCGACATGGAGTACTTTTGAGGTGGAGTTACGTATCAAAATTTATAGTAATATGTATGAAATAGTTAAGCGACATAGAAGGAGCATGCTATGCTATGAACAACAATTAACAAGGATATTTGAATAAACAAATGAAAAATATCTAACATAAAAAAAATGTGATCAATAAGGATACATCAAGGCAAGTTCTATATACATTCAAAAGAAAGAAAGATGGATTAAAATAAAATTAATTTCTTCTAGAATACAGAAGCGACATAGAAGGAGAAACATCATCAGAAGTTGTTGTAGTAGTACTAGTAAACCCAGATGAGTTTGTGTTTGAAGTTGAACTAAAGCTTATTATATTCTGGCTTTGACTTTTCTCAGAACCACTTATGCTAAATGGAGCAGTGAATGAATTCAAAGGGCCCTCAAGATATGTTGGTACAGGCATACTTGATGGAAGATTAGGCAATGGAGCTTCAAAATTAAGCACTTGAATAGCTTGTCTTATTGAAGGCCTATTCTTAGGATCAGGATGAGCACACCAAATACCAACAATCATTAAACACTTGATTTGTTCCTCTTCAAAATCTCCACTTAATCTTGGATCCACTGCTTCAAGAATTTTCCCTCTTCCATATAGCCCCCAAACCCAATCTACAATGTGTATTTCGTTTTCTTGAGCCTTAAGGTTTATTGGTTTTCTTCCACAAGCTATCTCTAAAGCAACAATTCCAAAACTATACACATCTGTTTCTTTACTAGCCCTTCCAGTAGTAGAACATTCAGGAGCCATGTATCCCAAAGTCCCTGCTAAAGCTGTAGTTTGTGCACTTTTTGCATGGTCCACAAACCTTGCTAAACCAAAATCTCCAAGTTTTGCATTAAACTCTGAATCCAACATTATATTGCTTGCTTTTATGTCTCTATGTACAACACATTGTTCCCATTCTTCATGCAAATATAACAATGCAGAAGCCAAGCCTCTAGCAATTGTATATCTAACAGCCCATTTCAACAAACTTTGTTTTTTGAAAAGATGAATGTCTAAACTTCCATTTGGCATGTACTCATATACAAGCAATAGCTTTTTTCTTTCATGACACCAACCTATCAATTGCACTAGATTTCTGTGCCTTAACTTGCTAATAATCGTTACTTCTGATGCAAACTCCTTTATCCCTTGATGAGAATCTTCTGACACCCTCTTAATAGCAACATAAGATTTTGTGTCTTTAAGAAAACCTCTATAAACACCTCCAAAACCTCCTTGTCCTAGCTTATGTTCATCTTTGAAATTATTAGCCGCATGTGCTAATTCTGCATATGTATACTTCTTAGGTCCTCCTCTTCCAAAATCCTCACCCATGTACTCTTCAAAATCATCATCTTCCTCTTCTTTTACTTTCTTCCACTTCTTCCACAAGTAAAATGAAATAAAACCAAACACACCAATCAAAACAAATCCACCAATTCCCAATCCTGCTGCTAGTCCTGCCTTGGACTTTTTCTTCTTAGAACTAGGAGCTATATTAGGATCTTCTATGATTGTTTTTTTGTTATCTTGTTGTGATTCTAAAGTTGAGCTAAAATCCCATGAAGAGATACTATGAATAGCAGTTGCATTTCCTGTGGCAGCGGAGAAGCCAACAGTAACAAATTCTGGCAGATAAAGTCTAAGATCAACTATCGAAAATAGATGTTGAATCACAGTGGTGGAAGTATCATTATTAAAACCAGTGAATATAATACTTAAATTTAGTGAACTAGCATTGTAATTGATCCAAGCTTCATTGAGTTTACCTTCTTTGATATCAGCCAACCATGTCACATTAGCAACAGATATCATTGAGTTGATATCGATTCCGGCATGTTCAAGTGGTGGATCCCAAGGATTCTGATAGATATCAAACTCAACAGCAACAAATGGATTAGTTTCAGTTGAGTTCAATGCTTGATCATCAAGTGTTAAACCCATAGAACCACCTTTTGTTGCATTAGGCTTCTTTGTACCTGAAGGGATGAGAAAGAATGCTATACCATCTCCATATTTTTGTCTATTCTGTGAATCTATTGTAAAAGTGAAATGGGATGTGAAATCTGTAAGATTGTTTGTGGTTTTGTTCCAAAGGTAGATAGGTTGGTAATATGAAGCTCTACCAATACTTCCATTCATGAGCTTACCTTGTTGATTTATTGTAAGTTGTATAGCTGATGATGCTGGATTCGCCGATCCTTCATAGATTATGCTTCTGTCATTAGGATCAAAACTAGTGAAATTAAAAGTCAATGAAGATGTATATGGAATAATCAAGCTTAAGAGTAAGAAAATAGATAATAACATTGCTTTTGGTGCTGCAAAGGCCGTTATTGGGAATTAAGGTTCAGCTGAAGCTTGTAGGGATTAATTTAGATGAAACAGCTTAGAATCAAACTACTTTACAAGCTTCTCATGCAGACATTGTTTACTAACTAATCTTCCTTTTAGAAATGTTCAGTTTATTGCCACTTGGAAGAAAAATATCAAAGTTTTATAGAATAAAAAACAAAGGAATGAGTCTCATTGTATATATTTTAAGCTAGTTTATTGCCACACAATTATAATTTAATGGACAACAAGTCAACACCTATATTTTATATAGCAATACAATTTGGATTTTTTCAAACTTGTATAGGAAAGCTGTTCATAAGAATTGAAAGGGGAGTTGGATTTTACCATTTGAAAATTTGAAAAAGTTAAAGGAGAAACTGTTGAAAATATAAGGTTAAATAGATACTTCAACAAAACTTTTGGATAATGGAACTCTAAATTTTGATTATTAAAGCTCAACTTGCAAATAATTCTCTAATTAGACCCATGCTAAATAATTTAATGTGAGTTGGAATGTAAATATATAGAAAACTTGCGTTTATGACAATCAGAGTTATTTTTTATATAAACCCCTTTGACCTTAGGGAAAGCGGGCTCCAATAATTCAGAATTCAGCCGCAAAGCAAGATAAATAAAATCTAACCTAGAATTGTTCCCACTAGAAAATCAAATTGGGATCAGTTATTTTAGTAGCATTTGAAACTAATGTGCTGCTAAGCAACTGACATGATATAATGTGCAAAGCTATACATCAAGTGGAATCACAAGTATAATGTGCAAAGCTATAAATCAAGTGGTTAAGGAATCACAAGTATATTCACAAGTATAAGTGCAAAGCAACAAATCAAACTTTATTTATCTCGCGATCAAACTCTAAATTATTAGGGTCACATTCCCTAACGAGAAGATTAATACACAAAAAAAGTTACTCCCTCATGTCAAGCTATAAATCAAGTGGTTAAGGAATCACAAGTATATATTCATAATTGAGAGAGTTCTTTCTCTTGATCAAATTTTATTTATTTCGCAATCGAACTCTGAATTATTAGGGTCACATTCCCTTAGGAACTGGAGGATTAACAAAAAAAAATTACTTCCTATAAAAAAAAAAATTACTTTTTAGATTCATAAAATATTTAATGTATTTCTCCATAAAAGAAGTAGAGAAATAAAGTAAATAAGTAGAAAACTAAGAGAAATAGAGTCAAACACAATTTTTTACTTCTCTACTTCGTTTAAAGAGAAGTAAAAAAGTATTAGAAAATAAGCAGGGTCATACGGAGTATCCGGAAGCCAGCAGAATAAAGTATATGCAAGTAGTAGGTATATTATTATCACTATTCCTATTCATATTATACTGTAGTTAATAAATCTAAGTTCCTTTGCCGGCTTTGAATATTGAAATATTATAGACAGAAAAGACTTCTCATCATCTTCTTCTCTCCTACCTCGTTTGTATCTCTGCAATAACAATACAATGATGGGGAAATTAAAAACCGGTTTAGATATTAAATTAAATGTTGCTGTTCACTGTTCAGTTTAGTCTCACATCAATTCCCTTAAAAAAATTGTAATCATGATTCTATAATGAAAGGCAAGTGGATAAAATACAAATTTTCATTGAATTAGACCTTCTGATGTACTAACAAAAAATAAAAATCCTTAATGTAATATTTTTTTATATATTCGTAGGAGCCATACAAATTTTAATTAATCTACCTTTCAACTTTTCAAGAAAATCACACATAAATATGTAGATTTAGGAATTATTTGCAAGAAAAATGCTAATATGGATTGACGGTAGTGTAAAAAGCACGCAGTTGTACATTTCAGCCGTTAAACAGAGATCGAACGATCCATATTATATATTAATAAAATCAATAGTTTATGATCTAAACCGTTACGGCTGATGTAGCAACACATGAATTGGCTAATGAAACCAGTGAAACATATTTTCAATAACACATGTTTAAGTTTTTGGTTTAAATAGTACTAGTAATTCACATCGATTTCTGTAAATATAACTCAATAGGTAAAGCCATCACATTATATATACAACAGTAGATGATTTAATTTGAAATCCTCCATTTGCTGATTTTTCAACTAGTAAACTACTTTAACACGAGAATAACTCACATCACATCCCTTCAAGTATCTTAATCACGATATCATAAGTCTAGATTCCACCATTTATTTACATCACTACTTTTTTTAGGAAGACCTGATTTAATTGAGTATCTTAATCACGTGTTGAAGAGACATTTTTCAGGAAGATCTAGGGCCCGGTTGAATTAGTTTATTTTTTAGCTTATGCGAACAACTTACGCAATATAAATTATGTTTTATCCTATTTATAAGTTCACACTAGTGAAAATTGTATTTTTATAAGTTATTTTATCATAAAATACCTTGACAAACTTATAATAATATATTAAAAATTGCATAAGCTCAAAAATAAGCTAATCCAAACGGACCCCTAATTTAATTTAGCATCTTAACTTACTTTTTAGACTTTCTCCATCATTGAGCTAACTAGCTCGTAAAATATACAATAAGACTCATTTTTATGTATTTAATTCTAGAAAAGCTTTGTCTTTTTCTTCCAAGTAGCAATAAAATGAACATTTCAATGAACATTTCAAAAAGACAAAGAAATGAATAATAATTTGATAAACAAAGGCTGCTTAGAGCATCTTTAGGAAGCACATAAAGTATCTTGAGTCATGCAGTTTCATCTATACTAATCCCTGCAAACTCAGCTGAACCTTTAGTTCCCAATAATGGTCTTTGCAGCACCAAAAGCAATGCATGTCCAGTTCCATAATTATTTTTTGTTATCTATTTTCTTACTCTTAAATTTGATTATTCCAAATGTATCCCCATTGACCTTTAACTTCACTAGTTTTGATCCTAATGACAAAACCATAATCTATGAAGGATCAGCAAGTTCTGCATCATCGGCTATCGATCTTACTATAAACCAGCAGGGGAAGCCTATGAATGGAAGCATTGGTAGAGCTACATATTACAAACCTATCCATTTGTGGGATAAAACTACAAAAAATCTCACAGATTTCACATCCCATTTCACTTTTACCATAAATTCACAGAATAGAAGACATTATGGAGATGGTATGGCATTCTTTCTTGCCCCTTCTGGTTCAAAGATGCCTAATGCTACAAAAGGTCGTTCTATGGGTCTAACACTTGATGACCAAGCATTGAACTCAACTGAAACTAATCCATTTGTTGCGGTTGAGTTTGATATCTATCAGAATTATTTTGATCCACCACATGAACATGCCGGAATCGACATCAACTCAATGATATCTGCTGCTAATGTGACATGGTTGGCTGATACCAAAGAAGGTAAACTCAATGAGGCTTGGGTAAGTTACAATGCTAGTTCATTAAATCTAAGTGTTTTATTCACTGGTTATAACAACATAACTTCTACCACTGTGGATCAACGTCTATCTTCCATTGTTGATCTTAGACTTTATCTGCCAGAATTTGTTACTATTGGCTTCTCAGCTGCCACAGGGAGTGCAATTGCTGTTCATACTCTCAATTCGTGGAAATTTCACTCAAATTTGGAAGGTGAAGAAGATAACAACAAAACAAACTCACAAGACCCAGTTGCAAGGTCTCCATCCTTCAACACAGCTCCCACTAAAAAGAAAAAGGCCAAGACAAGACTAGCATTGGAACTCGGAGTTGGTGGATTTGTATTGATTGGTGTGTTAGGTTTTATTTCGGTTTGCCTGTGGAATAAGTGGAAGAGAAGAAGTGAAGAAAAAGATGGTGAATTTGAAGAGTGCATGGGTGAGGATTTTGGAAGAGGAGGACCCAAGAAGTATACATATGAAGAATTAGCACATGCAGCTGATAATTTCAAAGATGAACATAAGCTAGGACAAGGAGGATTTGGAGGTGTTTATAGAGGTTTTCTCAAAGACATAAAATCTTATGTTGCTATTAAGAGGGTGTCAGAAGATTCTCATCAAGGGATAAAGGAGTTTGCATCAGAAGTAACAATTATTAGCAAGTTAAGGCATAGAAATCTAGTGCAATTGATGGGTTGGTGTCATGAAAGAAAAAAGCTCTTGCTTGTATATGAGTACATGCCAAATGGAAGTTTAGACATTCATCTTTTCAAGGAACAAAGTTTGTTGAAATGGGCTGTTAGATATACAATAGCTAGAGGATTGGCTTCTGCATTGTCATATTTGCATGAAGAATGGGAACAATGCGTTATACATAGAGACATAAAAACAAGCAACATAATGTTGGATTCAGAGTTCAATGCAAAACTAGGAGATTTTGGTTTAGCAAGGTTTGTAGATCATGCAAAAGGTGCACAAACTACAGCTTTAGCAGGGACTTTGGGATACATGGCTCCTGAATGTTCTACTACTGGAAGGGCTAGTAAAGAAACAGATGTATATAGTTTTGGAATTGTTGCTTTAGAGATAGCCTGCGGAAGAAAACCTATCATTAATGCTCAAGAAAATGAAAGAAATATTGTGGATTGGGTTTGGGGGCTATTTGGAAGTGGGAGAGTTCTTGAAGCAGTAGATCCAAGACTAGGTGAAGATTTTGATGAGGGACAAATTAAGTGCTTAATGACTGTTGGTCTTTGGTGTACTCATCCTGATCCGAATAATAGGCCTTCAATAAGACAAGCTACTCACGTGCTTAATTTTGAAGCTACATTGCCTAATCTTCCATCAAGTATGCCTGTGCCAACATATCTTGAGGGTTCTTAGAACTCATTCACTACTTCATTCACCATAAATGGTTCAGAGGAAGGTCAAAACATGAATATAGTAAGCTTGATTAGTTCAAACACAAATTCATCTGGTGTCACTACTTATGATGATGGTTCTCCTTTTGAGTCACTTTTGTATTCTAGATAAAAATAATTGTCTTAATTCATGTTTCTTTCTTTTAAATGTATTTAAAACTACTATGTATCCTGGATAAAAATTAAAAAAAAAAACTACTCTGTATCCTTATTAATCACATTTTGCCACGTAGTTCTCTAAGTGTTGGTTAACTATCAACAAAGTATAATAAAACTATCTCATTTCACTATGTTCACATAGACCACATTATCTCTTCGTTGTGGTGAACGGATACCAACTTAACTCTTCGTGGTGGCGAACAGATACCACATTATCTCTTCGTTGTGGCGAACGAATATCAGATCTCTTCGTGGTGGTAAACAGATACCACATTATCTCTTCGTTGTGGCGAACGGTTACTATGAACATTTTGTTCATAGGCTGTAAACTTTATATCTCAATAAAGCTTCAAAATGAAATTTTAAAGTAAATCAATTCATAATATCATAACAACTTGACTAAAGCCACTAATCTCTACTAGTTTGCATACTTAACACCAAATTTTTAAAGTAAATAAAATTGCGAACTATAAATTTGAATGAAATTAGCTTCTCTTTAAATGAAAATTTAACTTTTAAAACTTGCCACAAGGTAAATTATCTACTCACAATTTCTTATCGTTCAAAATTTGTAAACTAACACTAGCTTATCCTTTAAATTATCAAGCTAAGGGAACTAATGCTCAATAAGAGATATAATTAATCTGAGCAATAATACTATTGACTACTTGATCAATTTGATTGTCAAATATTCATCCTCAATTACATAATCAATAATTTCATTCCCTTTAAGTTCTAAATTTAATCAAGGAAAATAATTTAATTTCTTCTAGCCATTCTAATAACCCCAAAGTGTCTCAGATTACAAGACCAAGGGACTAAACCTCCAAAATCCTGCACCCAACTAACAACATCCAGTTCATGTGTTCTAGTATTTTCAAGCTAATACATAGCAGCTCCAGTTTTAAACATATAAACGGCACTTCAATTGCAAGGGTAGAGTTCAAATTTTAATCAAAGTAGCAACTTCTCAACTAGCTATCCAAGAATTACTCATGAATTGAGATGAATAAAATTATAGCCGCTAACATTTCAAATTTGAGTATTTACTTTTCTAACTATATTTCTAAATGAAATTGATAATAAAATCCCTAAATCCTGTTACATGCATTTCATTCACATAACACTAACATTTAAATTCTATTACAATAACTATAAATCAAAGATAATAAAAACTCACCTTGTCTTTTTGAAGTTGATTCTTGATTGGAAAGAGGAGATGATGAAGAAAAGGCAAATCCCTAGCACTTCTACCTTTTAACTCTCTTCTTCTTTACTAAAATTTATAGCTCTAATTAGATGCAAGATTATTATTTTTAAAAATTTTCCTTGTAAAAGCTTTTTCCTTCACATAAATTTTTTTAAAAGCTTTTTCTTTTATTTATTATAATTTTTTTTTGGTATAATTTATTATTATTATTATTATTATTATATTTATTTATTTTTAATTGAACCTATCTACTTTCCTTATATTCTCAAGCACCCTTGAACTTCCACTTTATTACTCTTGTACCATTAATGTCTTCACTAAAATATTCTATGGGTGTATTGGATCGAGCGGGGTTAAGTAGCTGGAGGTCCAGGGTTCGAATTCTGACAAGGAGAAAATTAATCTAACATTGTAATACTAACAACTAACATTGATTATCAAAAAAAAAAAATCTTGAAGATTTTAAAAGATTTTGTAGGATTGTATAGACTTTTAAGACTTTTTTAAAATATATGTTTACAATCAGGATTTTCCAATTTGGATTTCAAAAGACTTTAATGGATTTATAACACAGATTTTTAAATTTTCAAAGGACTTTATGAATTTTTAATATTTAAAAAAACTTTCCATTTTTGGTGAAAAAAAAAAGAAGTGATGGGGAAAAAATCAGCCGCTCCCCAGCTTTCATCCGAACCAGTGATTCTTTCTCCTATGTTTCATAGAAATCTATCAAAATCAACTAACAAGTCTGGAAAGGCATAAGTAGTAATTGAAGACAAAATATCAAACAAAATTCACTACTTCAAACTTGTTATGGTCACCCTCTCATATAAAACTAGTTGGCAAGGGTCCAAGACAGGAGATGAACATGCCACGAAAAAATTATCACTTGAATCAGCGCCCAACTCTCCCACACTTTAGCGATAGTTCCGGCCATAACCAAGGATATAGCTTTTGATAAGTATTTTTATCAGCGAGACCACTAATCCAATATTTTTTTTACCTCATCTTCTTCATTGTTTGGTCTCCCCAAAACAAATCCACGTAAATTTGTTACCTCAAAAAATTGTTAATAGTGTCATTGGAGTATAATCATGGTTATTGCCACAGAAAAAACGAAAAGAAAAAGTTATGATGTGAACATTGAACGAGATAGAGTGACGGCAAGGAAAAAACCTATGAAGAGTATAGCAAGAATATAATCAGGTTATGTGTGAATAATAACAACATAAAAAAGTCTTGGAAAGTTTGAGAAAGTCTTGAGGTTTTTGGTGAGATTGTTGAAAGAGTCATTTGTGTGTATTTTTAACTAAAAAGTCTTACAAAATCCATTTCATGAAAGAGTCTCTTGAAATCCATAGATTTTTTAATACCATGAGACATTTTATAATTCCTAAGAAATCTAGATTCAATACCACCTGTGGATTTCGTTGCCTTAAAAAAAATCTTAATTATCATAATTGAATACCATAAGACTTATTTAAATTTTATAAAAGTCATGATTGAATACCACAAGATTTTTTTCTTAGAAAAAAGTCTTTTAAAATCCTATGAAATCTCAATCCAAGACACCCCCACCGATTAAGATTAATAGAGCATATTATCATAACTTCTTAATTAATTATTCTGGATATTACATATTTATTTATAAGATTGAATTAGGTCCGATCTAAACAAAACTAGTATAACTGACCCGTGCATTGCACGGGTTAATTTTCACTGAAAAATATGAATTATTAAAATTTTAATTTTATTTATTTATTAATTATCTACAAAATTTATTTTATATATTCAATGTAATTTATCTAAATATTCAATGTATGGAGAAGTGCGGCCTGACGAAGAATGAAACTCATCTACTCTCTGATTTTAACGACGTGTTATTTTCTCCCTCGTAGCCATTTTCACCGGTCTCTACTACAATGCAAGGATCTCATGAAAATAAAAAATTGAATAAATAACTTTTATATTATTTTTCAGATGAATATCAACCTCCCCCGTGAGCCATATTTTTAAATGATTATCTTGTTTAGAAAATAAAATTGCAGGCAATATAAAAAATAAAAAATAAGCATAAATATCGATGAGTGTTTTAAGAAGTGACATTTGTGGTTAACATAGAAGATAAATCAATAAATAAATAAATAGGCCCCCTACCCCGTATTAAAACATCCGTAGCAATATAACTCTGTAGAATTTACAAAAAATAAACTCCGTACATGAGTATAAATATAGGTCCCGTGCAAATTTAAAAAAAAAATAGTCATGTATTAGTATATTGATAGAAATATATGTCCTCATAAAAATTACAAAAAATATAGGCATTCACTTTGATATTACATACACGTTCATTTTGATATATTTAATTTCTAATTATTTGTGAAATATATTTTATATTTAATCAATTATATATGAAAATAATACACATTTAGATATTTTAAATAGATATAACCCGATTGAGAGTGATCTCCAGATCTAAATTCTCTCCAGTCCATCATCTTTGATAATTTATTTATTTATTTTCTCTCTTCAATTATATTCCTATTTTATATGTAGATATTCAATCATTGAATTACCGAAAGGAGAGAGTACTGAACAATAATAACATGAGAGAGGATCTAATTTTGTGTTCTATCACTATCCGTTCACAACAATATTGATATTTTCTTTTCCGGTCCCTGTAGAAATTATTAAAAAAATAGCATTTATATTGATATATAAAATATGAATATAAAGTCTCACATATTATTAATATATGAGTATAAATGTTGACCCCGTGTAAATTAAAAAAAAAACTCGTATTAATATGAGTATACATATAAGTCCAATAAAAATTACAAAAAGAATGGGCCTCCCATAGTAATATGAGTGTGTGATTGTGTTATTAAAACATCCATAAAAATTAGCAATCAAAATATATGAATTAATTTTTTCAAATTTTTTAATATATTGTACGTATTTGTTATGACACTCTTAATTCCTCCTTATTTTAAATTATATACAAATTATATAAAATAAATATTGCTAATATGAATTATTAGAACAAAAAAATAAAAATACTCCATGAATTACATTCTACCTTAGACAATGTGTAAAAGAAATAGAAATAAAATTGAAGAAATATGGTCAGGAATTGAAATTGTGACCCTTTGCACATTTAGACAATGCGTAAAAGATATAGGAATAAAATACAAATAAAATTGAAAAAATGTGGCCACCAGGAATCGAAATCTTGACCCTTTGCACATAATGTAACAAGTCTTGGTTGGATATGCAAAAGCCTTGATAGGTATCTTGTATTAATGTTTATAAATATAGGTTCTCATTGAAAACAAAACCTCCGCCCTGTGCTCCCCGTCCCACATGTTATTTTCTCTCCCATGGCCATTTTCACAGGTCTCTGCAAATATCTTATAGGAGGTATTTTCTCCTGTGTCCCTTCGCTCCCAATCCCCAACTCAGATGTTATTTTCTCTCCCGTGGCCGTTTTCACTGGTCTCTACAAAAATCTAATAGGAGGAATATTTTCCCGTGTCCCCATTCTTGTGGTGAAATTGTTAGCATATAAAAAGATCAAAATGAGACAATATCCACATAATTCTCCACTTGTAGAAGAACACTATATATCATCAACACAACCATATAGACAAATCAAATCATAACTAAAAACAACTCAAAAGAGCTTAGATGAGATAAAGTCAATATTTTTTAATTTAATAAAAGTCGTAAGTGTATGATTAGTTTGAATAAAAGAAGACTTTACTCTTAGTATTTACACTTAGTTTAAATGATAATCAGAGAATGAAACATTGTCTCCATAAACATTTTTTGAAACTAATTATAGTCTAAATATTCTTTTTAGAGACTAAAATAAGGCTTTACTCTTAGTTTTTTATATTTTTATGGAATTACTCTTGGTATTCTGCTTCCAATCAGTGGCGATTCCACCGCCCAGCTAGCTAGGGCAAGTGGCCAGGCTCCTCCAAATATTTTAGTATCTTTTGGGCTACTTTAGGATACATTTGAGATTTTTTTGAGTTAGTTTAGAGCAAAATTGAGACTTTTTGTTTAAAACTAAAAAATTTCAATGCAAAACTGAGATTTTTTTTCCAAAATTTAGATTTTACCGAGACTTTATAAATTGTCTAGCTCCGCCACTGCTTCCAATGTTTATAGTTCTTCACTTTGTATTTACTATTTACGATAAAAAAGAAATATACCAACCAATAGTTATTAAAGTTAGTTTTTTTGTTATTAACCCTTTGGTTTTATAGAGGAAGGGCCACGATAATTTAGAGTTCGGCTGCAACAGATATCAAACTCAGATTCTTCCAAATGATATATAGAATTTTTTGCAAAAAAAAAAGAAGAGAATAATTAAAAAAAATTAATCCGAAATCATTGGTAATGTTGGTAATGTTATACAAAATTACCTGTGAATTTTTTCTAAATAGAATCAATGCAGTGCATGATATATGATCTCCTTGTGAATTTTTCGGTAAAGTTTATGACTATTTTGAAAAACAAATCAGAATAAAATTTATATTAGCAAGATGTACAGACAAAAAAAAAAACCAATATTCGCTATAACATGCAATGGCCAGATTCACCTCATATGAGCAACTTCATGACTTGATAATCTATTACCAAATGTTTGTTTCATTAAAAAATATATGCTCCTTTGTATATCAACCTGCATGAGATTTGAAAATTAAATTAGGAGAATCACAATAAAAAATAGATAACAATTGCAAATTAAATTAGGATAATCTATTACTCTAGAGTATATATAGTCAGATTAAAAGTGCAATAATAAAAGAATAATAAGAGTTTTGTCAAAAAAAAAGAGAGTAATAACTTCAGAGTAAGAATTGTATGATTGATTGTATTGGTTTTGAGAGGACACAAAGTACACTTATATAGCATCACATCACTGTTTGTTGGGAGTTGATTAAGGCTATTGAAAGACTGTAATCATGTGATGCTGCAAGAAAGGAAACAAATGATGCTACAACTGTAATTACTTATTATTGATTGACAAATATTTGTGAATAATTAAAATCATTAATCATTGTATTAACACATTTTTTTATTCAATAAATTAACAACAAAACTTTTAGAGGTTTGACTTTTCCAATTATTGAATGTGCTAATTAAATCCGGTAATAATATCTGAAATGTGCAAATTAAACGGTTTGACTATTCCAACAATTCAATATGCAAATTAAATGTGCTAATGATATTCGAAAATGTTAATGTGGTAAATGGATCATATAGAAAAGAACTCTAAGTATTTGCCACATAGGAAATGAAAAAAATATGAGAACGCCACCTAGTACATGGATTAAGGATAGATTGTCACCTATGAAAAAGATCATGAAAGAGAAACTTGTAAACATATAAATAATATATGAAGATATGAGTGGGTATAATCTTCCTCTTGCAGTTTTGTAAGGTTGAATTTGGTCGAACTCTTTTCAATAATATTATGAAATTAAATTAACTATATTAATTTTGAATTTTTATCAATTGACTGTGTAAATTATATACATTATGCAAAAATAAAATAAAAAAATACATGTTGAAACATTTTTTGCACAAAGAAAAGAAGCATATTTTTTTTGTTAACACACGGAATGACAAAGTAATTGAAAATTCACACACATAAAATGTAGTGATTAGGATTCGGATTCGAACACCGGACATGCGACACCTAGAAACCTATAGTGGCTTTGTTTTTTGTAAATTTGCTTTACACAATTTATAGCACTATAAAAATCCATTTTAAAAAAATCTATAACAAACTGCCCATAAATAAAAAAAAGGAAGACTTAACTTGATGGAAAAATAAAAAAGAGGAAGACTAACTTGAAGAAAAAAAAAGGACCTAATTTAATTGAGTACCTTAATCACGTGTTGAAAAAACACTTTTTAGCATCGTAACTTACTTTTTGGACTTTCTCCGTCATTGCGTTGTTGTTGCAAAGGTATAGAGGGAAGAAGAAGGTGATGCAGAAGTCATCACCGTTTCAGACACGTCAAACTCAATTACGTCCTTTTGTTATAGAACATAGTATTTGAATATTCCAAGCAAGTAAAGAAAACTGGATTTATTATACCAACTTGCATAGACTATATCTTGCACATGTTATTTTGTGTTTATAATAAATTCAGGTAAATAATTGCTCCACTTCCAGATCAAAAACACAATGCTCTCGGTCCATTTAAACATAACTCATTTGACACAGACATTGTAAATTTATAGCAGTACTATATAGGAAATAACTTCGACGTTGGAATATGAAATTCTATATTTATTGATTTTAAAAGGTGAAATTTTGACTACTAAACTACTAGGATTTGATAAAAAAAAAATGCAGATACTTGCATATCTTTTAAAAGGTGAAACAATATGTCATGCAAGTTGTTTAGCAACACGTCATTGAGCTAACTAGCTTGTAAAATACTTCAATAAGACTCATTTTTATGTTTTTATTCTTGAAAAGCCTTGTCTTTTTCTTGCAAGTAGCAATAAAATGAACATTTCGAAAAGACAAAGAAATGAAGAATAATTTGGTAAACAAAGGCTGCTTAGGAAGCTCATAAAGTATCTTGACTCATGCAATTTCATCTAAACTAATCCCTGCAAACTTCAGCTAAACCTTAGTTCCCAATAATGGTCTTTGCAGCACCAAAAGCAATGCATGTCCAGTTCCATAATTATTTTTTGTTATCTATTTTCTTGCTCTTAAATTTGATTATTCCAAATGTATCCTCATTGAACTTTAACTTCAGTGGTTTTGATCCTAATGACAAAACCATAATCTATGAAGGATCAGCAAGTTCTGCATCATCGGCTATCGATCTTACTATAAACCAGCAGGGGAAGCTTATGAATGGAAGCATTGGTAGAGCCACATATTACCAGCCTATTCATTTGTGGGATAAAAGTACAAAAAATCTCACAGATTTCACATCCCATTTCACTTTTACCATAAATTCACAGAATAAAAGACAATATGGAGATGGTATGGCATTCTTTCTTGCCCCTTCTGGTTCAAAGATGCCTAATGCTACAAAAGGTCGTTCTATGGGTCTAACACTTGATGACCAAGCAACAAACTCATCTGAAACTAATCCATTTGTTGCTGTTGAGTTTGATATCTATAAGAATCCTTGGGATCCACCACATGAACATGCTGGAATCGACATCAACTCAATGATATCTGTTGCTAATGTGACATGGTTGGCTGATATCATAGAAGGTAAACTCAATGAGGCTTGGGTAAGTTACAATGCTAGTTCATTAAATCTAAGTGTTATATTCACTGGTTTTAACAACGTAACTTCTACCACTGTGAATCAACATCTATCTTCCATTGTTGATCTTAGACTTTATCTGCCAGAATTTGTTACTATTGGCTTCTCAGCTGCCACAGGAAATTCAACTGCTGTTCATACACTCAATTCGTGGGATTTTCGCTCAAATTTGGAAGGAGAAGAAGATAAAAACAAAACAAACTCACAAGACCCAGTTGCAAGGTCTCCATCCTTTAACACAGCTCCCACTAAAATGAAAAAGGCTAAGACAGGACTAGCATTGGGATTGGGAATTGGTGGATTTGTTCTGATTGGTGTGTTCGGTTTTATTTCGGTTTGCTTGTGGAAGAAAGGATGTAAAGAGGAAGATGGTGAATTTGAAGAGTACATGGGTGAGGATTTTGGAAGAGGAGGACCCAAGAAGTATACATATGAAGAATTAGCACATGCAGCAGATAATTTCAATGATGAACATAAGCTAGGACAAGGAGGATTTGGAGGTGTTTATAGAGGTTTTCTCAAAGACATAAAATCTTATGTTGCTATTAAGAGGGTGTCAGAAGATTCTCATCAAGGGATAAAGGAGTTTGCATCAGAAGTAACAATTATTAGCAAATTAAGGCATAGAAATCTAGTGCAATTGATAGGTTGGTGTCATGAAAGAAAAAAGCTATTGCTTGTATATGAGTACATGCCAAATGGAAGTTTAGACATTCATCTTTTCAAGGAACAAAGTTTGTTGAAATGGGCTGTTAGATATACAATAGCTAGAGGATTGGCTTCTGCATTGTCATATTTGCATGAAGAATGGGAACAATGTGTTATTCATAGAGACATAAAAACAAGCAACATAATGTTGGATTCAGAGTTCAATGCAAAACTTGGAGATTTTGGTTTAGCAAGGTTTGTGGATCATGCAAAAGGTGCACAAACTACAGCTTTAGCAGGGACTTTAGGATACATGGCTCCTGAATGTGCTACCGTAGGAAGGTTTAGTAAAGAAACAGATGTGTATAGTTTTGGAATTGTTGCTTTAGAGATAGCTTGTGGAAGAAAACCAATAAACCTTAAGGCTCAAGAAAACGAAATACACATTGTAGATTGGGTTTGGGGGCTATATGGAAGAGGGAAAAATCTTGAAGCAGTGGATCCAAGATTAAGTGGAGATTTTGAAGAGGAACAAATCAAGTGTTTAATGATTGTTGGTATTTGGTGTGCTCATCCTGATCCTAAGAATAGGCCTTCAATAAGACAAGCTATTCAAGTGCTTAATTTTGATGCTACATTGCCTAATCTTCCATCAAGTATGCCTGTACCAACTTATCTTGAGGGTCCTTTGAACTCATTCACCATAAATGGTTCAGAGGAAGGTCAAAACACAAATATAGTAAGCTTTATTAGTTCAAACACAAACTCATCTGGTGTCACTACTTCTGATGATGGTTCTCCTTCTGAGTCACTTGTGGATTCTAGTTCTAGATATAAATAATTTATGTTTCTTTCTTTTGAATGTATTTAAAACTACCATGTATCCTTATTAATCATATTTTTCCATGTCAAATATTTTTCATGTGTTTATTCAATTTGACTTAACTCTCTTGTTAATTGTTCTTCTTAGTGTAGCAATTTCCAACTCTTTCCTAAAACCATTAATAAGGAAAAAAAAAAGCATAATGCTATAAATTAATTTGTGATATAAAAAACTACTTAGGATTAAGATGCCATTGTTAATGAGATGCATATAGATGAGATGAGAGATGGCATAAAAATATATTTGTAATTGAATATAATTCTTAAAACTGATTTATAATGATTTATAAGATTGAATTAGGTCGAATCTAAACAAAATGAAGATATGAGTATGTATAATATTCACCTTGAAGTTTTGTAAGGATGAATTTGGCCTAACTCTTTTCAATAATATTATGAAATTAAATTAACTATATTAATTTTGGATTTTTATCAATTGACTGAGTAAATTATATACATTATGCAAAAACAAATAAATAAAATACATGTTGAAACATTTTTTGCGCAAAGAAAAGAAGCGTATTTTTTTTTGTTGATAGACAAAATTATAAAGTTATTGAAAACTCTCACCTATAAAGTGGAGTGGTCAGGATCTGGGTTCGAACTCCGATCATGACGACTGACACTAGCAATTTTGATATTTCTACCAATTTAGTGTTAAAATTTGTGGACGAAAAAGAAGCGTGTTTGATCAATATAAAAAAGACAATCACAAAAGAAACGATGAAATGGATGTCTATTAGGATAAGTGTATTTAGGGTGATATTTTTTTGTTACTGTAAATTTTATCACCACGTATATTTCAATAGTGTAAATTTTATCGAAAAATATATTGGCTCTGGTAAAAAATAGCGGATAGCTGATAAGCTATCTTATAGTAGATGAACTGCAAATAACTTATAAACTAGCTTTTAGTTTATAGCGAATAAGCTAGTTGATTGAATTTATAGTGTTTGATAAAATTAGCGGTTGAACTAGCTTATAAGTATGAAATGACATAAAAAAAATATATTTAATTAATATTTAATTTTTTTCAGGTAAGATGATATGGGTAAAATTAGAAGAAAAGATGATAAGCTATAAGCTATATGCTCATAAGTTATTTGAAATAGCGTTTGAAAAAAAAGTTAGTAAAATAAGCTATAAGCTTTTTTTAAAAAAAACTATTACTAAAAAGTTTTGGGGAACAATCACCTGCGCACCTAGCAGTACTCAGGATGGTTTCTCTTTCCACCCCCTTCATGTCTCTTTCACCCCCTTCATGTCTCTTTCACCCCCCACACACACCCCCCAAAAAAGTTCGGGACGTAGAACCCGAATTTTTATATAGTAAAATTTTGTAAAATTCACACTGAAAAAGTTCGGGTACTAGAATCCGATTTTTTTGGAGGGGGTGTGGGGGTGAAAGAGACATGAGGGGGGTGGGATAAGAAATTTTCAATACTCTGTTCAGCTTCTGTTTTAGCCCAAATTCAAATTACGTGGGCCTCAAAGCCCAAGCCAAAATCTATGAAGATCTCTAGAACGTTCCATTTACCCCCAAATAGAAAACCTAGAACGTTCTTCTTCTACCACATTTGGCGCGGAAACTGCCAAACGGTTTTCGAACTTTCCAGCAAATACTCGTTTCTTCATATAGCTCCTATTAATTCCCCATCAATCATCCTCTTGCAAACCATCAAAGAATTGCAAATCAGTCACAACATTCATAACAATCTTCAAAGTTTTCAAATCTTCATCCAACAAATTCAGAGAAGAAAATGTCGCTGATTCCAAGTTTCTTCGGTGGTAGAAGGAGCAACGTCTTCGATCCATTCTCCCTCGACGTTTTCGATCCATTCAAGGATTTTCCATTATCCAATTCACTTTCCGCCTCTTTTCCTGAACTGTCTCGTGAAAATTCTATATTCGTGAGCACCCGTGTGGATTGGAAGGAGACTCCTGAAGCACACGTGTTCAAGGCTGATCTTCCAGGACTGAAGAAAGAGGAAGTGAAGGTAGAGATTGAAGATGATAGAGTCCTTCAGATAAGCGGAGAAAGAAGCGTTGAGAAAGAAGATAAGAACGATCAATGGCATCGTGTGGAGCGGAGCAGTGGGAAGTTTTTGAGGAGATTTAGATTGCCTGAGAATGCTAAAATGGATCAAGTCAAAGCAAACATGGAGAATGGTGTTCTAACTGTGACTGTTCCTAAAGAAGAAGTTAAGAAGCCTGAACTCAAAACCATTGATATCACTGGTTAGATACTAAATCGAGTTCTGTGTTAGAATGGTGTTCTTTGCTTTATTCTATGTGTTATGTTGTGTACTGTTTGTATGAAAGAAAAAGAATGAAATTATGTAGTGAATAGTGACGTGTTTTGTAATTTCCAGAATCTTATGTGAATAAATTCCAGTTTGCAAGTATGATATTCCATTTTTATCAAATTTATCAGTCTGTTGGTATATATGTAGTACTTGAAAGATTAATTGGTAATATAACTCAACTTACAAAACTATTTATAATTTTTCAACACCTCCGACTCATAAGATCCCAAATTGGATATGTCTCATATAGTAGTTGACTGCAATCTCTTCACATTCAATTAACATGTTCCCCTAAAGAAAGACGGAACTGAGAAAAATTGCTCATTTATTAAGGGAGAAGGTAGAGGACCTAGGAATGGCATGTTTTGTGGAAGAATTGGTAATGGGGCTTCAAAGTTGAGCACCTTAATCACTTTCTTTATAGATGGTCTTGATGTGTTATCTGGATTAGCACACCAAAGTCCAACTACTAGCAAACATTCCAATTCCTTCGCATCAAATTGCCCATATAGTTTAGGATCTGCTGCTACAATGATATTTCTCAATCCGTATAGCTCCCAAACCCACTCGACCAGTGATACTTCACCCTTCAATTCTTGGTGGTGTATGGCTTTTTTTCCACAGGATATCTCCAACAAAACAACCCCGAAACTGAATATGTCGGATTCCTTTCTAGCCTTGCCTGTGTCCATGTATTCTGGAGCTAGGTAACCCCTGGTTCCGGTCACAATTGTAGTTTCTGACCCTTTCTCGTGATCCATCAGCCTAGCTAGACCAAAATCACGCATTTTTCCAACTCTTTCTGCAAATAAAGCAATGCTGAGGCCAACGCAAGAGCTATATTGTACCTCAAATGCCATGACAAGATGCTACCTCCACGAAAAAGATGAAAATCTAAGCTGCCATTAGGCATGTATTCATATATTAGGATAAGTTCATGCTTCTTGTGGCACCAACCATTGAGTTTCACCAAATTTCCATGTCTCAATTGGCTAATGATCTTCACTTCAGCTGAGTATTGCTTTATACCCTGCCTTGAATCTGCTGATTTCCTCCTCTTTATAGCTGCAACGGAGTTTGTGTCTTTAAAATAACCTTTATAAACACCACCAAAACCACCGTCACCAAGCTTCAGTGTCTCGTCAAAGTTGTTTGTTGCATTCAATAATTCCGGATAACTAATCTTTTTAGGTCCAGCACCCATTTGGAATTCTTCATCCATATTCTGATCAGAAACGGTTTCTCAAATAGGTTCTTCTTCTTTTCCTTTATTCTTCTTCCACAAAAAATATATTAACATTGTTAATAAACACAAACATCCAACTGGTTTGTGAAAAGTTATATGGCTCTTGCCCTTCACTCAATCTGTATCTAGTGGCAGAAACATTTAGATTATTGTTTTTAGAACCGTATTTAGAAACAAGAATAATCCCTAATCCATCTTCTTGATTTTCAAATAGGAAATCTGAGCTTGCAACGAAGAACATAAAATCATCTTCAAAAATACTGTAATTTGAATACATTGAAGTCAAGTCATTAACTTGATTTATGCTTCTATAATAAAGTTTGATAAGTTTCGGATTTCTGACTCGACCAACATAAGAAGCCCTATCTGTGTCACCAGGGTATCCAGTGAGTCGAAAAACAGAGTCATAATCTTCAATAGTGGCATGTCCATGAGACTCTAGCGGCCAATTACAACTGTGACTAAACATAGGGTAATTAGAAGACACGAGGTAAGCATGTGCAAGGACTGTGAGGAAAAGCAAAAAATTTCCCGTTGCATAACAGAATATAGGAACCATTTGTCTATAGCTTTAGCAATGTAGTACGTAGTTGTTTACTGTTCTTTATTTGTCATTTAGCTAACTTCCTTAACTTTTCTGCAGGTTTTAAGTTGGTTCATTCAGTCAAATTTTTCACTATTACCGTTAAATTTGGACACGTGGCAAACGGAAACCACACTTGGACAGATGACACATGTCCAAATTTAACGGTAATAGAGAAAAATTTGATGGGAGGGACCAACTTGAAACCTGCAGAAAAGATAAGGGACCAACATGGAACTTTGAAAAGATAAGGGACCAACTTGAAACCTAAAATAAAGACAAGGACCAAAAATGTAATTGAGCTAAAAATCAATTTTGATTTGTGATGTAACTAAACTAGGTTTATTCTAGTGATGATAGACTTTGGGCAGTATGCAACACAAATTGATATCCATTGTGATTTTGCATAGTTACAAAGTGTAAATCAAAATCACGGTGGGTTGGCGTGATTATGATAATACTAAAACATGAGTTTATCTATTATTTTTAAAAGAATGTGTATTTTTGTCAATGGGATTGTAAACGAAACTTCATGGAGTGTAACTAAAAAATCTGTTAGATATGGTTATGTTTGTACCCTTGTGACAATTTTTAGGAATACCAAATTATTGAGTATCTCACGTGCTCAAAAGGAAGATCCAATTTAATTTAGTATCTTATCTTTCTTTTTGGACTTTCTCCGTCATTGCGTTGTTGTTGCAATTGCAAAGGTGCAGTGATGCAGAAGCCATCACCGTTTCTGACTAGTCAAACTCAATTATATAGTATGTCCTTGTTTTGTTATAGAATATTCCAAGCAAGTAAAGGAACTTGGATTTATTGTACCAACCTGCTTAGACTAAAGTATAATCTTGCACAGTTTTTTTTTTGTGTGTTTATAAATAAATTCGGGTAAATAATTGTCCCACTCCAAGATCAAAAACACAGTTAGTAGGGAACATTGTAGTCACTAAAAAAAACGCAGATAACTCTGATGTATTAATCTCCGTATGATGGTGATTATGTTGAAAGTATAAAGTACATTTGATATCATGGTGGATTGAACTGTTGGACAAAATCACATGTGATTTTATAAAATTACGCCGACTCACCGTGATTTTGTCAAACTCATTGTCTGTGTCGAACAAGCGATTTGTAGTTTTCGTAAAATCATAGTGGCCGACTCTGGTGATTTTGGCAAATTTACTCCGGTACAAACAAGCATTATGTCATGCAAGTTGTTTAGCAACACGTCATTGAGCTAACTAGCTTATAAAATATACAATGATACTCATTTTTATGTTTTTATTCTAGATAAGCTTTCGTCTTTTTCTTCCAAGTAGCAATAAAATGATCATTTTCAAAAAGACAAAGAAATGAAGAATAGTTGGTAAACAAAGGCTGCTTAGGAAGCTCATAAAATAGCTTGACTCTTGCAGTTTCAAGTAAACTATTCCCAGCAAACTTCACTTCCCAATAATGGTCTGTGTAGCACCAAAAGCAATGCATGTCCAGTTCCACAATTATTTCTTGCTATCTATTTTCTTACTCTCAATTAATTTGATTATTCCAAATGTATCCTCATTGAACTTTAACTTCACTAGTTTTGATCCTGATGATAAAAGCATAATCTATGAAGGATCAGCAAAACCTGTATCATCAGCTATCGACCTTACTATGAACTTTGGAAGCATTGGTAGAGCCACATATTACAAACCTATCCATTTGTGGGATAAAACTACAAAAAATCTCACAGATTTCACATCCCATTTCACTTTTACCATAAATTCACAGAATAGAAGACATTATGGAGATGGTATGGCATTCTTTCTTGCCCCTTCTGGTTCAAAGATGCCTAATGCTACAAAAGGTCGTTCTATGGGTCTAACACTTGATGACCAAGCATTGAACTCAACTAAAACTAATCCATTTGTTGCTGTTGAGTTTGATATCTATCGGAATTCTTTTGATCCACCACATGAACATGCCGGAATCGACATCAACTCAATGTTATCTGTTGCTAATGTGACATGGTTGGCTGATATCACAGAAGGTAAACTCAATGAGGCTTGGGTAAGTTACAATGCTAGTTCATTGAATCTAAGTGTTATATTCACTGGTTTTAATAATGTAACTTCTACCACTGTGAATCAACATATATCTTCCATTGTTGATCTCAGACTTTATCTGCCAGAATTTGTTACTATTGGTTTCTCAGCTGCCACAGGAAATGCAACTGCTCTTCATACTCTCAATTCGTGGGATTTTAGCTCAACTTTAGAATCACAACAAGATAACAACAAAACAAACATAGCAGTAGGATTGGGAATTGGTGGATTTGTTTTGATTGCTGTGTTTGGTTTAATTTCAATTTACTTGTGGAAGAAGTGGAAGAAAGGAAAAGAAGAGGAAAATGGTGATTTTGAAGAGTACATGGGTGAGGATTTTGGAAGTGGAGGACCCAAGAAGTATACATATGCAGAATTAGCATATGCAGCTAATAATTTCAAAGATGAACATAAGCTAGGACAAGGAGGATTTGGAGGTGTTTATAGAGGTTTTCTTAAACACACAAAATCTTATGTTGCTATTAAGCGGGTGTTAGAAGATTCTCGTCAAGGGATAAAGGAGTTTTCATCAGAAGTAACGATTATTAGCAAATTAAGGCATAGAAATCTAGTGCAACTGTTAGGTTGGTGTCATGAAAGAAAAAAGCTCTTGCTTGTATATGAGTACATGCCAAATGGTAGTTTAGACATTCATCTTTTCAAGGAACAAAGTTTGTTGAAATGGGGTGTTAGATATAATATAGCTAGAGGCTTGGCTTCTGCATTGTTATATTTACATGAAGAATGGGAACAATGTGTTTTACATAGAGACATAAAAGCAAGCAACATAATGTTGGATTCAGAGTTCAATGTAAAACTAGGAGATTTTGGTTTAGCAAGGTTTGTAGATCATGCAAAAGGTGCACAAACTACAGCTTTAGCAGGAACTTTCGGATACGTGGCTCCTGAATGTGCTACCATGGGAAGGTCTAGTAAAGAAACAGATGTGTATAGTTTTGGAATTGTTACTTTAGAGATAGCATGTGGAAGAAAATCTATTATTAAGGCTCAAGAAAATGAAATAAGTATTGTGGAGTGGGTTTGGGGGCTATATGGAAGTGGTAGAATTCTTGAAGCAGTAGATCCAAGACTAGGTGAAGATTTTGATGAGGAACAAATTAAGTGCTTAATGATTGTTGGTCTTTGGTGTACTCATCCTGATCCTAATAATAGGCCTTCAATAAGACAAGCTACTCAAGTGCTTAATTTTGAAGCTACATTGCCTAATCTTCCATCAAGTATGCCTGTACCAACATATCTTGAGGGTCCTTTGAAGTCATTCACTACTCCATTCAGCATAAATGGTTCAGAGGAAGGTCAAAACACAAACTCATCTGGTATAACTACTTCTGGTGGTTCTCCTTCTGATTCACTTGTGTATTATAGTTCTAAATAAAAATAATTGTCTTAATTGATGTTTTTTTTCTTTTGAATGTATTTAAAACTACTATGTATCCTTATTAATCACATTTTTTCATGTCAGATGTTTTTCTTTTGTTTATTCAATTTGACTCAACTCTCTTGTTAATTGTTCTTCCTTACCTAGCATAGCAAGCTGCAACTCTTTCTTAGAACCATTGATTAAAAAAACCATATTGATAAAGAAAAAAATCTTAGAACCTTTCTATAAATATTACTATAGATTTATATATAAATAATCTTAAGAAGGAAATTATAAATTTGTGAAGGGAAATACTACTATAATTAAATAAATAAATAAATAAAAATCGTAAGAAAAACATTATAAATTTGTAAAGTGACAAATTTAAGTTAAATAAGTTAAAAAAAGGTTAACTCTATTTTTTAAAAGCTAATAATTTACAAGTTAAAAAAGGTTAGGTCAAACACACTTTTAGGATTTTTTTTCTTTGATAATAAAAACACACTTTAGGATTAGGATGAGATTATGCTAGTTCTCAGTAGTATATAATGAAATTAACTTGAATTAAATTAACTATATCGTATATAATGAAATTAAATTAACTTAAATTATCTGTATCAACCGATCGTTAGTTGATCCAGTGAAGATTGATGCTGAACTTGGTAGGCAGAATTACGGTTTGATCCCCTAACTTAATCGGAAGAGCTAAAATTATTTGATACCAGAACTGACCTCCGAATTAGATTAGGTGATCCGGTCGACCAGATACTAGCAGTGAAAACAAAAATATAAATTAACTATTGAGACTTTTATCAATTAAATTATCAAATAATTATATATATTCTTGTTTTTGTGTGAGTTATTTTAGTGATATTAGGTTGTCGGTTTACCAAACAAATCTTAGAGATCTCTAAAAGGAATCATGCTGCAATTTTAAGATTTGAGAGTTTGGTATAACTAAACGTTACAAACTAGTTTTTACGGTGAGAATTGCCCTTATTTATAAACATATATCCAGGATATCTCGCAACCGACGTGAGACTTCTTAACAAAAATCTTTTTTGTGTGCAAGCAAATGTTAGATCTTGTGTTGGGGTATGCTGCAAATACTTGAATAAGATGAAGAAGAAAATGATGAACAATGCACATAAATTTCAAAGCATGTGTTTCACATTAAGCTTCAGGTTTAATTTGTCCCCACCAATTTATGCAAATCGAATGCAAATGGATTCACCAACGAATCCCCTTCAGGATACTTTGAAAACCTTACAGAACAAAGCTTCTTCAATGACTCTCGTGTACTAGAGAAATGAAGAAATGACTTAGAAATATTTGAGGCAGAATTTTTATTCATACAAGTATGAAATTTGTGTCTTCCTTATGACTATAAATTATAGAGAAACTTATACTAATCGATGAAGGGACACAACACTTGAAAGAGAAAAAGAATTAAATTTAAAACAATACAATAATTCACTCTTATTCACAAAAGGTTCAAAAACTAAACCAATAGACCCAATATTTCAAACTAATCATCGTAACCACAGGCCCGTCTTTGGCCAAGGGCAAGCAGGGCCCTAGCCTAGGGCCTCCAAAAAATAGGGGCCTCAATTTTTTTATTTAGGTAGTCATATTAATTAGGGGGTTTAAGTAGTAATAAAAAAGCCCAATAATAATATAAGTCTAACAAAGAAAAAACATAGTAACAACGAAAAAAATGTTAGAAGGGAGTTTTTTTTAAGTAGCTAAAATGTATTTTGATGATATTGGTTACAATATTACCTTTTCTTGTTAGTCACAAGGATTACTTTATTGAAAATATTTACAATTTAAATATATTATGTTCTTTTTTTAAAAAAAATCTATTTTTATTAGGAACTAATTTTTATGATTTGACCAGAACCTCTAAATACTCGGAGACGTCCCTGAACTTTCAAATATATATTCGAGAAATACTCCAACAGCAAACATGTTGAATCTATAGAAATAAACAAAAAAAAGCTGTCTACTACGCTACACACGTTAGTAGAATAAATCTTATTGAAAAATAGTGTAATATTTGTTCAGTTCTCATATATAAATAAAAATTAAATTTTTAGATTTATTAAAAAAATAATGTATCTAGTCTATAATATTGATTAGATACATATTCTTCTAATAAATTTAAAAAGTTAATTTTTATTTATATATAAAATTCAAGAGTAATTGTTTTTAACCCAATAAAAGTTAATAAATTGAATTTAAAAAGTTAATGTATGAACAATAAAAGAGGAAAATTGTTTTTCCGACCCCTGCTCATTTCTTTTTTGCCCCCCAAACTGACGTTTTTGCCTCGGGGGTATGAAAAAAATTTGCCAAAAAAATTCGGTTTTTATGAACCGAACTATTTGCCAAGGAAATTCGGTTTATATAAATCGAACCGAACTAGAGTGCGCTGATCTTGGAGTTGGCTGGGGAAGAATTGTGTTCATGTTTGTTAGAAGGGGTAGACAAATAACAATGAATGTGTTGTAACTATAAGAGCAAGAATCCTACCTTGTATCATCAAGCCAAAATATCTATTTGGGGTGACATGTGGCCATTTGAAGCATTATTTTCTTACGCATAATAAGGGATCAACATTATAGGTGAAAATGAAGATATTTTAGGACTAGAGAAATGTTATCCTCAGCTTCGGTTTATATAAACCGAATTGCCTTGGCAAATAGTTCGATTCGTAAAAACCGAATTTTCTTGGCAAATTTTTTTCATACTCCCGAGGGCAAAAACGTCAGTTTGAGGGGTAAAAAAGAAATGGGCAGGAGTCGGAAAAGCAATTTTCATAAAATAGGAAGATGAACAAACATCAGCCCAACTTTCATTTTAGCCCAACTTCAAATGACGCGGGCTACAAAGCCCAAGCCAAACTCACAGTGATTGATTTCATTCATCTGAAGATATGTCTAGGACGTTCTATTTACCCCCAAATAGAAAACCTAGAACTTTCTACAACATTTGGCGCGGAAACTGCCAAACAGTTTTCGAATTTTCTAGCAAATACCCGTTTCCTCCTATACTTCATATAAATTCCTCATCAGTATCATCTTCCAACGCATCAAAGAATTGCAAATCAAAACATTCATAACAATCACCAAAGCGTTCAAATTTTCATCCAATAAATCACTTTTGAGAAGAAAATGTCGCTGATTCCAAGTTTCTTCGGTGGTAGAAGGAGCAACGTCTTCGATCCATTCTCCCTCGACGTTTTCGATCCATTCAAGGATTTTCCGTTATCCAATTCACTTTCCGCTTCCTTTCCTGAGAATTCTGCATTCGTGAGCACACGTGTGGACTGGAAGGAGACTCCAGAAGCGCATGTGTTCAAGGCTGATCTTCCAGGACTGAAGAAAGAGGAAGTGAAGGTAGAGATTGAAGATGATAGAGTTCTTCAGATAAGTGGAGAAAGAAGCGTTGAGAAAGAAGATAAGAACGATCAATGGCATCGTGTGGAGCGTAGCAGTGGGAAGTTCTCGAGGAGATTTAGATTGCCAGATAATGCTAAAATGGATCAAGTTAAGGCAAACATGGAGAATGGTGTTCTCACTGTGACTGTTCCAAAGGAAGAAGTTAAGAAGCCTGAAGTCAAAACCATTGATATAACTGGTTAGATACTAAAACGAGTTCTGTGTTAGAGTGGTGTTCTTTGCTTTATTCTAATGCGTGTGTGTGTACTCTGTGTGTGTGTGTGTGTGTGTGAAAGAAAAAGAATGGAATCATGTATCTCGTATCTATTTTGTAATTTCCAGAATCTTATGTGAATGAATTCCGGTTTGCATTAGCCATATATTCCAATTTCTGTGTTTTATTTTCATGTAGTATAGCTTCGACTGAGAATATTGTGATACAAGAACATAGAACTTCGATTAGCACAATGAAAAATTCAAAATAGTTCTTATTAATTGAATATTCATGGGGCACATTGTAATGATACTCAGATTAAGAGAATGAGCTAGACTATTTATAATCCCTTTTATACAACTTACAGAACAGTTTAGTCATAGGAAAAAAAAACCTTACAGAATAGCAGTGGATATATGGGTAAATTCCCAAACTGGATATGAATAATCAATACCACAATGACTGCATTCTGTTTACTTTCACGTTCTAACTAACCTGTAGACCTAAAGAAAGGAAGAACTGGTAAAAATTGCTCACTTGTTGTGGCAGACAGAGAAGCTAGAGATGGCATATTTTGTGGGAGAATTGGTAATGGAACTTCAAAGTTTAGCGCTTTAATCACTTTCTTTATAGATGGTCTTGATGTGTTATCTGGATTAGCACACCAAAGTCCAACTACTAGCAAATATTCCAATTCCTTCACATCAAATTGACCACATAGTTTTGGATCTGCTGCTGCAATGATTTTTTTTAATCCATATAGCTCCCAAACCCACTCAACTAATGATACTTCATCCTCCAATTCTTGGTAGTGTATGGCCTTTTTTCCACAGGCTATCTCCAACAAAACAACCCCAAAACTGAATATGTCAGATTCCTTTCTGGGCTTGCCTGTGTCCATGTATTCAGGAGCTAGGTAACCTCTGGTTCCAGCCACAACTGTAGTTTCTGACCCTTTCTCATGATCCATTAGCCTAGCTAGCCCAAAATCCCCAAGCTTAGTATTGAAGTTGGAGTCCAACATTATGTTGCTTGATTTTATGTCCCTATGAATCACACATTTTTCCCATTCTTCCTGCAAATAAAGCAATGCTGAGGCCAACCCAAGAGCTATATTGTACCTCAAATGCCATGACAAGATGCTACCTCCACGAAAAAGATGAAAATCTAAGCTGCCATTAGGCATGTATTCGTATATTAGGATAAGTTCATTCTTCTTGTGGCACCAACCATTGAGTTTCACCAAATTTCTATGTCTCAATTGGCTAATGATCTTCACTTCTGCTGAGTATTGCTTTATACCCTGCCGTGCATTTGGTGATATCCTCCTCTTTATGGCTGCAACTGAGTTTGTGTCTGTAAAATAACCCTTGTAAACACCACCAAAACCACCTTCACCAAGCTTCAGTGTCTCTTCAAAGTTGTTTGTTGCATCCAGTAATTCCTGATAACTAAATTTCTTAGGCCCAGCACCCATTTGGAATTCTTCATCCATATTCTGATCAGAGATGGTTTCTGACGTAGCAGGTTCTTCTTCTTTTCCTTTATTCTTCTTCCACAATGAAATGAATAACATTATTATGCAAATCAAAGATATCATTACGACACCACTTCCTAATACTTCCAACAAAATAGTTATGGTTACGTTATTTTTCTTCTCAGGAGCATCTCCATACCGAGTACTAAAAGACCACGACCGCAGCATATGTTCCTCATCTGCAGCTCCTGTTGAAGCTGATATGCCAACAATAACATCCTCTGGTAAATACTCTCTTAGATCAATGGTGTGTGAAAACCTCTGCTCCTCCTGCTCTTCATTGAATCCCTTTCCAGTGAAAGAAACATTCAGATTTTTGTTTCTGGAACTATATTCTATGCTACAATGATAAAATTTCCTTTTTGAAACATCTGCGGACCATTCAACATGTTTATTGGACACCACAGAATTGACAATCACTCCCACATGGTTGACATTTGTTGGGTCCCAATAATTGTAGTGAGTATCAAACTCCACTGCCACAAATGAATACTCAGAGTTTATAGCAATTTCGCCTGCATTCATAAGACCAAAACCCCCTCCACCTCCTATCTGATTTGTTGTTGGAAGTTTTGAGCTTGCAAGGAAGAATGCCAAGCCATCTCCATGCTTACTGTGATTTGAAAATATAATAAAAGAAAACTTGGCACTGAAGTCATACAGTTGATTTGTTATATTGTCATAAAGTTTGATAAGTTCGGGACTTCTGACTCGACCAACACCAGAAGCCTTATCTGGGTCAGCAAGGTACCGAGTGAGTCGAATAACATAGTCAGAATCTACAATGGCGGCATCGCCTTCAAGCTTTGGCTGATCTTTACTATTTTTGCTAAACCTAGGGTAATGAAAAGACACAGGGTAAGCATGTGCAAGAGGGACTATCAGGAAAAGCAAAATTGTTTCCCTTGCATAACAGAATATATGAACCATTGTGTCTAGCTTAGCTATATCAGAGTTGTTTAGTTTCATGTTTAAAGCCTAACACTTTCATGTAGTACGTATTTTTTTAATGTTCTTTATTTGTCATTTATCTAACTTCCTCTTCTATGTAAATTATGTATTTTAATTATCACATTGTACATGTCTAGATTTCCTACACCCACAATTTGTGTCGATGGAAATTATGCTGCAAGGATAACAATCATGCTCCTAAGAGTTAACGTGCAACAACCTTGAAGTTGTAATATTGTATTAAGTAGGAACAAACTATGTAGGGCTGGATAACAGAAGCATTCAGAAAATAAAAGATACTGTATATATACAACTAAATATAATAGTTTATTGGTTCAGGGAAGGATGTAACATTTTAAAAGTAGATAGAAAATTGTCTTTTGGCTAAGGTCAAATGATAGGAGTATTAAACAAAGCCGCAAACACACACGTAATATCATTTTGCAATGTTTTCCTTAGGCCACAAGTTATTAAACTTCATAATCATTTAGGACACTTGTCACCCCATCTCTAAAAGCCATACATGCATCCTTCAAATTTTCATGGATAACTTTTGAAGGTATTTTCTTATACAAAGCTGAGCTTGTGTATTATTCAGCAAAGAAGCACTAACAGACATGATAAAATACACGTCGTTAATACTAATCTGTCGATATTGGTAATAATTTGAGAAAATGGTATATGTGAATGTAATTACATGTTGGGCCTGAGACACACTTTCAATTTTAATGTGGTTGCTACATATATTATTTTTAGCACAAACTGATATTTTGTATGGTTACATGGCGCAAACTGATATTGGTATGTAGTTGTTTCATCATTTTTAAAAAGAATGGAAAAAATAATGGTATTGATATGGTTTTTGCTAATAGATAAGTATATCTGCTCTCAAAAAAAAAAAAACGATTGCACAAATATGTTGCAAAAAATAATGTTATATATTTTGCTCCTATACAAATAAGTTCTCCAACGACTGTTAACTTGTTACACTGTCAATTTCTAACTTTTGGTCCAATAGGTGGATGAAACTGAAGAAAAAAGTGCCTTTATGCTTGGAGGAAGATAGGTTGGCACAGGCATTTTTTCTGGGAGAATTGGTAAAGAAGACTCAAATTTGAGCACCTGAATCACTTGTCTTATAGAAGGCCTAAATGAATAATCTGGATGGACACACCAAAGGCCAACAATCACCAAATGTTCCAATTGCTGCTCATCAAATGCTCCACATAACTTAGGGTCAGCTGCTTGAAGGAATTTTCCAAATCCATATAGATCCCAAACCCACTCAACTACACTTATTTGACCCTCTTTTTCTTCTCTTTCAATAGCTTTCCTTCCAGTGGCTATTTCCAATAACACTACACCAAAGCTGTATATATCAGATTCTTTAGTAGCCTTTCCTGATGTGAAATATTCAGGTGCAATATAACCCCTTGTTCCAGCTATAAGTGTGGTTTGTGACCCTTTCTCATGATCCACCAGCCTTGCTAAACCAAAATCACCAAGCTTGGCGTTAAAACATGAATCCAACATAATGTTACTTGATTTAATGTCCCTGTGAAGAACACACAGCTCCCATTCTTCCTGTAGGTAAAGCAATGCTGAAGCCAAACCCAATGCGATGTTATACCTCGCTGTCCATGTCAAGATGCTTTTTTTACCGTATAGATGGGAATCTAAGCTTCCATTTGACATAAACTCGTATATTAGAAGAAAATCATTCTTCCTGTGACACCAACCAAGAAGTTGTACTAGATTTCTGTGTCTCAATTGACTTATGACTTTCACTTCGGTCACATATTCTAGTACTCCTTGTCTAGACTCTTTTGACATTCTCTTGATAGCAACATAGGAGTTCAAGTCTTTCAAATAACCTTTGTATACACCACCAAAACCACCTTGTCCCACTTTATCTGACTCTGAAAATTTGTTTGTTGCACTCACTAGTTCATTGTAGAAAAACCTCTTAGGTCCAGATCCCTTTTGGAATTCATCATTCATGTTGAGATCGAAACCGAACTCGCTTTTCCTCCCTCTACTCCTTTTCCATAATAGAGTACAAACCAGCCCTGATAAACTTACAGCCAAGCCTGTACCAATTCCAATCCCTACCTTCAATCCTATCTTGTTTCCTTGTTCAGAAATTACAGGACTGGAGGTTGGTGCCGCTATCTGATATCTGTTCTCATCACTTAGTAGACTTGAACTAAATGACCATGACCGAAGAGTATGTACCTCATACAATATTCCAGTTGCAGCAGAGAATCCAACAATAACCCTCTCAGGTAAGAAATCTCTCAAATCAACATTATGTGATATGTGCTCTTCAACTGGTTTATCATCATTATCATACATCGTGAATGACACCCTCAAATTGAGAGTGCTGGAATTGTATTTAATGCTGCAATTGTAACTTCTCCATTTCAGAATATTCGTCAACCATGGCTTAGTTATGTTAGACCTCATAGAGTTGAAATTCAAGCCAACATGAGTGCCTTCACCAGAAGGGTCCCATGGATTATTATAGGTGTCAAACTCTACTGCCACAAATGAGTGTTGAGTTGATTTTAGTACTTGGTCTCCATCCACAAGGCCAAGACCGCCACCTTCTTTGATATTCTTCAAAAGTGGGAGATTTGGATCGGACAAGAAGAATGCCATTCCATCTCCATATTCCTTTGTTTTTGAAAAAACAACGAAGGAAAATTTGGTGGTGAAGTCAGAGAGTTTTCCAGAGTTCAAATCCCAGAGATGCATCTGTTTAAAACTCGTGACTCGACCAACGCTGTAATTGTTGTTTTGATCAATGGTGTTGGAAGTGACTTGAATAGCTCCTTTATAAGGAGAAGCATCACCTTCCCAATTGACATCGCCATTGTTAAAGTAGGGGTAATCAAATGACAATGAGTTTGCAAAATGGATTAATTGGAGTGTGGAAATGGTTCCTATTGCATAACAAAAAACAATTGTTTGAGTGTGAAAACTAACATGCAAAGGAGTCATCTGTGACTATAAGAGAAAATAACTTGTTCAAAAAATTTGTGTGGAACATTATCATCTATTATATGTAAGACTTTATTATAATTATTAATAATATTTTCTTTGTCTGCCATTCTTGCAACATAGAAGAATGAGCGATGACTACAATGATTTTGGTCCATAGCAAAAGGATGTCACTTAAGCTAAATAATCCATGCATAATCGTTGAAACTTATGCACACACTAATTTCATTCCTTTAGTTATTTATATAATGTGATTTTGCGATCACTGGATAGGCTTTGAAAGGTTGTCTTTGTGCGTGTAGGAATTGTTTATCTTCTTGGAAGTTTGTCAACATAACACAATCAAAGGTAGGCTTTGAAAATAAGGTCAGCATAATTTTGATTTGTGAAATAAACAAAGATTAGCCAGCCATTACATGGGGCTTGATGGTAACAGGAAAACATTTTTTTTCATTGTTAGTAAAAACAATTTGACTTTTATCTCATATTTTATGGAATTGATCCCCCTTTAACAATATGTCAGCATGTCTGGAATCACAAGAGAACGTTTTTTGCCGTTGTATTCGATACTGAATTATTCATAGCATTACTGTTAATTGTGGGTTGGTTATAAGTCAGCACCGGTTTAGCTTATGATGTATTTGGAAGCCCCCTATACAAAGGAGTATTTTACAGAAAACCGACAAAGAATTCCATTAATTCCCGGCCGTTTTGATTCTTTGGAACAACCCGATGAATTTAGTTGATCTTTGTATGAGGCTCCATTGACTATAGATAGGACAAATCAAATTTCTACGCCAATGGTTGGTTGTTCATTGACTAGTGGTACCCAACATTTTTTTTTTTGGAATCAATATTAGCAATGCAATTCATTCAACATAATCCGAATTATAGAGCTACAACACTGTCAAACTCAAATGAACAAAATGTTTTTTTTTTTTTAAATAAGCTAAATAAGTGATAAGTTCATCCAATTGGTACTAGAGAGAATCAAACATGAGACATTCAAGAGGAACACACCCCATGTCCCAAGACAAATGAACAAAATGTTGAATTGAATCATACAAGTTTGGAGTTTATTTGCATGGCCAGATTGTTTGGATGACCAAAATAAAGGTTTTTTTTTTGCAAAGACTAAAGAGAAATAGTATAAATGTTTTATTGCAAAATAAAGTTTGGTTGAATAAATATTTAACTTATTAAAATAATTATAATTAAACACAATTTGGCATGTTTGAGTTGGTCCGCATGCATTTTTATTTTTTTAAGGATTTGAGATGAACAATGGAGGAAATGATTAAATTTTATGGATGAGTTTAATCCATTTTTTTTAGACCCAAAAAAAGAAAGGGTTAAACCAAACATTACTTCAATTGAATTCTTCTCAATCCAATTTATTTTGATTTTTACATTTATTTAGGGGATTGAATTTTATTTTTCATAGGACTTATTGGAGTTTTATCGGTGCTTTATTTTATTGAGATTTCTTTATTTAGAGAATGACATCAATATTGAGAGAACGTATCGAATTAAAACTAAATTAACTATTAATAGTTTACATAAAGCAATTTGTTTTCATGTTAAATTATTAATTATTACTATGAGTTGTTGAAAATATTTCTTATTTCATATAAAAAATAGTAAATGTACAAGTAGAAAAATATAAAAAATAGTAAATTACATAGTAAATCTACAATTTAAAAATGGTCAAAAAAAATCTCATAAAATTTCCGTTATCAATATTAGTCAAATCCGTTAGGAAAACTTTTGTGGCATAAAATGTAGGGTCTATTCTTGACAATTTTGCAAAATGTAAGGACTAAAAACATTAAATGGTAGGGACTATTCTTGACAATTTTGTAAAATGTAGGGACTAAAAACATTAAAATGTAGGAACTATTTTTGACAATTTTGCAAAAGGTAGGGACTACAAAAAATTAAAAACTAAGCTTTCCGTTAGTGACATGAAATTTTTTTAACGGATTGAATTAATCTTGATATATAGTGAAAAACTTTATGGGATTTTTTTTACCATTTTAAAATGTAGGAATCACTTTTTACAATTTCACAAAATGTAGGGACTAAAACATATTTAGTCAAAAAAAACATATTTAACCATAATTTTATAGTCCTGTTGTTCCCGTCATCTGTTTGTCTTGTGCAGATACCGGTTATTATTAATGATATTTTTTTCATTCAAAAAATAAAAAACAAACTTGCATTATAATATGAAAAAACAACATTGAATATATTAAATATGAAGGACAAATTAATAATAGCTCTACACTAGTCAAATAAAATTATTACTCAAATTTTTCTTAATATTCGTGATTTTTAGTATAAGTTTCTATATTTAAAAGACAGATGGATGGAGTACTTTTATTTTTACAATGGAGTAAGTTTTTGTCACGACCCAAACTCAAATCGTGACTGGCGCACGAACCAACACGAGTCCGGCAAGCCTAATGACCAAATTTATCGAATTATAAATATAACATTTTCAAAATGACACTTCACTTCAAAATATTATTTACCGAAATTTCGACAGAGTAACCTTTGTATTTCCAATGTTCCCAAAATCCAAAATAAATCCTGTTTTCCACGTATCAATATACATCATCAGTCAGAGATTCAACAATACATGATTAAAGTTATACATTCCAAAATGAAATATTCCTAGACTCCAAAATAGCTGCAGAGACACCAACGATCCAAAATATGCATACAAAAAGTGTCGTCCATAAATGGACGCATACCAAAAGGAGTAAGACTGACGAAGCTTTATGTACACCAGACACTTCCTACTCAGCTGATTGGGGATCTGAAAAAAATATAAGAAGAAGGGGTAAGTCATAAAGACTTAGTGAGAGACAACAACCACCACCAACTGGATGGGAAACACACAACGACACGATCATTTGATTTCTAGAAAGCTTGTAACAATTATTGTAAAATAGTAGTAACGTAATATAAATATTACTCGATCCAAATCATTATAAAGTTTGATACTTAAATACGAAAAGTATAAAAATACAATCAAATAAAAAGAATTCGTTGCGAGAGAATCGAGAGACGGCTCCATCTCGTTGATAGCCCTCTCCTCCTAAGAGTGGCCTCTCACTTAGGGGCGGCTCCATCTAACGGATAACCCTTTTCTCATCGATAGTTTGAAATTTAAATAAGAAAAATATAGAAATCCAATCAAACAAAAGAAATCGTTACGAGGGAATCGAGAGACGGCTCCATCTCGTTGATAGCCCTTTCCTCCTAAGAGTGGCCTCTCACTTAGGGGCGGTTCCATATAACGGATAGCCCTTTTCTCATCGATAGTTTGAAATTTAAATAAGAAAAATATAGAAATCCAATCAAACAAAAGAAATCGTTACGAGGGAATCGAGAGACGGCTCCATCTCGTTGATAGCCCTTTCCTCCTAAGAGTGGCCTCTCACTTAGGGGCGGCTCCATCTAACGGATAGCCCTTACCTCATCGATTACGAAAATACATCATCATCTTAATTAGGGAGTCTACAACTCGTTGATAGCCCTCTCCTCCTAATGGTGGCCTTTCCATAGGGGTAGCTCCATCTAACGGGTAACCCTCCCTAATCAATATTATATAACTAGGTGCACCTAGATCGTTATTCCCGCTAACGGCTATATGGTCAAACCGTGATTCTTAAAGACACATTTCACTAAAACCATATCTTAACAACAATTCCAAGTATTATGTAAATATAAAAATAAAACTATCAAACTTCAATTTCAAATCCATTGTTTTAAATATCATAAGTAAACTAAACTAGAAATATATTTAAAACGAATAAGGATGACGTAAATAAATTTCCAAAGTCGTGCTTCCCAAAATTATGTATAATAAATACTTTAACATAGAAAATAAGTAACTTAAAATGTATAATAGTAATTAAAATAAGTGATAATGATCGTCATCAACTCACAACTATGAAGACCGGCTAGTTTTGCTCTCCAATAACTCCCGGAGAAGCAGATGAAACAACAACAGTCGGATCTGAACAGCAATAATGTTAATCAAAATTTAGAAAATCATTCTAGAGTTTAATTAAACATATGTAACAATAAAATCCCCAAATATCCACTCTAATCTTTAACATTAAATTTCTAAACCCAATCACATATACCCAAAGATAAATTGTTGAGTTATAGATGATATATTTACCTTTAGAGTTTCAATAAGCAAATTTCAAGGACTTGATACCCATCTCTTTCCTTAGAACATTAACCCTAACCCCAAAATTATCCCCAAAATCAATTGTAGAAGTAGAAGTATGAGAAAATTTTACTTTAGAATGAACAACTATCTTCAAGTTTGTTTGGTTTGTAATTGAGATGTGATGATTTGAAAAGAAAAAATGGAAGAAGGTAAGGATGAAGAAGTGAGATCAGAGAGAGTGGTACGCAGAGAGAGAAGGTCAAATGGGTTGGTGTGGGTTTTGGTTAATTTTAAAATAATGTATTCCATTTTTTATTTATTTAATTATTTTCTAATAGTGGTAATTTATTTTATTATTTTACTATTTTTATTTTTTTAGTTAAAACGGTGCGTTTCAATCTCTCCCCCTTAAGAAAATTCGTCCTCGAATTTATGCTACTAACCTTGAGTTTCAAATAAGTGTGGATATTTTGTACGCATAACTTCTTCCGATTCCCAAGTTGCTTCTTCACCTGATGGTCCTTTCCAAAGAACCTTAACTGAAACGATATTCTTTGAGCGTAGTTTTCTAACTTCCTTATCTACTATTGCTATCGGATATTCGGTGTATGACAAATGCTCATCCAATTGAACATCATCATGATTAATAACATGTGAAGCATCATAAAGGTACTTCCGAAGCATTGAAATATGAAAGACCGGGTGAACTCCTGACAGATCCGGCGGAAGTGCTAAGCGATAAGCTACAGGCCCGACTCTCTCCAAAATCTCAAACGGCCCAATGAACCTTGGACTTAATTTACCCTTCTTGCCAAACCGCAAAACTCCTTTCATTGGTGAAACACGTAAAAATATATGATCTCCCACAGTGAACTCTACGGGACGGCGCTTCTTGTCAGAATAAGACTTTTGCCTACTTTGAGCTGTTATCAAACGATCCCGGATTAATTTAACTTTTTCAATGGCATCTAGAACCAACTCTGGACCCATTAGTTTGGTTTCTCCAGCTTCAAACCATCCTATAGGAGACCTACACCGCCTGCCATACAATGCTTCAAAAGGGGCCATTTGAATACTAGATTGGTAGCTATTGTTATATGCAAATTCCATCATAGGCAAATATCGATCCCAACTTCCTCCAAAATCAAGAACACAAGCACGAAGCATATCTTCTAGAATTTGTATAGTTCTCTCAGATTGACCATCAGTTTGTGGATGAAACGCTGTGCTAAGATTCAAACGAGTTCCCAATGCAGCTTGAAAAGATTTCCAGAATTGAGCAGTAAACTGAGCTCCACGATCAGAGATAATAGATACAGGCACACCATGTAGAGAGACAATCTCCTCTAAATAAAGCTTAGCATACTGAGATACAGTATAAGTAGTTTTCACAGGTAAGAAATGCGCAGACTTGGTCAACCGATCTATGATTACCCACACAGAATCATAACCCTTCTGAGTTCGTGGTAAACCTGTGACAAAATCCATAGCAATGCCTTCCCACTTCCATTCAGGTATTTCAATAGGTTGAAGTAAACCTGCAGGCTTTTGGTGCTCAGCCTTTACTTGTTTGCACACTAAACACTTCGAGACAAAATTGGCTACATCTCTCTTCATCCCTTCCCACCAATAAAATTCTCGCAAGTCTTGATACATCTTATTAGAACCTGGATGAATGGTATAAGAAGAATGATGTGTTGGAGTAAGCCCTAAAAGCCAATCTATTTGATAGAATTTGCTTTTGTATTGTGACATGATTTATATATATTAAATATATATAATAAGGCATTTCTTTATTATGTTTGTTTTCCAAAATAATAAAGTCCCTAGAATAGATTGTTCATGTAATGAAACATTAAGTGAGACTTAATCGTGAGATTACATTAACTTAAGAACACTATTCTTAAAGTATCCGTAGTCAAGCTTTAATATGAAATGGGATAATATTAAAGCATAGAGACTATTATGTTGGTAGACTGATGATCACGTCTCACTAATCATAGATAATGAGTTATCAAGTCTTCACATAGATATAAATGTTAAGGGTAACTTTATATCGGATTGACCCACCATGAGAATACTGCATAGAATGTTATGAAATGTCATAAGTTATTCTCATAGTGATAAAAGGTGCATTGCATCCTTCGACCTGAAACCACTGTGTACCCTAGATGTAGGAGTGTAATACCTTGTTGCCATTCAAACGTTATCCGTAACTGGATAACTATAAAGTTGGTTGATGGGTATCCTACGAATTATGCTGAGGGACATGAGTGACCTAGATGGGATTTGTCCCTCCTACATAACAGGAGATATGTCTATGGGCCCAATATTGAACTAGACAAGGATGACATACTATGCCTTGTGTTCAATATAGACATGAGGACAAAAGGGTAATTATGCACAAGATGTTTATCACAGAAAGGTTAGTCAGATCACATGACATTCTTATAACTTGGGTAACAGTGATGTGTTGCTAGATACCGCTCACTGTTTATAATATTAAGATAAATATTATTGCCAACGTTATAAGAACCTACAGGGTCACACACATAAGGACAGTTAAAACGGGAAAAATAAGTAAGACTTATTGCGGGGGTGCAATTAGTGAAAAACGAATATTGGGCTTAAGAAGTCCAAATTCGTGTGAACTGAAGCTCACATAAGAAACTCTATAAATAGAGCCTTATGAAGTTCAGTCTCTCACACTTTTGGAGAAATTCTGAATTTCTCTAAACCCTAATTCGTATTTGGGAAGTTCTGAATTTCTATAAACCCTAATCCGCTCAAGTTCCCTCATTCTTCATCCAAGAACGGCTAGCACCGAAGGTTGAAGGTTCCTGTTCGTGTGGACTAAGTGGAGGCGCTGCAATTGTGGTGCTCGTGATCGATTGAAGGTTCTTGTTCGTGATCATACGGTGTTTCTTGTTCGTGATCGAAAGACAGTTCGTGTTCGTGATCGTAAGCAGTTTCTGTTCGTGATCGAAAGCTCCTTGTTCGCGAAAGAAAGCATCAGTTCTTCAAGGTAACAATATATTCTTGACCATGATCTTTCACATGGATCCATTGAAGGAAAATAAAATTTTAAAATCCGCTGCGTTTTATCTTTGATAAACAGTTACGTTTTCCTTCATGATGAGCCTCCTCCAATATTTTCCTCCTTAATTCACCAACATTTGGAACACATAATCGAGACTTCATCCACAAGACACCATCAGAATCAACTGAAAAGTTTGAAACTTTACCATTCCGTACATCATCCACTGTCTTCACTAAATCCGAGTCTTGACATTGAGCCTCCTTGATATCGTCAACTAAGGTCGAACGAATTTGCACATGGGCCAACAATGCCTTTGAAGAATTGATCTCCAATTGAATTCCGCTTTCAACGAGTTCTTGAAACTCTTTAACTATAGGTCTCTTTATTTCAGCCAAATGAGCAAGACTACCCATGGATTTCCTGCTTAAAGCATCTGCAACAACTTTGCCTTTCCAGGGTGATACAAGATCGTGCAATCATAATCTTTTAAGAGTTCCATCCACCTTCTTTGTCTTAAATTTAAATCCCGCTGCTTAAAGATGTATTGAAGACTCTTGTGGTCGGTATAGATCTCACAAGTCTCACCATATAGATAATGCTTCCAAATCTTAAGTGCAAAAATCACCGCTGCCATCTCCAAATCATGAGTAGGGTAGTTTTGTTCATGCCTTTTTAGTTGTCTTGAAGCATAAGCGATGACTTTACCATGCTGCATAAGTACACAACCAAGACCAATTCTAGAAGCATCACAATAAACTGCATAACCTCCACCACTTGATGGTAATGCCAAAATAGGTGCTGAAGTCAAACACTCCTTCAATTTCTGAAAACTCTCTTCACACACATCCGTCCATTGAAACTCGACTTTCTTTTGGGTTAACCTAGTTAAGGGAAACGCAAGTTTGGAGAAATCTTTCACAAAACGTCGATAATATCCAGCTAAACCAAGAAAACTTCGGATCTCTTTTACTGTGGTGGGTCTGGGCCAATTCTGCACTGCTTCAACCTTGCTTGGGTCAACACTTATTCCATTTTTGGAGACCACATGACCAAGAAATGCCACACTTTCTAGCCAAAATTCACATTTAGAGAATTTAGCATATAATTGATTATCCCTTAATGTTTGCAAAACAAGTCTTAGATGTTGCTCATGCTCTTCTTTACTCTTGGAATAAATAAGAATGTCATCAATGAACACTATCACAAATTGATCCAAGAATGGTTTAAAAATTCGATTCATCAAATCCATAAAAGCTGCTGGGGCATTAGTAAGCCCAAAAGACATAACAAGAAATTCATAATGCCCACAGCGAGTGCGAAAAGCTGTTTTCGGTATATCCTCCCTCTTAATCTTCAATTGGTGATACCCAGACCGCAAATCAATCTTGGAAAAACACTGGGCTCCTTGGAGTTGATCAAATAACTCGTCAATGCGGGGTAAAGGATATTTATTCTTTATCGTCACCTTGATCAATTGTCTATAGTCTACACATAGTCGCATGGATCCATCTTTCTTCTTTACAAACAGTACTGGTGCACCCCATGGAGAAGTACTTGCTCGAATAAAGCCCTTGTCAAGAAGATCTTGTAGTTGTTCCTTTAATTCCTTAAGCTCAGCTGGAGCCATTCGGTAAGGGGGTATAGATATGGACTGAGTGTCGGGAACCAAGTCAATGGAGAACTCAATTTCCCTATCAGGTGGCAATCCAGGGAGTTCTTCAGGAAAAACATCGGGATACTCACACGCAATGGGGACTTTTTCCATGTTACTTTCACTCCGTTGTAAATCATTAATCACAGCTAAATACCCTTGACAACCTCTTCTTAGTAATTTGTTTGCTCTCAATGATGAGATCAAATTATGGGGCATCCATGTGGGTTTGCCTTGAAATGAGAAAGATGATTTCCCAGGTATCTCAAATTTAACTACCTTATTATAACAATCTAAGGTTGCATGATGGGAAGACAACCAGTCCATACCCAAAATCACGTCAAAATCTACCATATCCATAACTGCTAGGTCTGCAAATAATATTTGACCCGCAATTGATACATCACAATGACGATATACAGACTCGGCGAACAATTTATCACCAACAGGTGTAGCCACAACTAAGGCCTCGTCAAGGAAAGATGAATTTTTACCAAGTCGGGGAGTAAACCATAAAGATACAAAAGAATGTGTAGCTCCGGGGTCAAATAAGACATGAGCATCTTGAGAACAAATAGAAAGTATACCTGTAACCACTGCATTCGATGCCTGAGCATCCTGATGAGTCAAAGCAAAAACTCGGGCCTGACCTCTTCCTGCTTGCATTTGTCCTCTACCTCCAGATCCTCTACCCTCAGGTTGATATGTTCCTGAACCCTAAACAGAAGTATTTCCCATTTTCCTCATAGGTGCATAAGGAACTTGAGAATGCGCTAAGGCTGCTGGGGCTGATGCATGACTAGATGATGGTTGTGTCATAGCTACTGGGCAATTCATCCTAAGGTGCCCTTCTTGACCACATTGAAAGCACGTTTTACCATCCATGAAATAATTTCCAGTTGTACCACTAAAATGCCTCTGAGGAAAAGTGGACCCTGTTGGTGCCCTATGATCCGATCTACGACTTTGAACAGTGCCATAAGATTGTCCGCTAAAGCCACCCCTTTGTGAACCTGACCTTTGTTGCCCTTGATAACCAGACCTAGAACCGCCACCACTACTAGAGTAATGATTGTACGATCCTTCAATCCGTTGTTTCTTGCGGAAATCTTGCTTACTACCTCCTTTATCCTTTTTCGTTGCTCAATCTGAAGTGCCAAACTCAAAACCTCAGCAAAAGTAGAATAGTTAGACCCAACCACAGATCTAAATAGGTATTCTCTCAATCCTCTGATGAACTTCTTGATACACATCTCTTCTGTGATATGGTAGGGAGCATGTCTAGAAAGTTGTGTAAAACGAGCACTATACTCCGAAACTGACATTCCCTCTGTTTGCTCTAATCGCTCAAAATCGTGAGCTAAACCATCTTTAACACTTTCCGGAAGAAAATGAGCCATGAACAATCGAGAAAACTCACCCCATACCATCGGAGGTGATCCCTCTTGCCTACCACGTGTCATAGTATCAAACCAGTCATATGCCGCACCCTCCAATTGAAATGATGTTAACTCCACTGCCCTTACATTTGAACATCCTAATACCCTCCATAACCTCTCTAGACCGTCAATGAAACGTTGTGGGTCCTCACTTGCATCCGATCCAGAGAAAGTAGGGGATTTATGCTTCATGAATTCTGCTAAAGTAACCTCAATCCCTCTTGTTTGAGTTGTCGCCTGCTGCTCACCCTGTCTAGCTTCTTGATGACCACCAACAGTTGGTTGCCCTTGATTACCCTGTTGTTGTTGTCCCACAACCCCAGCAAGTTGTTGCATAACCTGTTGTAATCCTAATAAACCAGCATTAAATTCTTCAGAGGCTGGATTTCCTCGCCTACCTCTAGGCACCTCAACATTGAATACCTCTGCAGCCAAGCCACGTCCGCCCACATTAGTTCCGCGTCCCCTAACATTACCCCCACGTCGACCTTGAACAAGAACTCGACCTCTTTGACGAGCTTCGTGAGGTTGGGCAATAGACTCATCAACAACTTCTCTTCTATTATTGTTTCTAGTTCTTGGTGGCATCCTCACCTAGTGAAAGAACATTGATCAGATGTAGGATAAAACGATAAGGAAAGTGAGACAATTGCAAGACGACATGAAGTTTTCAAATTTAGACAACAAGGAAGACTATCATAGAGTGCGAATAGCTTTTTGCGAGTAAATGGTGCCCGGGTTCACAATTTACCAACAAAAATCTATTATCACTCTATGTCTGCAGCTATTATGACCTACAACCGGGCTCTGATACCAACTTTGTCACGACCCAAACTCAAATCGTGACTGGCGCACGAACCAACACTAGTCCGGCAAGCCTAATGACCAAATTTATCGAATTATAAATATAACATTTTCAAAATGACACTTCACTTCAAAATATTATTTACTGAAATTTCGACAGAGTAACCTTTGTATTTCCAATGTTCCAAAAATCCAAAATAAATCCTGTTTTCCACGTATCAATATACATCATCAGTCAGAGATTCAACAATACATGATTAAAGTTATACATTCCAAAATGAAATATTCCTAGACTCCAAAATAGCTGCAGAGACACTAACGATCCAAAATATGCATACAAAAAGTGTCGTCCATAAATGGACGCATACCAAAAGGAGTAAGACTGACGAAGCTTTATGTACACCAGACACTTCCTACTCAGCTGACTGGGGATCTGAAAAAAATATAAGAAGAAGGGGTAAGTCATAAAGACTTAGTGAGAGACAACAACCACCACCAACTGGATGGGAAACACACAACGACACGATCATTCGATTTCTAGAAAGCTTGTAACAATTATTGTAAAATAGTAGTAACGTAATATAAATATTACTCGATCCAAATCATTATAAAGTTTGATACTTAAATACGAAAAGTATAAAAATACAATCAAATAAAAAGAACTCGTCGCGAGAGAATCGAGAGACGGCTCCATCTCGTTGATAGCCCTCTCCTCCTAAGAGTGGCCTCTCACTTAGGGGCGGTTCCATCTAACGGATAGCCCTTTTCTCATCGATAGTTTGAAATTTAAATAAGAAAAATATAGAAATCCAATCAAACAAAAGAAATCGTTACGAGGGAATCGAGAGACGGCTCCATCTCATTGATAGCCCTTTCCTCCTAAGAGTGGCCTCTCACTTAGGGGCGGCTCCATCTAACGGATAGCTCTTTCCTCATCGATTACGAAAATACATCATCATCTTAATTAGGGAGTCTACAACTTGTTGATAGCCCTCTCCTCCTAATGGTCACTACTAGAAAAAGTTGAAATACCGACGGAATTTAGAGACGGAATTTATTTCTTCTCTATTAGAGACGGGATTAGAGACAGAAAAGAACAATCAGAGACAAAAATTAAAATATATGCATTAGTGACAGATGTTAGAGACGGAATATTCCGTCTCTAAATCATTTTGTCTCTAAATCCGTCTCTACTTATTATTTTTTTAATTACAAAGAGAAAATAATAGTTAGAGACGAATTTTAGAGACACAATTTTCCCGTGTCTAATATTTTCTGTCTCCATATCTGTCTCTAATGAGTCAACTTGTTATTAAAATAGTCAAACTTTTGTTAGAGACAAAAAAGATCCGTCTCCGAGTATTTTGCGCCAATTTTTTCCCCGCCTATACTTTATACTTTTAAGCGATTTTTTTTTCAATTTCCGTCCAAACTAATTATATTATTTTTTTTAGGCAGAATTACCTATTTTCCTTATTTTGTTAACCTTTTGTCATATTTCGCTCGTTTCACACCAATCCACTGCATCCTCTTGTCTTCACCACTACAACATTTTTGTGTTATTATAATTAACAAAAGTCTACATTTTTCAAATCTTGCTTAAAATTTTCACCTACTACAAATAATTAGGCAATAAACATCCCCTCCTAATATTTTAAATCTTTTTTTTTACCATAACTAGTTTTAGAGACTTGTGCGAGCCCCCCGAATATTGTAACTCTTTTTATCATAACTATTTTAGAGACTCGTGCGACACGGGTCATCGACTTTTATTTGATATTTAAATTAAATTATTGTGAAATTTTATTTATAATAAAATATTTTAAAAGTTGTTATAAAATATTAGTATGTTATAAATGAAATTATTGTGCTATTTTTTTACAAATTTATTAAATTATTTTTATTAAATTTATTGTTCTGTGCATATTTTAAATTACTAAATTTGGTAGTAATATTGTTTATGTTTATATTTTCATACGTATTCATCTTATTGTTTCTATAGAAAATTTAGAGAACTAAAGTTTGAAGAAAAAATATAGAGGGTTCAAAAATATATTAAACTCTTCTTTCTATACTATTTGATTGACTAAATTTTCTATAATGTTTTTATTGTTTATATTTTTTCCTATAATTTTTTTTACTAAACTATCTTTTTTTATTGACTAAATTTTCTATAATCTTGTTATTAATTGTTTTTTTTTTTTTAAAAAAAACTTGTTATTAATTGTTTAATGTTAACTAAACTTTCTATAATATTTTATTGTTTTTTTGTTCCTATTTGATAGATTCATATTTTTATTTTATTCCTATTTTTATGCATATTTGAAATATTAAAAGTAGATAGATAAAACATTAACTAATTTTTTCTTCTTTCCTTAGCCGGCCCTAATTTTCTCTTAAAAAGTTATCCTTTTCTTGCTTCAAAAAGGGGTGATTTTGGGTCGTTCTTTGACTCGAAATCACCCCTGTGTATCTTTTTTTTTCCTAGCTTTAATCTAAATAAGTGATTTTTCACATAGATTAGGGTTTTCGTGCTTTATTTTGTGATTTCTTCATTGCAGTGTGTCCCGTCTTCATGCGGTGTTTGCTTGATTTTCCGTCTTGGTGCGGTGTTCGTTTGCTTTCTTGTTTTTTGTGGTGTTTGTTTGCTTCAGATTGAATGATCTTCTTTGATCAACAACGATGCAGATCGGAAGACATGAGTATTTCGGTTACTTTTATTTTGTCACATTATTTGTATGCTTGAGTATACCGTTTATTAGCTGCTGTGAGTTAGTTTGCATATTCATCGATCCTTCCAGTTTTTACCAATATGTACTCTTTTGGTTTGAATGAATGAATATCTTGTTTTAATAAAAAAAATAAGTAGATAGATAGATTAGTAGATGTCATACTAAAATTTTAGTATCCAAAAAAATATATAATTTTTAATTTCCTTTTTATTAAGCAAGTTTAATTTTTTTTATAATGTTATTCTAGAAACTTTTATTAAAAACAAAATTTGACTCAATATTTTAGTACTTAGTAGATGCGATTCTAAAATTTTAGTATAAAAAAAATTATACATTTTAATCTTTGTTTATAATATTATTCTAGAAACTATTTTTTTTTTTGTGCTTTTTGTCTAGTTTTAGTAGTTGAATTAGGGTTAGCTTTTTCAAATGGAGGACATTGATCTTGATTTCTCGCAGCGGGTTTGTGTTCGTCATCTCACACTGCTAAGTTTGCGTTAATCCTAAGGTAAACTTTCTTTCATGTGTATTGATATGTAGTATGATTTTTAATTAGTTTGGTGGTTTGTTCCTTGGCATATGTCTACATAATTATGTAGCAATTTGATGATGCTTTGCAAGATATCTAAAACAAATGCACAAGTAAAATTACAATGATTTGGTTCGAACTTAACCATTTTTTTTCTTCATATTAATGGATCAGGGAATTCATCCAAGTGGAGAGGAAGGTCATGTATGTTTTTTTAGAAGGGACACATATTTGGATTAGGATCTCAACTCGCCACTATCAAAGATTGTTTGAAATCCTCATCTTCAATTTCTATTGATGTGGTATTGAAGCATTAACAATTGAACTTGGGTAAAACAATACTGCACAATAAACATTAAAACAAAAGATGGAGCATTGGATGACACGAAACCAAAAAGAGATGGATGCTCATGAAAATGATGTGATGGGTGATGAAGTTTAGTTTTAGTTACTTTTTGTTAAGTATTTTTGCTAAATCAATTATATGTATTTTAGTGTATTTGACAATTTTAAGTTTGATACTATTATGTAATGTCATAGTGGCACAACGTATACTTTGTAAGAATGACGTAAATGTTTATGTTAATGTTTTAAATTTTGTGTCATCAAAATTTAATTTTCTCACATTGTAGAATTAATATTTGAAAAATTGTATAAGCATCCAGTAATTGTTAAATAAACAAAAATATTAACTTATTAGAGACAGAAAATGTGTTGTCTCTATGGAGACGGAATTCTATGCATTAGAGACGGAATTTTAGAGACGGAATTATTTGAATTTAGAGACAGAATTTTAGAGACGGAATTATTTGAATTTAGAGTCGAGTAATTCTGTCTCCAATAGAGACGGATTTATTGTGTTCTGAATTCAACATTTAGAGACGGATAAATTTCGTCTCGAATCAGAGACGGAACATAAAATCTGTCTCTGATAGTTTAGAGACGAGGAAATTAACGACAGAATCAAATCTGTGTCTAATTTTGTCTCTAACATGCTTAGTGACGGAAAATTTGCATTTTAGAGACAGATTTTGCCCGTCGGTATTTAAGATTTTTCTAGTAGTGGGTGGCCTTTCCATAGGGGTAGGTCCATCTAACGGGTAACCCTCCCTAATCAATATTATATAACTAGGTGCACCTAGATCGTTATTCCCGCTAACGGCTATATGGTCAAACCGTGATTCTTAAAAACACATTTCACTAAAACCATATCTTAACAACAATTCCAAGTATTATGTAAATATAAAAATAAAACTATCAAACTTCAATTTCAAATCCATTGTTTTAAATATCATAAGTAAACTAAACTAGAAATATATTTAAAACGAATAAGGATGACGTAAATAAATTTCCAAAGGCGTGCTTCCCAAAATTATGTATAATAAATACTTTAACATAGAAAATAAGTAACTTAAAATGTATAATAGTAATTAAAATAAGTGATAATGATCGTCATCAACTCACAACTATGAAGACCGGCTAGTTTTGCTCTCCAATAACTCCTGGAGAAGCAGATGAAGCAACAACGGTCGGATCTGAACATCAATAATGTTAATCAAAATTTAGAAAATCATTCTAGAGTTTAATTAAACATATGTAACAATAAAATCCCCAAATATCCACTCTAATCTTTAACATTAAATTTCTAAACCCAATCACATATACCCAAAGATAAATTGTTGAGTTATAGATGATATATTTACCTTTAGAGTTTCAATAAGCAAATTTCAAGGACTTGATACCCATCTCTTTCCTTAGAACATTAACTCTAACCCCAAAATTATCCCCAAAATCAATTGTAGAAGTAGAAGTATGAGGAAATTTTACTTTAGAATGAGCAACTATCTTCAAGTTTGTTTGGTTTGTAATTGAGATGTGATGATTTGAAAAGAAAAAATGGAAGAAGGTAAGGATGAAGAAGTGAGATCAGAGAGAGTGGTACGCAGAGAGAGAAGGTCAAATGGGTTGGTTTGGGTTTTGGTTAATTTTAAAATAATGTATTCCATTTTTTATTTATTTAATTATTTTCTAATAGTGGTAATTTATTTTATTATTTTACTATTTTTATTTTTTTAGTTAAAACGGTGCGTTTCAGTTTTTATAAATTATTTTTCAAAAATGTATTAAGTCAATGAATTAAACATTAAAATATTTAATTCTTTAAATAAATAATATCTTCAAATAAAATGATTAAAGAGTGTTCAAAATCTATTAAGGTCGTATTAACATAATATTCTCCTATAACATATTTAAGATATTGTACCAAAAAAAAAAACATATTTAAGATATCTTAATATAAAAATTCTACAATTAATGATAAAAAATATTAATGACTTAAAATTAAGGTTAGAAGAATTTGCCGTAATTGTCCTGTAAACTTAACTCAGTTGGTAGCGATATTGTATTATTATGCAGGACCAGAGTTTGAACTTCGGTCAGAGTTGGGTGCGTTTTCGATTATTTTCATTTCTTCCATTACCAAAGTTTTTAAATATTTTAAGGTGTATAAATGTAATTTCACCTTATTTAATGTCGCACTTTTGCATTTATATTTCTAAAACTATATAGTAATGCAAGAAATGGAAATAATTGAAAATAGAGAGAATACCAACTCTTTTGGTCAACTCACTTATCCACTTTAAGTTGGAATTTTTTTTTCCACCACCAATCTAATCTGGTTCGGAAGTCAGTTCTGGCATCAAGTGGTTTAAGTCCCCTCCCAATTGCAATCGCAGGGGATCGAACCGTGATCCTCCCTACCAAATTCTGTGTCAATCACCACTAAACCAACTAACGATTGATTTTAAGTTGAAATTTGTAGCCGTTAAGTTAATTAAAAAAAAATCACCGCAATTAATTTAAGTGGGTTCCTGAAGTAGGATTGAACAGTCGGAAAATACTACCACACATTAACGGACACATCGTCATAAATTTGTCACGCTGTAATTTCCGTACAGCCAGCTTATATATATATATTTCTGTTTGTGATGTGATTCTCATTTGACAAATCTGAAACATAATTGGTAAGTACCCATATTTTTATGTACTTGCTCAAATCTCATTGGCCTACACACCAAAACCTTAAACTCCTCGAATAGCCCCAAACAAACCACCTTGAGTCCTACAAATACCACTCTTAGCTAACTCCCAACAAAAACACCATCTTCTTCCCGTTTTAGCTAGCTCTCCTCTCCTAATAATTTTCCAGTAAGTTACTACTAATTTCTTCCATTATTACTCATTCTTAATTATTATCTATTTTTTATTTCATATACATGATTATATGTGCAATAATTAAATTCATTATCGTTTACTAGTATTTCTTTATTATTATTATTATTATCTTTTCTTCTACTTTTTTATTTTATTTATTTAATCTGTATAATTATATATGCAATAATTAAATTAATTATTGATCGCGACGAGTTTTTTTTTTTAACAATTTCAGCTAATCATTATTACATATTCAATATATTTCAGATTCAGCTAATTGGCATGCCAAAATAAAAGATTAAAAAATATTGCAAGAACCCTAGCTAGCAGAAATAGAGTTTGGTGGATTGTTGAGTAATATTATAAATTGAGATTTGAGATGGGGAGAGGAAAGATTGTGATTAGAAGGATTGAGAATTTGACTAGCCGGCAAGTAACTTTTTCAAAGAGAAGAAAAGGATTGATGAAGAAAGCTAAAGAACTATCCATTCTTTGTGATGCACAAGTTGGATTAATATTGTTCTCTTCCACTCACAAGCTTTATGACTATGCAAGCTCAAGGTATACAAGATCAAATCATTTTCTCATCTTAATCTTCCATTTCCATTTATTTTTCTAAGTCATCATATTTAGTTACTAACTGTCTCTTCTTTTTTTTATGAAATATTTACTAATTAATAAATTTGTGTATATATATGCTTCATTAATTGTTTATTATTATTCCCTTTTCTTTTTTATGTATACAATCAATTGAATACATATAATATATATAGTTTTTATATACACTATGATTGAAAATCTCATATATAGTTAGTGCTTAATTATTTCTACTTGTTGCTTTCTATTATAGGTATAAGGTACTGTACTATAAGTTTGAAATAAAGGACTACATATAGTGTTGGTATTTGAAGCTCACTTGGTAATCTAAAAATATATTCAAAAAGTATATAATAAATATAAATAAATAAAAAACAGATAATAGGATGGAACATGGTTGAAACTTGAAACCTTTTTTATACATTAAGAAAATAAAAAGAATTCAAAACACAAATTACAAAAATAAAAATAAAGAACCAAGAACAAATACCCCAACTACAAAGTTGGTAGAAAAAAAACACTCAAGCTACCAACAACAAAAATAGAGTAGATCGAGCTTTAAACCACCACCCTTAAACAAACAAGAGGTTGAATTCATGGCATTTAAATCAAAATTACAACCCTATGAAGATATGTTTATCTTCACATTTAGAGAATCACATGTGAGAACTTATTGTTGGAGGTCTGCTGTAAATACTTGAATAAGAAGATGAAGAACATGATTAACATTGCACATATATTTCAAAGTGTATGTATCGGTCACATCACACTAAGTTTTAGGTTCGATTCTCCCCTAACAGTTTATACAAATCGGATGCAAATGTGTTAACCAGCGAATCCCCTTCATAATACTTTGAAAACTTTGACATGAATTGTAGACACATATCAAGCATATCAATCAATGATAGTTTATAGAACAAAGTTCATTCAATGACTCTTGTGCACTAGAGAAATAAAGAAATGACTAAGAAATATTTGACAAAATTTAGACTCAATGTGAGCATAATTCTTGGATGTGTTTTTCTGCCTCATGAGTATCTCTATTTATATTTATAGATAAACTCATATTATTTAATGAAGGGAAACGATCCTTGAAAGATATCATGCAATGTTAATATGAAACAATGTTTTGATTCACCCTTATTCACAAAAGGTTCAAAACCTAAACCAAAAGACACTTTATTTCAAACTAACTATTGCATCATTTCAAGTATATTTTGGAAATTCTCCAACATCACAATTATATAAAGAAGTGAAACAATTAATATTCACGATTATGTACTCCTGCAAGAAAGAACAAAATTGGAAATTATGCACTTCCTATAAATATATATAGTAATTGTGGAGTTTTTGAATAACAAATTTTAGTATTCATTCGTAATAAGCAAATTTTATTAGAAGAATATACTAGCACTTGTGCATGGCTGCCAAAAAAAAACTAGTGTCCTCATACACCAGCCCATGCATGAAGCCAACTTTGAATGACAAATGTTAGTGGTCATATATAATGATCATGGGCAAAGGATTGAATTTGAAGGTGCATAACTACTCTAAAATCTTTCCAAGAGTTTATCACTCAAAAAAGGTATGTAGATTTAACAATAAACATATACCTCCCTCATTATCTTTACTTTGTCACTGCTAGTAGTTGAGATAGTAGTGTTAGTTTAGAAAGTATAGTTGGAAGATAGTAGTAGCAAATAGTGTGAGGACTTAGAGTAAGAATAGATTGAATTGCTATTCACTTGGATGCAGGGGCGGATCCACCGCCCAGCATGCCTGGGCACGTGCCCAGGCTCGACCAAATTCAATTTTTTTTATATATACTTAGGGTTCTTCTTTTAATATGAAAATTTGAATATTTGAGTAAATATTAGTGAAATTTAAGTGTATATTCATAATCCTGATGAAATTCTGAGCAAAATGGTATATATACATGTCCAATTTGAAGCAAAATTGGAAAAAACGATTTTTTGAGGGGTTGATGAAAGGTCGAAGATGATGAACAGCAAATAACCAGATGCGCGTCTTTAGTACATATATTATTTAAGCTGTTTTAAATCAATAGGTGTGTGATGGCCTAGTGGTTGTGCATTTGGTTTAGTACTGAGAGGTCTTGGCTTCAAATCTAGATTTCTTCCTTTTGTTTTTTTACTTCATTTTCTTTTATTTGTTTATATATATTATTAAAAATATCTATGGTAAAATATGTTTTTAATTTTTTACCCCATGCTTAAATATAACCCAAAATACTCCTATAAAAAAAAATTATAACCCAAAATACTAAAAACATATGTTTGTTTGCTTTTGTGTTAATCTCAAATATATTGTAATTCTACTTTCTTTCATATTGTGTAGACTTTATGACTTTTACTAATCTAGTTATTATGAATCAAATATTTAGATTAAATCCTTAAAATTAATTACTTTTATTATAATTTCAGTATATAAATAATATACATATATTATTAGTTAAAAACTGTCCGATCTGGTTGAACCCCGATCCGAAAACCTTAAACCAATAAATATTTATGTATTTACAGTTAAAATTGCGCCCAGACTTAATGTTAATCCTGGCTCCGCCACTGCTTGGATGCATAGGTAGCATGAGACAAAGAGGTGACACATAGTAATCAAGTTAGTGTGGGAGGAGAGTGTAGTAGTATGGTGAAGCCTTAATATTATTATTATTATTATTATTATTATTATGGAGTTTGCTAATTTAGACCCACCTGAAAACATGAAGGTTTAAGTTTGTAAGGTGTACCTTTTCACTTTGGACAAAAAAACTAGTTACCACTACTCAAACATAATATAAATAGAAGGGTAGTTATGTCAATGTCATTTAATTAATTAAAGAAAATAATTAATTGAAGTGGGAAAGTCATGTGTCTTTCAAGCAACTCCATCTGTCTGATAAATCAAGTGTTTCATGTTAAGTCATGTGTCCCTTTTTAAAATAAAGTGGGTGTAATTAGCAAAGTGGATGCAAATTAAGGAACATTTTAAATGAAAATTACAAAACTAACCCTAAAGTTACTAGTTTTAAATGATAAATATGAATGGTTTTTTTGTCCAAAGTGAAAAGGTGCACCTTACTAACTTAGACCTTCATGTTTTTAGGTGGTCTAAGTTAGCAAACCCCTATTATTATTATATCTCAAAGGCTTGAATACAATTGTACATGAGTTTCCCTATTTATAGGTGTAAGAGGTATATTCTAAATACTACATTCTAGAATTTTCATGACATCTCATACATGTGGTATTGACTTGTTCTATGCACTACTATAAAGTATTCTAGAAAAGTATAGACATTGTCCTCCTTACTTAGTTATTCTATAAATTACTGATGTATTCTAGAAATATCTAGAAATGTGCATCATATTTCAACACTCTTCTTGATGCATTTCGGAAACTCCAAGCATAGATTGTAGTTGCTCAAATATTGATTTGTGAAATTATCTCCTCCTAAGCGGATATATAGTCTTGTGTATCATAATTGATTTTAAAAAAGTATTACCTCCTCCGTGATTCAACTGTCACACCTCTTACCACAATATTTATCATTGGTCTCTTTGTTAGTCTTATTGAAGACTATTGAAGATGACAATTCTTGCTCTTTAGTTGCGCTTGTGATCTTCTTTGTTTGTCTTGTTAAAAAGTTCTAATAAAAATGGTTTTCTCTACGAGATTACAATGTCAAACATTCTATCCAAATTTCTCACCACTAGACCAAACCTAGTGGCTTACGAACAAACTATATTTTCTTTACATAAAATATACCTCTCATATCTTCATGTGCTATGCTATGACAAGTAGTCAACAAACAAAATGAAATATAGAACAACAGAATCCGGTACACTTTGAAGTTCCTCATTGATATCCTCCTGCCAAGTAAAGAATATTTTCTTCCAAATGAAGTGCCACCTCTATATATGTATCCCCCTCCCAATTACACATTTTAGAAATGACACAATTAATGGCCTTATGGACATCACATAAATTTTACGCATGCAAGACCCATTTGAATGGTAATTACATATCCAGACAAAAGAATACTACTACTAAACTTTCTATTACCAAAGTGCTTGCTCAAATTACAGATAACACCCAATCAGAATCTCATCCATGTGGAACCCTAATAGATTGCTCAAACACTAGAAGATAAATTGGGCCAATATAAAAAATTGACATAATGTATGCTTTAAATGACATGATGGTGTCAAATTTTAGTTTGCCATCAAATCTCATCCATTTGTTTTATTTAATCCAAAATAATTAATGTTTTTGACCGAATATTTCATAATTTGCCCGGCTATCTGTTCCTTGCTAAGGTTATGCGATGCTATAGTACTTGACGGTTCGCCTAGATTTTTGATCGAGATATCCTTTTGAATATCAGACCTCTCTAAATTTATAAGGGTTGGAGGGGAGTGTTAAGAAGTCTCACATCGAATGTGAGTTGGCCTGAACAAGGTTACTAAAGGTAGTGGGGGCGTTGACCTCATAAGTGGACAAGATCACCTCATACATGGCTGAGATCACCTCATATGTGGACATGGCCGAGATTGTGGTCGAAATAAGAAAATGACCGAGTTGATCTCATATATGGCTGAGATCAAGAACACGGCCGAGATCATGGTCGAAATAAGAACATGACTGAGTTGATATCATCGGTGGTCGATATTGTAGTTGTGATAAATATTTGTGATAAATATTTATGACAGTGCACTATATTTTCATCAATTGAAGATTTTGCACTCTCAGTTTATCACCTAATCAATAATAAATCTTATATATCGTCTTAAATTCATAATCGTTGTCATTCCTTGTTTGCATCTCCAATTTCTTTATCTGCCATAGCCATGTTACTCGCCCATCAGCTTGACTTTTATTTTGCTAAGATCATGAACATGACAAAAAAGCTCATACTATTATCACATGCCTTCTTTGTGTTATTTAGATTCATAAAAATATTATTTCCATCTCACTAATACTACCATCAACATTTTTGGCAGCATGGAATCTGTTATCGAGCGTTATAACAAGTTAACGGAGGACCGCCATCAAGCAGTGGATCCTATTTTGGATGTCAAGGTAATACAACCATAGAAAAAGGTCAACTTTATTTTTGAAACAGCATATGAATCCGCTATATAACATCTAGGACTATGTTGTAGTTTATATTTGGCAAACAAATGGCTACCTTAAAATGCAATCAAACGGATTAGCAGACGATTCATAATAAAGGTAACGACCGCCTTTGTTACTTTACCCGATAACCATTTCCGTAACAAAGACTTGCATAAAGGAATATTTCATAAGTTCAAATAAGCTATACAAATCCAAAAGTACATTTGCTTAAATAGTTTTATAATATATCCATCTCATATATATTTGTATTACTATTGGCTAGTTTTGGCAAAGAGAAGCAGCAAGCTTGAGGCAACAATTGCAGCAATTGAATGATAGCCAAAGGTAAAATATTAAACACCTAATAGTTATTTTCTTCAGAAAAAAGAAATTGCACTAAGTGAATATAAGAGATGTTCCTATAACATACCTCAGCAATAAATATATTTGACACAAGAAAGGATTCCACACTTTCTTTTTGGGTAAATGCAGGCAATTGATGGGCCAAGAACTATCTAGTTTGGATTTTGATGAGCTGAGGCATCTAGAACACCAATTGGAGATGAGTTTGAAAAGCATTCGCATGAGAAAGGTATTTGTTAGAATTCAAAGTGTGAGTGATTAATCTTGCTTCAATTAGGACCGAACTAAATGAGTGATCTATAATGAAACTCGAGATAGTGTCTAAGTCACTTGGTGGTCCGGATTTTTAGTCTTATATAACATGATTGTTTATATTTGCAGGGTCAAATTTTTAGCGATGAGATCAATGAATTACACAAAAAGGTTTTAGTAATCAGGCTTAATTTGTTCCTTTCGATAACTTAAAGGTTTTCCACCAAATTTCTTACCAATTTTAATTGATGTCATTGTAGAGAAGCCTCAGTAGTGAAGAAAATGAAGAAATTCATAAGAAGATAGAGCAAATTGGTGAGGAAAATGCAGAACTAGAGAAGGTAAACAACATATCAGCAAAGGCACACATTCTTTAGTTTAACAATGATTTATAACCTTATGGAATACTCAGGCTGCTCTATTGATTTATTTAGAAGCTAAAGGCTTCAAGTTTACTTTAATTTGTCAAATCTTAATTGAAGATTTTAATATTGTCCATGAGTCAGCTCAATAGTAAGAGTTTGACTTCATAATCTCAACGGACAAAGTTCAATTCCAATCGGTATGATTATAAAATGGTCATCAGTGTCACTTCGATAAATAATTAATGATTTGGATATTAGGTTATTGGTGCAAGAAGGGAATATGCGACAACCAATCCTTCATGCAGTACTAGGATCAGCTATGGATATGATGAACCAATCAGTCTCCAGCTAAGGCAGCCACAACCCCAACAGTGAACCAAATCTCTGGTATTCCCTCAAACTGAGGATGTTCTGTTTTTTCTTAATTTCATTATAAACTAATGAGTATGCAGTACTAGATGACCATAGCTGCATACATGTACTCAATTTGGCTTATCATTTATCAAAGCTTTCAGCTTGTGCCAATGGAGTTCGATCTTATGTTTCAAGAACCGTAGCTATTTCCAGAAACTTTACAGTGAACAGTAAAAAGCAATGATTCCCATTGTAAATTTGTAATAATCGTATCATATTTGTCTTGTGCATGGTGTGTTTTGTATTTTTCTTATTCTTATTCTTATGATTGATTGAACAGAAAATATCCCTAAGATCAGCATGTAAGAAATGTCAATGATGCATCAAAATTGTAATTATACTACAACCTATAACAATTAAGAAATGTAAATTGGGAAAATGCAATTTGGAATCTTTAGTGCAAGTTATATTAAAGAAAACTTTGAATTATAAGGACCAGAAAACAGATTTATTGCAGAACCAAAAGTGATCGACAAACGAGTTTCAGTAGCAACTAAATGATTCCTGAAAGTTCCCAATAAAAAAAACCTGTTCATACAGATATAAACACACATACAATTGGCAAAGTATAGATTTGTACATTACAATTTAGTATCCGATACATACTCCGAGATGGTAGCTGATTACGATTTGGCTTCAAAATTGGAGACTATAAGTTAGATGAAGAGGTCATGTGATAGACCAAATGATTGCCAAATCAAACATGTTTTAGTAAGTCGGCCAAACTGATTTTTTTTTTCAGTGACTTATCTTAAAAGAAATCTTCACAAAGAAGGCATTGTAACTTGTAGGCAATATGAGAACCCTTCACTGCCCATTATCTAGACGAGAGTTGGAGTTAGGTTGATGGCTCTCCACCTTATCTTCATTTGATAATTTATCATCCTAAAGGCAGAAAAAGTAACACAATCAATTGTCACTGCAAATTCAATCATATGAAAAAAGTTGCAACAAGTATAAAAAAGCAAACGAACAATATTTCACATGAAAAAAGTTGACAACAGGTATAAAAAATTAAACGAACAATAACTGGATATAAAAGATTTAGAAAATGACAGTTGCATTTGAGTGACAATCAATCATGAGCACATGATCAATATTTGATGTGAAATTTAATATGTAAATCCTATGGCATGAGTTTTATTGTTTTATGAAAATGCAACGAAGCAGTATGATTTGAAGGGGAAACTCCATTAATACCTTAGCCAAAGATCAATCAATACCAAGTTATGGCCGGATTTACATTATCACAAAAAGCCAAATAACTAAATACAAAAATCTAAATATTTGCACACAAATTCATCAAGCACTGATATTTTGAAAAACTAATTGACTGCCATGTATGTTTGAACAAAGCGTTCATCGATCTCAATCTAATAAATGTTTTCCAAATATACTCCAGGGTCCAGGCAGTAGGCATATATCAAAAGGGAAACCCAAAGGTAACACAATGAGAGTGCCTAAATTATGCTGTTATTATAAATTTGGATTAACATAAATTGCAAGCATAGAAACATGCAGCACAACAACACCCAAAATGAGAACATTCTTTAGTGGTTTGAAGTTTACTTTGCTTCATATTTTCAATTGTCCATTCTACTCATCAAGTCATTGACTAAACAAATCTAAAATATATTATAAAGAATAATATATGTTAGTTTAGATAAGCTCTTCAACAAAATCACTGATATTATGAAGAAGCGTTTATCAATCTCAATCCAATAAATGTTTTACAAATAAACTCCAGGCAGTAGGCATATTTCAAAAGTATCACTCAACTAAAACCAAGGAAACTAAAAATTAACTACAATGAAAATGCCTAAATTATGCTTTTATTTTAAAATTGGATTAGCACGACTTGCAAGCAAAGCAGCATGCAGCCGCCCAACTCCCAATATTATAATAATATAGCAAATTATATAGCAAATCCATGACCAACTATCTATTCTATACTATATATAAAGAGGATAGATGAGTTTGGGGTGGCTTTTTCATAATGACAAGATTACCCTTCACTAATAGATGAAGAGGAGACATGACTTTCCAAGATTGCCCTTAACTTCTACTTAAAATAACACAATAGTAACTGCACAATTTACTTTCTTCACTAACTACCTCTCTTTTTAGGCGCGTAAGTTAGACACAGGCAGGCGCGGCCCGCTAGTAAATAATAATGTACATTTGATTAGATAAATCCATGACCCTGTAAACATTGATTATTTTAATAATTACCTGCTTAAGTTTAAAAGTACCCGGGTATTTTGTTGTGAAGTCAACTTTTGCAGACAGCGAGTTTTGAAGCAAGAAGCCAACTATTCCATCTGGTATAGGAGGTGGTTTCAAACCTGCTTTAAATGCTTTTCGTAACGTGGCAACTTCTTTACGTGACTTGGCAGCAGCTTTCTTTAACATGACATTTTTAATTAAGGGTAATTCCGATCGTCTATGAAGTGGTGTCAATTCTACTTCCAATGACTTCAAGTTACACAAAGAATGGAGCTTAACCTCTAATAAATCAGGAACTAAGGAGAGAATCTAAACAATGAAGAACGAGAGTGAAATAGGATCAGTTATGCAAGTCAACTGATTTTAAACAAAAATTTGAAATAACTTAAAGAATCTCAACATGAAAGTAAAATTAAAGCCTCAGAACATGCCAATGTACCTGAAGAGTAATTGAAGATATTGTCAATGATTTTACATTGGCAAGGTCTAGCAGCCAGCTCAACAGTACCATAGGAGGCTTCTCCCATGTTGAAAAGTGTTTTGCATCAATATGTACTTCTTTAACAGAAGAAAGACCACCCCCACATATTTGCTGACGAGGAATACCAATAAAAGTAAAAGTACAAAGACTTGGAGTAGATAACTCAATTTTGTCAAAGTCAGGTGAATTGTCATACATAGCTAAATTGACAAGTGTCTCACTTGATATGTTGAGGGTTTGTCCATCCTTAACCGTACAGCTATGAATGACCAAATTATTCAACCTGTTAAAGGCTAAAAAAGGCTTAGCACAACCATTTTCACCACCACAAAAGGTGAAATTCGTTAGTTCCAAGCTAGTCAATGTTGGCAAATTCAAAGATTTTGGAAATAATATTTCTGTAGAATTATAACGACCTCTAGGGTAAAGTGAAAGCTTAAGAGATGTAAGAGTCTGGCATGAAGAAACACATCTCATAATGAGATCAGTATCACCTATGACAAAGATTCCTAATTCCTGGAGGTGAGTATTATGAGAGCAAATAAAGTTTAAAATCTTTTTAAGGAGTGGAGGCTCGATAACACCACCTGAATCAAGATCGAGAGCATGCAGTGCAGTTGAAGTATCGCGGAGAGTCAAAATCTTAGACACAAATATGGGAAATTGTTTAGAAATGGAAAATCTCGAAGCAAACAATGTAAGAGCTGGAGTACGTTTCCAGATATGTTTTTCCATCTTGTGGACAATTTCGCAAGTTCCAACCACATGTTTGGTATTTAAAAATGACAAAATGTGAAGGATAACACCCTCCGGTAAGTCACTCAGCCAGTCTGTCTTCACTTATTTCATTTTCATTGTTTTCTTGATTTTGATTATCACATTGCCTTCTTCTTCTCTTTATCTTTTCTAGAATCATACTTTCTTCATTAGAATCAGATATTCTCCACATTTTCACTTGATTAAGCATGAAAGGGAAAGAAAAAAGGAATTACTATTATTTCTATTCTGCAATATAACGGAACAAGAAGCAAATGAGGAATTATAAAGCGAGATTTCAAGTCAAAACAGGGTTGAGAAACGACTCAGGCAAGTTAATAATTTAGGGCAGAATTTAAAATAGAAAAATGAAATTGAGTCGGCGGAGAATGTAAAATACCTCGCTGTCACCGCCGTAGAGTTGTGACTTCTTCTCCGATGGATTGGAACGCTCCGGCAAGGACTCACCGGAAAGGATTGAATCGATATGTTTTTTTCCGCTTAATTACAGCTCCTCTCTATTTTCACTTGCACATGAAAGTTTTCGTTTTTTTTTTTATAATTAAAAGTTTTAATTTTTCATCGTATTTTTGTCATTTTTATTACCTCGTGACATTAAACGATCAAAACTCATAAAATTAATTAAAAACTCTAGTTTCAATTTTAAAAATTGTTTTTCGTCAAAAAAAAATTTTAAAAATTATTCATTTTTGTAATTTTATTAATAAAGTATAAGTATAAATAGTTAATCTACATGAATAATTTGCTCATCAGGTCCTATATCTTTAAAATATGTTAAATCATTATTTTTTAGTGTAAAAAAATATGGAGGGACAAAAGTTTTATGATTTTAAAATAGAGGAACTAATTTTGTGAATGAGTGAAACTGGAACTCTCATCCTATCTCAACAGGGCCTCCACACCGGAATTCTCTCTCCTGTCGGCAAATCTTCTCTCACTCAGCCACTCCCTCGCTCTCACGCGTGATTGATTTGTAGGTGGTGGTGGATGTGGATGGTGAAGGACAAGATGGAGAGGGCATAGAGAAAGAGATTGAGAATGGTTGACGGTATAGGATTGGGGAATTGTTGCATACCTCTTGATTAGAGAGATGAAATATGTGGGTTGAACTAAATATGTGTTCTGATTCACCTAGTTTACTTGCTATCATCTTGTGTTTAGTGGAGCTCTCCAATTAGTGCAAGTAGATGTCCAATAGAATTGATGCAAACAAATCATTACAATCATATAGAAGTCACTTGCTTATTAGATACAAATAGAGCTCCAATAGAATTGATACAAACTTGTAACCAAAAAAAAAAATGATGCAAACTAGATCATTGCAAGTTGCAACCATATAGAAGTCACTTATTGCTTATTGGGTAAGGTCCAATAGAATTGTACTAATTCATTTTATTTTGGGGGATTAAAAATGTTCGTTTTGATTATATTTTGTTTTTGCTTTTCATTTATAAAAACTAGCCATGCTCTTGCACTCAGCTTCATTAGGAAATACACCATCAAACTAGCCATGCTCTTGCACACGACCAAACATTATAAGTAAAAAGGCAACTAAAAAACAAATGTTTAACACACTCCAGAGACACATAAGGCAACTAAAAAACAAATGGTTAACACACTCCAGAGACACAAAACAGAATGCAGAACACGACCAATGTTCACTAGTAATTTGTTTTCAAATAAGCATCGTGTAAAAGTACTAACCTTTAAAGGCATATTGCACTTCCGGATCCAAATTAAGAAATTATATCCATGAGATCAATAAATTATACTACCATCTAAATCAATTAAGAAATGTAAATTGTGAAGATGCAATTTGGACTCCTTAATTCTTCATAAGAAAGTAGTATCAACAAAGTGAAATGTACTCTTTAGTTCGAGTTATATTAAAGGAAACCTTGAATTAACAGCATCAGAAAACAAATTTACTGCACAAAACCAAAAGTAATCGATAAACGAGGTCCAGTGGCAACCAGATGATTCATGAAAGCTCACTTAAACAAAAGACACCTATTCATACAAGGATAAGCATACATACAATTGGGAGAGTATAGGATTTGTATCCGATACATACTCTGATATGGTAGCTAAATAAGTATATTACATATTGGCTTTAAAATTGGAGACTTTCAGCTAGATGAAGAGGTCATGTGATAGACCATCATGTTTTAGTTAGTCAGCCAAACTGATTTTTTCAGTCACACATCTTAACAGAAATGTTCACAAAGAAGGCAATATGAGAACTCTTCACTGCCCGATATCTAGAAGTGGAGAGTTGAAGTTAGGTTGGTGCTTCTCTACCTTAACGTCTTCATTTGATGATTTATCATCCTAAAGGAAGAAAAGGTAACAATATCAATTGTCACTGTAAAATCAATCATATGAAAAAAGTTTACAACAGGTATAAAAAACCAAAAAGAACAATAACTGAATATGAAAGATTCAAAACTGATTTAAAAAAATAGATGCCTCTATCATCGTTCTTGAACAATTTGTACTTGAGTAAATTGCAGACAACAGCTCCTACAATTATCTAGTATGCTATCTCATTCTGAAATATCACAAAAATGGATATCTCCACGGCACCCAAAAATTTAATAACAGAATCTCAGGATCTATCAAAATGCATGTGAGGAATGTTACCGCGTCAGCGCGACAAAGATGAAGATTGGGAGATGCAGCAGAGGCAGGCACAGCAACAGAAGCAGGAGCAGCGGCAGAAGCAGTTCCGGTAGAGGAGGAGCCAGGCGCAGAATATCGTGAATGATACCCGACAATCTTTGCACCCTTTATAGATTCTTCAACCTGTTTAGTAACAACGAATCACAAACTTTTGTAACAGTTGTTTCATTTGAAATTATCTAATCTCAGATTCTCAAAAAAATTGCCACACTCAGCTCCCATATGGTTTTTAAATAAGTACCCGCTTAAGATTAAAAAGACTCGGGAAACCTGTTGAGATATTAACTTCTGCTGACGGTGAGTTTTGTCGTAAGAAGTCAACTATTCCATCAGGAATGGCAGGTGGTTCCAAACGTGCTTTAAATGCCTTTCTTCACTTAGCAACTTCTTTATCAGACTTGGCAGCAGCTTTCTTTAACATGGCATCTTTGATTGTTTGGGATAAATATACATCATCAAGTGGTGTCAATTTTACTTCCAATAACTTCAAGTTACATAAAGAAGGGAGCTTAACCTCCAATACATCAGGAACTAAGGCAAGAATCTAAGCAATGGTGATGAATTTAGATCAGTTTGATGCAAGTCAATTGAATTTTAACAAAATTTTAGAAATATAAAAAAGCAACTTAAGAAGAAAGTAAAAATAAAGCCTCCTGAAAACATGACAACGAACCTGGAGGGTAGTTGAAGTCACTGTCAATGATTCTACATTGGCAAAGTCAAGCAGCCAGCCGAATAGAACCAAACCATGCTCCACAGTAGCATAATTTTGTCGTGAATCATCAATTTTTGCTTGTTTAACTGAAGAAAGTCCGCTCCGACATATTTTTTGAATAAGGTCACCGGTAAAATTGAAGGTATAAAGACTTGGAGTATATAGCTTGATTTCAACAAAGTTGGGTGAATTATGTTGTATAGCTGAATTTATTTTTTTCAAAGGTCCCTTTATAGTTAAATTGACAAGTGTCTCACTTGATATGCTGAGAATTTGAGCATCCTTTACCTCACAACCACGAATGACCAAACTATTCAACTTGGTAAAGGCAAAAAAGGGCTCAACACAACCGTTTTCACCACCACAAAAGGCGAAATTTGATATATTTAAGTTGGTCAATGAAGGCAAATTCAAATATTTTGGAAATAATGTTGATATATATCTACCACCTCTAGAGTAAATTGAAAGCTCAAGTGATGTAAGAGCATGACATGAAGAAATGCAGCTCATAATGAGACCACTATCACCACGGACAGTGAGTCTTAATTCCCGGAGGTTAGTATTATGAGAGCAAACATAGTTTAAAATCTTTTTAAGTAGTTGAGGCTCAATATAACCACCACGGAAAAGATCGAGAGTATGCAGTGCAGTTGAGGTATCACGAAGAATCAAAATCTTAGACACGAATATGGCAAAATGTTTCTTAGTACTAAATCTTGAACAATGCAAGATAAGAGTCAGAATACGTTTCCAGAGATGTCTCCATCTCTTAGACAAAACACAAGTTTGAACAACGTATTTGGTGTTCAAAAATGACAAAATGTGAAGCAAAACACCCTCGGGTAAGTCACTGAGCCTGTCTTCATTTTGATTGTCACAATGCTTTCTTCTCTTTGTATTTTCTAGAATCGTGCTTTCTTCGTGAAAATCAGACATGTTGGTTAAGTATGAAACTGAAAGAAAAATGGAAACATATTCAGTAACAAAAAGAAACAAGAAGCAAATATGGAATTATAAAGCCGGATTTGAAGGGAAAGGAAAGTTGCGATGGATTGTAAAGGGAAACAATTGGGGGAATGCAAAACCTAGAAAGTAATATTGAAGTGTGAAGCAAGTTAATAATTTAGCGGAAAATGAAATTGAGACGGAGAATGTAATAAAATACCTCGGTGGCTCGCCGTCGACTTGTGGCTTCTCCGATTGTTTGAAATGCTGCAGCAAGGAGTCATGAAAAGTGGATTGAATCAGGAGGGATGTTTCTACTTTCTAGGGTTCGTTTTGTTTAATTTTTTGCGTGGGAAACAAAATTCGACAAGGGAAAAACAGGGGATCCGCATTGTGTGCATTAGGAGATCGGTCGTATCTCTGAACCATTTGGATTACAATCAAACGGTCTAGAAAAAATTAATTTTTTTTTTTTACTCAAAGAAAAAATTATATTTTAAAACTATTAAAATCTGATATTAAAATATCAACCGTTTGATGTTGTTCAGACAATATGACTGCGTTCAATCACAACTGTACATAATCCAATTTCCTAAAACTCACACTGTCTGTGTTTCAACTTGAATAAAAGGCATTCAATCTAACAATATTGATATTGTCAATTGAGCGGGACTAATATCAATTTTAAATAAATAAAAAATCACTAATATTGGAGGAGTTCTTCAAGTACGCTCCATTTACCGATGTGTCCAATTTTCGGTTTATTGGGCAAATGTTGACATCTGTCACATAAAAATTTTATGGGTTAAGATTAAAATTTTAAATATCAATATTTTTTAAGACTTAAACACAATCTTGACCTCTAAATTTTATAATTGTGTGAATTTGACTCTTACGTTTCAATTGTTCGATTTTAACACCTTAAGTTTCACAATTGTTCAATTTTGGATCCCAAATTTTAATTGCTCGATTTTAACCCCTAGTTTATCCCATTTTGCATTTGTTGGTTTCTTTAACTTTTTGGGCTGAAAATTGCTTATTTGACATTTTAAAATAAAATAATGTTTTATAATTTTTTCAAAAAATGTTAATAAATAAATAAAAATTAGTTTAAGAAAATAGGTTATAAAACAAATAAAAATATACATAATAAACAATTAAACATCATTAATCCATAACTAAATAGTATGACTTTGAATAATGAGTAAGCTAGAAATATACCTTCCATAGCCAAGTTCTAAACCATTCATGCCTGAACCTATTTATTGAGCTGTGACTTATTGGAGAATACCAACAATCTCAAACTGGACAATCTCAAGATATGGTATATTATTGGCCTTGTCATTAACAATAGCAGACATGGTATATTGTTGGCCTTGTGCTGTGAACAAATCAGATGAAAAAATAGGAAACTTATTTGCACCATACACATTGAATCCCCAATATGATAGACAATCAATGCATAGCCAACAAAGGTATTGGCTATGGCAAAGAAAGGGGAGATAAGAGGACTGGAAAGGAATTTAGCAACAGCAAACCAATCAAGTGTAAGGGCATTAAGTCCTAAACCATTGATGCCTGAACCTATTTGTTGAGCTGTGACTGACTTCGAGAATACCCGACATATCCATGATAGACATCTCATATTTGCATTACTATTGGCTAGTTTTGGCAAAGAGATGCAACAGGCTTGAGGCAACAATTGCAGCACTTGAATAATGGCCAAAGGTAAAATATTAAACACTTAATAGTTATTTCCTTCAGAAAAGAAAAATTGCACTAAGTGAATATAAGAGATATTCCTATAACATACCCAGCAATAAATAAATTATGACACAAGAAAGGATTCCACACTTTCTTTTTAAAGAAAACTTTGAATTATAAGACCAGAAAACAAATTTATTGCAGAACCACAAGTGATTGACAAACGAGGTCCAGTAGCAACTAAATGATTCAAGAAAGTTCCCAAAAGAAAAAAAAAAAAAAAACTTGTTCATACAGATACAAGCACACATACAATTGGCAAATTATAGATTTGTACATTACAATTTAGTATCCGATACATACTCCGAGATGGTAGCTAATTACAATTTGGCTTCAAAATTGGAGACTTTAAGCTAGATGAAGAGGTCATGTGATAGACCAAATGATTGCCAAATCAAACATGTTTTAGTAAGTCAGCCAAACTGATATTTTTTTCAGTGACTTATCTTAAAAGAAATATTCACAAAGAAGGCATTGTAACTTGTAGGCAATATGAGAACCCTTCACTGCCCATTATCTAGAAGAGAGTTGGAGTTAGGTTGATGGCTCTCCACCTTATCTTCATTTGATAATTTATCATCCTAAAGGCAGAAAAAGTAACACAATCAATTGTCACTGCAAATTCAATCATATGAAAGAAGTTGCAACAAGTATAAAGAAGCAAGAGAACAATACATCATATGAAAAAAGTTGACAACAGGTATAAAAAAGTAAACAAACAATAACTGGATATGAAAGATTTAGAAGATGACAGTTGCATTTGACAATCAATCATGAGCACATGATCAATATTTGAGGTGAAATTTAATATGTAAATCCTATGGCATGAGTTTTATTGTTTTATGAAAATGCAATGAAGCAGTATGATTTGAAGGGGAAACTTCAATATTACCTTAGCCAAAGATCAATCAATCACAAGTTATGGCCGGATTTACATTATCACAAAAAGCCAAATATACAAACATTTAATTATTTGCTCACAAATTCATCTAGCACTGATATTTCGAAACTACTTCACTGCCATGTATGTTTGAACAAAGCGTTCATCGATCTCAATCTAACAAATGTTTTCCAAATATGCTCCAGGGTCCAGGCAGTAGGCATATATCAAAAGGGAAACCCAAAGGTAACACAATGAGAGTGCCTAAATTATGCTGTTGTTATAAATTTGGATTAACACAAATTGCAAGCATAGCAACATGCAGCACAACAACACCCAAAATGAGAACAAAAGCAAATAAAAATTTGCTTCTTGTAGTGGTTTGAAGTTTACTTTGCTTCATATTTTCAATTGTCCATTCTACTCATCAAATCGAATAGCAAATCTAAAATATATTATAAAGAATAATGTATGTTAGTTTAGATAAACTCTTCAACAAAATCACTGATATTATGAAGAAGCGTTTATCAATCTCAATCCAATAAATGTTTTACAAATAAACTCCAGGCAGTAGGCATATTTCAAAAGTATCACTCAACTAAAACCAAGGAAACTAAAAATTAACTACAATGCAAATGCCTAAATTATGCTTTTATTTTAAAATTGGATTAGCACGACTTGCAAGCAAAGCAACATGCAGCCACCCAACTCCCAATATTATAATAATATAGCAAATCCATGACCAACTATAAATAATAATTTACATTTGGCTGGATAAATCCATGACCCTATAAACATTGATTTTTTTAATAATTACCTGCTTTAAGTTTAAAAGTACCCGGGTATTTTGTTGTGAAGTCAACTTTTGCAGACGGCGAGTTTTGAAGCAAGAAGCCAACTATTCCATCTGGTATAGGAGGTGGTTCCAAACCTGCTTTAAATGCTTTTTGTAACTTGGCAACTTCTTTACGTGACTTGGCAGCAGCTTTCTCTAACATGAAATTTTTAATTCTGGGTAATTCCAATCGTCTATGAAGTGGTGTCAATTCTACTTCCAATGACTTCAAGTTATACAAAGAATGGAGCTTAACCTCTAATAAATCAGGAACTAAGGAGAGAATCTAAACAATGAAGAACGAGAGTGAAATAGGATCAGTTATGCAAGTCAACTGATTTTAAACAAAATTTTGAAATAACTTAAAGAATCTCAACATGAAAGTAAAATTAAAGCCTCAGAACATGCCAATGTACCTGAAGAGTAATTGAAGAGATTGTCAATGATTTTACATTGGTAAGGTCTAGCAGCCAGCTCAACAGAACGCTTCTCCCATGTTACAGAGTGTTTTGCATCAACATTTACTTGTTTAACAGAAGAAAGACCACCCCACATATTTGCTGAAAAGGACTACCACTCAAAGTAAAAGTACAAAGACTTGGAGCAAATAACTCAATTTTGTCAAAGTCGGGTGAATTGTAATGCATAGCTAAATTGACAAGTGTCTCACTTGATATGTTGAGGGTTTGTCCATCCTTAACCGTACAACGATGAATGACCAAACTATTCAACCTGTTAAAGGCCAAAAAAGGCTCGGCACAACCATTTTCATCACTGCAAAATGTGAAACTCCTTAGATCCAAACTGGTCAATGCTGGAAAATTCAAGATTTTGGAAATAATGTTTCTGTAGAATTATAAAGACCTCTGGGGTAAATTGAAAGCTTAAGAGAGGTAAGAGTCTGGCATGAAGAAACACATCTCATAATGAGATCGGTATCACCTATGGCAGATATTCCTAATTTCTGGAGGTAGGTATTATGAGAGCAAACATAATTTAAAATCTCTTTAAGGAGTGGAGGCTCAATAACACCACCACAGTCGTCAAGATCGAGAGCATGCAGTGCAGTTGAAGTATCAGGAAAAATCAAAATCTTAGACACAAACACGGGAAACTGCTTAGAAATGGCAAATCTTGAAGCATACAGCGTAAGAGCTGGAGTACGTTTCCAGATATGTTTCCATCTCGGGGACAAAACGCAAGTTCGAACCACATGTTTAGTATTCAAAAATGACAAAATGTGAAGGATAACACCATCCGGTAAGTCACTTAGCCTGTCTTCACTTGATTCATTTTCATTGTTTTCTTGATTTTGATTATCACATTGCCTTCTTCTCTTTATCTTTTCTAGAATCATACTTTCTTCGTTAGAATCAGATATTCTCCGCATTTTCACTTGATTAAGCATGAAAAGGAAAGAAAAAAGGAATTACTATTATGTAATATAACGGAACAAGAAGCAAATGAGGAACTATAAAGCGAGATTTCAAGTCAAGACAGAGTTGAGAAACGATTCAGGCAAGTTAATAATTTAGGGCAGAATTTAAAATAGAAAAATGAAATTGAGTCGGCGGAGAATGTAAAATACCTCGCTGTCACCGCCGTAGAGTTGTGATTTCCTCTCGGATGGATTGGAACGCTCCTAGGCATGGCAACGGGGTGGGACGGGAGCGGATTTTGCCATTCCAAACTCAAACCCATAAAGTTCGGGTTTCCCAAACCCATCTCAATTTCATGCGGGATAAAAAGTATAACCCCAAACCCCTATCCAACGGGGTTCGGGTATCCCGTTACGTCTCTCCACATGAATTATGATTGTATTTTAGTATTTTTTATTAAAAAAAAAAAAGTTAAAAGTCCAAAATTATTTTGTTTTAACAATATTTTTTTAAATAAATAAACGAAATTTGCTTCAAAAAAATAAATAAACGAAATAGAGAAAATCATTTGGTTATTACTCAAATTAAAAATAAAATTAAACATATAAATATAATTTAAGAAATTGTTTAAGAGTTTCTAATTTTAAAGAGGTAAAATCTAATTTTAATATAAGCGGGACGGGTTCGGGGTGGGTATCAATGTCCCTGTTATCCGTCCCAAACCCATCTTTTGAAATCGGGGAAAACTCATACCAAACTCAAACCCAATCAACTCGGTTTTTCCCCGTCAAAGCAGGTAGGGTTTGGGCGGGTACCTGCGGGATATGAGTTTTATTGTCATGCCCAAACGCTCTGGCAAGGACTCACCGGAAAGGATTGAATCGATATGTTTTTTTTCCGCTTAATTAAAGCTCCTCTCTATTTTCACTTACACATAAAAGTTTTCGTTTTTTTTTATAATTAAAAGGTTTAGTTTTTTCATCATATTTTTGTAATTTTTTTTATAATATCATAATTTTTTTACTTTAAAATCATAATTTAACATTTTTTTTTTGTCTTAGATGAAGTGGTAAACCACTGAAACTAAGCTCACATATAATTGTGAGATCCCGGGTTCGAACCTCGGTCATAACATACAGCCTAACAATTTCGGCATTTTTGCCAGTTGAGCTAGAACTTATGGGACTAATTTAACATATTTTAAATTATGTGATATATGACCTCATGACATTAAATGATCAAAAGTCATAAAATTAATTAAGAACTCTAGTTTCAATTTTAAAAATTATTTATTGTTGTAATTTAATTAATAAAGTATAAATAGTTAATCTACCTGAATAATTCGCATCATCAAGTCGTATGTCATTTAAAATATGTTAAATCATTATTTTTAAGTGTGAAAAAATATAGAGGGACAAAAGCTATATGATTTTAAAATGGAGGAACTAATTTTGTGAATGAGCGAAATTGGAACTCCCTCTCTATCTCAATAGGGCCTCCGCGCCAAACTTCTTTCTCCCGCCGGCAAATCTTCTCTCACTCGGCCACTCCCTCACTCTCACGCGTGATTGATTTGTAGGTGGTGGTGGATGAGGATGGTGAAGGACGAGATGGGAGGGCAGAAAGAAAGAGATTGAGAATGGTTGAGGGTACAATATTGAGGAATTGCTACATACCTCTTAAATAGAGATATGAAATATGTGGGCTGAACCAAATTTGTGTCTTGATTCACCTAGTTTACTTGTTGTCATCTTGTGTTTAATGGAGCTCTCTAATTGGTGCAAGTAGAGGTCCAATATAATTGATGCAGACTGAATCATTGCAACCATATAGAAGTCACTTGTTTATTGGGTACAAATAGATGTCCAATATAATTGATGCAAATTGAATCACTCCAATCATATATAAGTCACTTGTTTATTTGGTACACATAAAGGTCCAATAGGATTGTACATTAATTTTATTTTGGGGGATTAAACATGTTCATTTTGTTATATTTATGGGATTATATTGATTTTGTGAAATTTTAAAAGATTTTTTTCAAAAGACTTTTTCCAATCAAGATTTTTAACACTCATTTGAATGAATTTTGAGAGATTTTTCAAAAAGACTTTTTACAACCAAAATTTCATGATACTTTATATATTAGGGAATTTCAAAAGACTCAATATATATTAGGAAAATTTCAAAAGACTCAATAAATTTTAATAAAAAAGTTATTAAGAGTAATAAATAAATAAAAAAGATAATTTGGGAATACAAAACAACAACAAAAAAAATAGGATGAAAAAATCTGTGTTACGGACGGTGTTGGAAAAGAAAGCATATGGAGCAAGTGAATCACCGTATATAAAAAAAATGTAATTTTTGATTGTTAACCAACTGCATAACTCACTTCAATGACCGGAATAACACAAGAAATACCAAAAGTGTTGAATCCAATATGGAAAAAAGTTGCAGAATTTATTCAAAAAGAAAACTTGCAAAAACCATATTTGATAAGAAAGTGAAGAAAGAAAAGAAGAAGAAAAATTCTGGTACAGTGATGATCAACTTTAAAAAGAAAAAAGTCTTGGAGAGTTTGAAAAAGTCTCAAGATTTTTTGTGAGATTGTTGGAAGAGTCTCTCAAGTGTATTTTTAACTAAAAAGTCTCGAAATCCACTACATGAAAAACTCCACCAAAATCCGTTAATTTTTGAATACCAAGTGACATTTTATAAGTCATGAGAAATCTCAATCGAATAACAGCGGATTTCATTGCCCTGAAAAAAAAATCTTAATTGTCTTAATTGAATACCACAAGATTTGATTTGATTTTATAAAAGTCTTGATTGAATACCAATAGAATTTTTTAACATAAAAAAATCTTTTAAAATCCATTGAAATCTCAATCTAATACACTTAGTTTTTACTTTACTTTTATAAAACCTAAAATAAGAAAAATCTACTACTTTTATCCTCTCTTTTAGGATTGTCTATCCTCCATTTTTCTTCCTAACACAAACTCAACCATCTACTCTTCCATCATGGGCACGAAAACATTGAGAAGATGTATAAGGTATTGGTGGTCTATCATAAAAGAATTTCATAATCTGACGGTGAATAATACTCATCTACAATAGGAGACCCATCAAACTCTCACGCTACACTGAGCCCTAAAATGAAGCCACCTTGATTTACCATCTCAAAACACAAACCAACTCCAAGTTGTTTTAACCTGAGAAATGACTTCATTACAATCAGTCACACCATCCATAAAACTAATTTTATTCCTTAATTTTATTCCTTAATAGTCAAAGAATTCACACTAGAACGTTCCAAATTAAATGTCTAACTCTACTTGCCCACTTCCCTGTAAATAACCTCTCAAATTGAATGAAGTGGGCAGTACTCAGCTTCATTAGTAAACACACCATCAAACTAGCAATGCTCCTACACACAACCAAACATTACAAGAAAAAGGGCAACTAAAAAACAAATGGTCAATGCCCCGAGACATATAACAAAATGCAAACTCAACTGATGTTCATGTTGTAATTTGTTTTTAAATAACCTATGATGGTATATTGCACTTCCAGATCCAAATTAAGGAATTATATCCCTAAGATCAACATGTAAGAAATGTGAATGGCACATCGGAATTAAGGAATTATTATTATACTACCACATATATCAATTAAGAAACGTAAATTGCGAAGATGCAATTTGGACTCCTTAATTCTTCATAAGAAAAGAAGTATCAACAAAATGAAATGTATTCTTTAGTTTGTAAAGAAAGCCTTGAATTATCATGATAACAAAACAAATTCATTGCACAAAACCAAGAGTCATTGATAAACAAGGTCCAGTAGCAACTGAATGATTCATGAAAGCTCCCAAAAACAAAAGACACTTGTTCATACAGGGACAAGCATACATACGATTGGCAGAGTATAGGATTTGTACATGACAATTTAGTATTGAATACATACTACGAGATGCTAACTAAGTAAGTATATTACTTTTTGGCTGTCAAACTGGAGACTTTCAACTAGATGAAGAGGACATGTGATAGACTATGATTGTCAAATCAAAAAACATGTTTTAGTAAGTCAGCCAAATTGAGAACGCTTCACTGCCCGTTGTGTCAAAAAGTGGAGAGGTGGAGTTAGGTTGGTGCTTCTCCACCTTATCTTCATTTGATGATTTATCATCCTACAGGACGAAAAGTAATGACATCAATTGTCGCTGCAAAATCGATCATATGTATAAAAAACCAAACAAACAATAAATGAATACGAAAGATTCAAAACTGATTTGATATTAATATAGATAGATGCCTCTGTCGTCATTCTTGACCAATTTCTACTTGAGTAAATTGCACAAAAATGGAAATCTTCCACAGCACCCAAAAATTTAGTACCAGAGGATCTATCAAAATGCATGTGAGGAATGTTTTACCTTTTCAGCTCAACATAGATAAAAATTGGGAGATGCAGCAGAGTAAGATTCTTCAACCTGTTTAGTAACAAGTAACAATAAATAACAAACTCTTCAAACAGTTGTTTCATTTGAAATTATCTAAGCTCAAATTCTCAAAAAACTACCACACTCAGCTCCCATATGATTTTTAAATGACTACCTCCATAAGATTAAAACGATGTGGGAATTCTGTTGTGAAGGTAACTTGTGCCGATAGCGAGTTTTGTCGCAAGAAGTCAACTATTCCATCAGGTATGGGAGGTAGCTCCAAACGTGCTTTAAATGCCTTTATTAACTTCAAAAATTCTTTATCAGACTTGGCAGCAGCTTTCTTTAACATGGCATCTTTGATTGTTTGGGATAAATATCCCTCATCAAGTGGTGTCAATTCTACTTCCAATGACTTCAAGTTACATAAAGAAGGGAGCTTAACCTCCAATAAATCAGGAACTAAGGAGAGAATCTAAGCAATGATGATGAATTAAGATCAGTTTGATACAAGTTAATTGAATTTTACAAATATAAATAAGCAACTTAAGAAGAAAGTAAAAATAAAGTCTGAAAACATGCCAAGGAACCTGAAGAGTGGTTGAAGTCACTGTCAATGATTCAACATTGGCAAAGTCAAGCAGCCAGCTAAATAGAACCAAACCATGCTCCACCGAAGCATCATCTTGTCGTGAATCATCAATATTTACTTGTTTAACAGAAGAAAGTCCGCTCCGACATATTTTCTGAATAAGGTCACCAGTAAAACTGAAGGTATAAAGATTTGGAGTAGATAATTTGATTTCGGCAAAGTTGGATGAATAATCAGTTTGTATAGCTTCTTCAAAAAAATCAGTTTGTTTAGCTAAATTTATTTTTTCCAAAGGATCCTCTATAGCTAAATTGACAAGTGTCTCACTTGATATGCTGAGAATTTGAGCATCCTTTACCTTACAACCACAAATGACCAAACAACTCAACTTGGTAAAGGCGAAAAAAGGCTCAACACAATCGCTTTCACCACCGCAAAAGGCGAAATTTGTTAGATTTAAGCTGATCAATGAAGGCAAATTCAAAGATTTTGGAAATAATGTTGGTGTATGACTACCAATACTACCTCTAGGGTAAATTGAAAGCTTAAGAGATGTAAGAGCATGACATGATGAAACGCAGCTCATAATGAGACCACTATCACCATTAACAGAGATTCCTAATTCCTGGATGTGAGTATTATGGGAGCAAACATAGTTTAAAATCTTTTTAAGTAGCTGAGGCTCAATATCACCATGACGGTAAAGATCAAGAGCGTTCAGTGCAGTTGAGGTATCACGGAGAGTCAAAATCTTAAACACAAATGTGGCAAAACGCTTCACAGTGGAAAATTTTGTCGAATGCAACATAAGAGTCCAACTACGTTTCCACAGATGTTTCCATCTCTTAGACAATATGCAAGTTTGAACGACGCGTTTGGTGTTCAAAAATGACAAAATGTGAAGCAGAACACCGTCGGGTAAGTCACTGAGTCTGTCTTCATTTTGATTATAACAATGCTTTCCTCTCTTAGTATTTTCTAGAATCATGTTTTCTTCCCGAGAATCAGACATTCTATGTTGGTTAAGCATGAAAATGAAAGAAATAATGGAAAAATATTCAGTAACGTAAAGAAACAGGAAGCAAATATGGAATTATATAGCAGGATTTGAAGGAAAAGGAAAGTTGTGATGGATTGTAAAGGGGAACAATTGGGGGAATGTAAAACCTAGAAAGTAATATTGAAGTCTGAAGCAAGCTAATAAGTTAGGGAAAAATGAAATTGAGACGGAGAATGTAAATAAAATACCTCGGTGGCTCTCCGTCGACTTGTGACTTCTCCGATTGTTTGAAACGCTGCAGCAAGGAGTCACGAAAAGTGGATTGAATCCAGGAGGGGTGTTTTAACTTTTAGGGTTCGTTTTGTTTAACTTTTTTGCCCGGGAAACAAAATTAGACGAGGGAAAAACGGTGGATCCGCATTGTGTGCATTTGAAGATCCATCATATATCTCTCGACTATTGGATTAAGATTATACTATTAAACTCCAATTTTATATTTAAAAACTATTAAAATTTGATATTAAAATATCTACCGCTGGATGTTGATCAGACCATCTAAATGCATTCAGTCACACCGTACAAAATTCAATTCCTTAAAACTCTCGCACTATTTTTTAAGGCTTAATGCAGTTTTCAACCCTAAGTTTTATAATTGTTTAATTTTTACCCTTAAGTTTCAATTTTCAATTGCTTGATTTTCACAATTCTTCAATTTTAGTTCCCAAATTTTAATTGCTCGATTTTGACCCCCTAATTTATTCCATTTTGCATTTATTAGTTTCCTTGACTTTTTTTGAACCAAAATTGCTTATATCACATTTTAAAATAAAAAGAAGTGTTTTATAATTTATTTAAAAATGTTTATTGATCTTTACCTTGATCAGAGTCGACTAGACGGTGGTGCACGACGGTTGATAGTTTCGTTCAGTCCAGATGTGCCCGGAGGGAGGTTGTGTACCTGCAGGCACTCCGACGCTCAAGTCAGTTGAGGAAGGAGTAGGTTTTCAATATAGAATGTTACGTACCTTTGTGAAGTTGTGAAAATGTCTATATATAGCCCCAGCGCTTGGCCAAAGCCGTTGATGGGCAGTTAATGTCCATCAATGGCTGTCGAAAAACGGGTGAGGAGTCGTGATGAGCATTAAATGCTCATCATTCCGATGTTGGGCGTTACGAATCTCAGGGGGAGACGTACACTGCTCAACGGTCAAGCAGTATTGGACTTGTGTTTTGGGCCTTGCTCGACGGCCCAATAGAGGAGGTCCTCAATGCGTTGGACATTTAGGCCGACCCCAGAACATTTATAAAATTTATAAACAATTAAACATCATTAATCATAACTAAATAGTTTGACTTTGAGTAATGAGTCTACTGCTAGCAATATACCTTCCATAGAAGCAAACAACATGCGTAATTGTGGAAGCTATGGTGGCTAATCCAAATCCATAACTAAGCGCGAAAAACATACTCATATTAATTCGACCCTTGTCCGTGATATTTAGCAAGATCAATCTCAAATTTGTTATTAACAATAGCAGATATGTTATGTTGTCCTTGTGCTGTGAACAAATCAAATGAGAAATAGGAAACTTATTTGCACCATACACATTGAATCCCCAATATGATATAGGAATCAAAGCATAGACGGTCAATGCATAGCCAACAAAGACATTGACAATGGCAAAGAAAGGTGAGATAAAGGACTGGACAGGAATGAAGCAACAGCAGACCAATCAAGTGTAAGGGCACCAAGTCCTAAACCATTAATCCATGTAATTGTAGGGAAGCCTTAGTAGTAAAGAAAGGAAGAACTTCATAAGAAGATAGACCAAATTGGTGACGAAAATGCAGAACTAGAGAAGGTAAACAACATATCAACAAAGGCACACATTCTTTAGTTTAACTAACATTGATTATTATGCATATAATAATAAATAAATAAAGGCTGCAAACATAATATAGGTAGAGGGTTTGAAGTGTCATACATAAATATTTACCTTATGATATACCCCTATGGTTATTGTGCAACTTTGCACATTGCCACCAATTAAGGAATGTTGCAGCCCCGAAGCTTCAAATTGCGACTTTATCAAAGACTCCACATGGTTGTGCACCGCATACTACGCTTAATCTGAGACATTTGTGAGACAAAATTAAAAAATAAATCAACAATTTCACATGAGGTTCTATCTTATCCCACAACCCCGATGTTTTCCAAGTATTAATACCAATTTTAGCATTCAACAAATCACCAAACGGATAATATTTGACTTTAAGGATATTTGACCAGTAACCTAGTGTCTTGGTTGGGTCGATCATTGGTTCCTCAACATTACTAACCTAGTTACTTGTTCCTCAATTCGTAAATAGGGATATATGTCATGTTAAAAGCAAAATTATCCTCCCTTCACCATAATCCACCTGATAGAACATTGAGTCTATATAAGTGTGATGACCCAATCATTGGGCCCAATTCATACAATTGCATGTTCTAGAATGTTATAGAAGCTATGAGAATAACAATTAGTTAATAAGGATTGTAGTCATGAATCTTCTATGTGTTCCTAAGAAAAAAATTTGTCCATTTTTCAGGTTATGAGTTAGTTAGCTATCTCCCTAAATTTTAGGCAACCTTCTGTTATAAAAGAAAAGGTAGATAGATGAGTGAGACATTATGAAAGTTGTTATGAGTTTGTTAGGAGAGAAGTTCTCTCTGGAATAGGAGCTTAGTTCTGGTGGTAGAGGATGTATGTTGGTACAATTGATACTCTTATTAACTTCTAGTAGGAAGATAGAATTTTAATTGGTGAAATTTAATACTGTCATTTTTTGTATCCAATTATCTACTGGACATATAGGTATACAATTGAATCAAATGTGCATAGCTTATTTTCACAAAGTTTAATGAAATAATTAAGCTTGCTCTAATATATTTATTTATAAGTAAGATAGGTCATGATCTATTTTTAAGTTTTGCCAAAGACTTGCGTAAAGGCATAGTTCTTAGGTTCAAATAAGCTTCACAAATCCAAAAGTACATTGCTTAAATAATTGTATAATATATACATCTCATATTTGTATTAATACTGGCTAGTTTTGGGAAAGAGAAGCAGCAAGCTTGAGGCAAAAATTGCAGCACTTGAATGATAGCCAAAGGTAAAATATTAAACACCTAATAGTTATTCCCATGAGGTTTATTTTTGCCACCCTACTGATTCTAATGCGCGCCCTACGAATTTACCAAAATACCCCCGTCCACTACTTAAGTAGCGGACACCCCCAAAACACCCTACTTTTATAACGTCTGCTACTTAAGTAGCGGACATTATAAAAATGAAAATTTCTAAAATACAGCGTCCTCTACTTAAGTAGCGAAAGGGTAAAATAGGAAACTCGTAGAACGCACGAATAACCGGTAAGGTGACAAAAGTATTTCTCTATTCGTATAACATACCTCAGCAATAAACAAATTTGACACAATCTTTTTGGTAAATGCAGGCAATTGATGGGCCAAGAACTATATAGGTTGGATTTTAATGAGCCGAGGCATCTAGGACTAGAACACCAATTGGAGATGAGTTAAGCATTCGCACCAGAAAGGTATTTGTTAGAATTTAAGTGTGAGTGGTAAATTTTGCATTAATTAGGACTGAACTAAATGAATGAGAAATAAGAGAGGTGAAATTTGAGTGTACAAGTCTCTTGGTGGTCCTGATTTTCATTCTTATAAAACATGATCATTTATATACCTAAATTTTTTAGTGATGAGATTGATGAATTACACAAAAATGGTTTCAGGAATCAGGCTTATTTTGTTCCTTTCGATGACTTAAAGGTTTTCCACCAATTTCTTTACCAATTTCCATTAATGTCATTGTAGGGAAGCCTTGGTAGAAAAGAAAATCAACAACTTCATAAGAAGATAGACCAAATTGGTGAGGAAAATGCAGAACTAGAGAAGGTAAACAACTTATCAAGAAAGGCACACATTCTTTAGTTTAACAATATGTCATTCTCATTGATCAGACTCATGGTTATATAAATGTTTAAAAGTATGCAGATGTGTGTGTGACAGTCATTATTATGCATATAGATAAAAAAGGCTACAAACATAATATAAGGAGAGGGTTTAAAGTGTCATGCATAAATATCTAAAAGCTAAAGGCTTCAAATTGTCCACTTCCCTCTAAATAACCTCCAAATTGAAATTGGTCACAAAAAAACCTCCAAAATTGAATAAATGGTGGGCAGCACTAGCTTCATTGGGAAACACACCATCAAACTCAAGCCAAACTCTTACACACGACCGAACATTCTAAGCAAAAGGGTAACTAAACACTCAACTGATGTTCAACAAGATGTTAGAAATTAAGGAATTACATCCCTAAAATAAACATGTAAGAAATGTGAATGGCGCATCAGAATTCTACCACCTATATCAATTAAGAAATGTAAATTGTCAAGATGCAATTTGGACTTAATTCCTCATAAGAAAAGTAGTATCAACAAAATGAAATGTATTCTTTAGTTCAAGTTATGTATCAAAGAAAACCTTGAATTATCAGGATCAGATAACAAATTTATTGCACAACCAAACGTTATCGATAAACGAGGTCGAGTAACAAATAACAACAAATCACATACTCTTATAACAGTTGTTTCATTTGAAATTATCTAAGCTCAGATTCTCAAAAAAATTACCACGCTCAGCTCCCACATGGTTTTTAAATAACTACCTACATAAGATTAAAATGATGTGGGAAAGTTGTTTGTGATGGTAAGTTGTGCTGACGGCGAGTTTTGTCGCAAGAAGTCAACTATTCCATCAGGTATGGCAAGTAATTCAGCAAATTCTTTAGGAGACTTGGCAGCATCTTTCTTTAACATTGAATCTTTTATTGTTTGGGATAAATATCCATCATCATCATCTAGTGGCAGTGGTGTCGATTCTACTTCCAAAAGTACATTGCTTAAATAGTTGTATAATATATACATCACATATTTGTATCAATCTATTAATACTGGCTGGTTTTGGCAAAGAGAAGCAGTAAGCTTGAGGCAACAATTGTAGCACTTGAATGGTAGCCAAAGGTAAAATATTAAACACCTAATAGTTATTCCTATAATAACATACCTCAACAATAATCAAATTTGACACAAGAAAGGATTCCACGCTTTCTTTTTTGTAAATGCAGGCAATTGATGAGCCAAGAACTATCTAGTTTGGATTTTAATGAGCTGAGGCATTCTGGAACACCAATTGCAGATGAGTTTGAAAAGCATTCGCACGAGAAAGGTAATTGTTAGAATTCAAGTGTGTGCGGTTAATCTTGCATCAATTAGAACTGAATTAAATTAATGAGAAATAAGAGAGGTAAACTCAAGATAGTGTTTAAGTGTCTTGGTGGTCCTGATTTATTTACCTGAAGGGTCAAATTTTTAGTGATTAGGTCGACGAATTACACAGCAAAGTTTCAGGAATCAGGCTTAGTTTGTTCCTTTCGATGACTTAAAGGTTTTCCACCAATTGTTTTACCAATTTCCATTGATGTCATTGTAGGGAAGTCTTAGTAGTAAAGAAAATGAATAACTTCATAAGAAAATGATCATAGCTGCATATATATACTCAATTTGGCTTATCATTTTAAATGAGCTGTCAATAGCTTAAATTATTTGCCAAAATCAAAGCTTTTAAATGAACCAAACTGCACTTAAATGAACCGAACTATTTCTTTGAGTTCAAGAAACAAAACTGTAATTTTCAAACAGTTCACTAATTGAAACTAAACTGCAATAACCGAACTGTACAGACACAGTTTAATCTATAGTTAATTTTCAAATCTAATCCAATCATCTTCATCAGTATTCATGGTTCTTCACATAGAACTCGAGCTTCTTCTTCAATCATCGTTCCATTTACTCGACCATTCCAGGGGTTATATTTCAAGTCATTGTTAGAAACTAATATTTTTTTCCACCAATTCCAATTAACACCAAAACAGATCAATTGTTCCTGTTTTCCTATAGTGAGAATAGGATTTATCTTTACAAACTGAAATTGCATATGCAGATCGTTTTACCAATTTGGAAAAAAATTGTTGTAATTTTTATTAAAGGGACGTCGAGAAATCCAATCTGATGTAAACTGAAAAAATGAAGTTGAAAAACACAGATTCAATGAAAAGGAAAGAGGGGGAATAGTTGCAAGGAGGAAAGTTGAAAAAGATTGTTTCAGTTTGGTTTGATTTAAAAACCGGTTCACCAAACTATAACACCAATTCAGTTCGGACAGAACCATAAACAGTTTGTTTCAGTTTTTATGAATGAATTATACACACAGTTCAGTTTGGTTTAGTTTTCTTCAATAACAAAACCATGAACACCCCAGCTTCATTACGAAACACTCTTACACACTCCGGAGACACAAAACAGAATGCAGAACTCAACTGATGTTCATCTTGTAATTTACTACAAGATGTAAGAAATTAAGGAATTATATCCCAAAGATCAACAAGTAAGAAATGTGAATGACGCGACAAAATTAAGGAATTATTATTTACTACCACCTATATATCAATTAAGAAATGTAAATTGTGAAGATGCAATTTGGACTTCTTAATTCTTCATAAGAAAAGTAATATCAACAAAAAAGAAATGTATTCTTTAGTTCAAGTTATGTATTGAAAACCTTGAATTATCAGATCAGAAAACAAATTTATTGCACAAAACCAAAACTCGTCAATAAACGAGGTCACTCTCAAAAAATGATGTGGGAAAGTTGTTTGTGATGGTAAGTTGTGCCAACGGCGAGTTTTGTCGCAAGAAGTCAACTATTCCATCAGGTATGGCAGGTAACTCCAAATGTGCTTCAAATGCCTTTATTAACTCAGCATATTCTTTAGGAGACTTGGCAGCAGCTTTCTTTAACATGGAATCTTTGATTATTTGGAATAAATGTCCATCATCATCAAGTGGTGTCAATTCTACTTCCAATGACTTCAAGTTACATAAAGAAGGGAGCTTAACCTCCAATAAATCAGGAACTAAGGAGAGAATCTAAGCAACGATGACAAATTAAGATCAGTTGAATTTTTAACAAAATTTTACAAATATAAAAAAGAAACTTAAGAAGAAAGTAAGAATAAAGCCTGAAAACATGACAACGAACCTGAAGAGTAGTTGAAGTCACTATCAATGATTCTACATTGGCAAAGTCAAGCAGCCAGTTAAATATAACCAAACCATGCTCCACTGAAGCATCATCTTGTAGTGAATTATCAATATGTACTTGTTTAACGGAAGAAAGTCCACTCCGACATATTTTCTGAATAAGGTCACCGGTAAACTTGAAGGTATAAAGATTTGGAGTAGATAACTTGATTTCCGCAATGTTGGATGAATCATTTTGTATAGCTAAATTAATTATTTCCAAAGGATCTTCTATAGCTAAATTAACAAGTGTTTCACTTGATATGCTGAGGATTTGAGCATCATTTACCTTACAACTATGGATGACCAGACTATTCAGCTTGGTAAAGGCAGAAAAGGGCTCAATACAACGGCTCTCACCGCCACAAAAGAGGAAATTTGATAGATTTAAGCTGGTCAATGAAGGCAAATTCAAAGATTTTGGAAATAATGTTGGTATAGAGCTACCACCTCTAGGGTAGATTGAAAGCTTAAGAGATGTAAGAGCATGACATGAAGAAACGCGGCTCATAACGAGATCACTATCACCATTAACAGAGATTCCTAATTATAGGAGCAAATATAGTTTAAAATCTTTTCAAGTAGTTGAATCTGAATATCACCATTACAGTAAAGATCAAGAGTATGCAGTGCAGTTTCGGTATCACGAAGAGTCAAAATCTTAGACACAAATGTGTGAAAATTCTTAGACACAAACTTCCAAGACACATTGGAAAAATTTGAAGAATGCAAAATGAGAGTTGAAATACGTTTCCATAGAAGTTTCCATCTCTTGGACAAAATGCAAGTCTGAACAACTTGTTTGGTGTTCAAACGTGACAAGATGTGAAGGAGAACACAATCAGGTAAGTCACTGAGTCTGTCTTGATTTTGATTATCACATTGCTTTCTTTTCTTCATATTTTGTAGAATCATCAAGCTTTCTTCGTTAGAATCAGACATTCTGTGTTGGTTAAGCATGAAAGTGAAAGAAAAACGGAATAATATTCAGTAACATAACGAAATTTGAAGTGAAAGGAAATTGGCGTTGGATTGTAAAGGGAAACGAAAACCTAGAAAGTATATCGAAGTCTGGATGAAGCTAATAATTGAGAGAGAATGTAAATAAAATACCTCGCTGTTGTTGCCGTGGAGTTGTGACTTCTTCTTCTCCGATGGATTGGAACGCTGTGCAACAATTACTCACAGAGAATGGATTGAAGTGTTTCTACTTTCTAGGGTTCGTGTTTTGGTTTGCTTCTGTGCGAGGGAAAAACAAAGTTCCAAGAGGGAACGCCGCTATTTATAGACTCCGTTAAGTCTTGGGTTTAGTGGGCCGAATTTGGATTGAGTTGTTTGTCCAAGAGCCCAACTTGAGTTGAGTTAGGTTTGAGTTTTTTTTTTTGTGAAGTAGCTCAGTGATTATAATTTCACCGTAAGGTGAACTAGTGGGAGTATCAGGGTTCAAACTCCGGTCTTTACCTTTTATATGCAATGTCCCTATTGAGTTATGCTCATGGGGACGAGTTAGGTTGTGAGTTATTCAAATTATTTTGTAAAGATTCCCCGCAACTGCGATTGGAAGGGGGCTGGAATCACTTGAAGTCAGAACTGATCCCTGAACCAGATTAAACTGTTGGTGAAAATCGAATTATTATATAAAAATAATTCAAACTTATTATTCTATTAAAAAATTGTCAGGTTGAGTAAAATGGCTGATGAATTCAATTAGGTAGTGGGATATTCACATTATTATTTTATAAAAATAATTCAACCTTTTTATTTTCTTAAATAATTGTATAACATAGTTTTACTGTAAAAAATTAACCACCTATTTTGAGTCAAATTGAATAAACCCACTAGCTTTGAGTCATATTGAATAAACCCACTAATTTTATTTTTTGGTTGAGTAGTAGATTATCAAATTTATTTTTTTATTTTTTAATATTAAATGAGTAAATATTAAATAATGAATTGTCATAAAAAGAACTCAAACTTTTATATTTTTTAACAATTACTATAACATATTTTCATTACGAAAAATATTTAATGAACAAGTAGTAAAAAAAAAATCGAAAAACCATAGCACTATTAGGTCAGAGAAATTTTCATTTATGAAATTCATATTCACTCAATTGTCCGACCAAACTCGATTTTTAAGTTGAATTTGGCGGATTTTCCCGGATCAAGCAAATTTGCTCAGCTTATAAGTTCATTACAAAAATAAAGTCTAGAACATTTTTATACTATAGAGAAATAAGTCCATCTATTATAACAACTTAAGAACTATATCCTCAATAAAACTTTAAATGGCTATGTTAAGTTAGGACTTCACACTTTTTCCTATAGTAGATCTTTTAAATTTTAAATAGTTTGATTGTTTTTTGTAAAAATAATAACAATACTTTGATTTTTTTTTACTAAATATTTTGATTGTTATGCTTTCAAATTTTTGTTTATAAAAATAAAACTTGTGTTTCATTATGAAAAAAATAAAAAAATTACTTATAGTAGATCTTTCATTATGAAAAAAACAAAATTAATACGTCAAAAAAATTAATTTAAATTTACATGTAAAATTTACTTAAAAGATATAATTAGAATTTCTTAAAGAAATAGAGAGATATTAACATTTTCTTCATTTTTTTTTTTGGTCAAAGAGTGGCAATTTTGGGTTTTTTATTATTATTTGGAATCACCATTATATATATTTCTTTTCATATACTTTAATCTAAATAAATGGTTTTCACATATATATATATATATATATATATATATTAGTTTTTTTTGTTTGTAATTTTGTCGTTTAAACCCAACATGTTTGATTTTCAATTTTCATGCGGTATTCGTTTGATTTTCAACTTTCGTGTAGTATTCTTTGATTTCCCATTTTCATACGGCGTTCGCTTGTTTTTCGCATTTTATTGCGGTATTTGTTTGATTCAGATTGACAAATCAACTTCGACCAACTACAAATTCACAAACATAAACATCATTTGTGATGATGGGTATTAATTTAAATGTTAATGTTGTGAATTTTTTGTTCATCATTTTTATTTTTAATGGAGTAATTTGTTTTTTAGATAATAGAAACATCACTAAACAAATACTCCTTCCGGTAACTGTTATAAACAAAAAATCACTTTTTAGATTCATTAAAAAATAGATGTATTTGATCTATAATATTGACCAAGTACATATATTTTCAATGAATCTAAAAGTGTTTTTTTACTTATAATTGTGACCGGATGAAGGAGGTCTAGTCAACAAAAATGACTTCAAAATGAAATCGAGTGAATTTTTTGTTTTTTTTATTTTAAAAAAAGTGAAATTAGGAAGTGAAACCATTCGAGGCAGTAACACAGAACCTCTCTACTTCGGTGCCACCGCATTGAAGACGGCGGTAACCACGTTTAAGACCGACGCCCCATTCAGATGAAATGGTGGTTTGTTGGAAAATGGGGGCTGAGGAGGAAGAACACCCCATTCTCATTCTCTCCTTTTCATAGAAGCTTGCGTTCAGATGCAGCTTTGGAAGCCATAGCTAAAGCTTCAGAACATAAAGTTCCCAACATAGTTCTCTACAACTATCCTTCATTTTCTGGAGCATTTTCTGCTCTCTTTGCTCATCTCTTCCACACTCGTCACAATCTCCCTTCCCTTACATTACCTTTCTCTTCTGTTCCCTCACTCGCTTTCAGGTTCTTCATTCTTCAACTCACTATTTTTTTTAATTGGGTGCTACAAATCTTAATTTATGCGCTTTAAAACTTGATTTTGTGTTTGAAAACTTGAGATTGATGATATGGGTCATTGGAAAGTTTCTGTTTTTAAGTTATCTCTTCAGAAACTTACATATATCTGTTATTACAATATAGGGTTGAAGATTTGTGCATTGAAGGCCTTCAGACATGTTATCTGCTTGACTTTATTCCTCCAAAGGAATTCCTTTTCAAACTTTCACACCAATCACATTGCAAGTAGGTTTAATACTTATGTCTTCCTACTTTATTGTTAAATTTTCGTTTTCTCAGCTGTACTTTGTGTTATATATTATGAAGCACGGACACAAACACCAAACACCAAACACGACACAAACACGGAGACATTTGCACCGATAATAATATGAGAAAATGGTATAATTCAATGTAATCATATGTATTAGTGTCGTGTCAGTGACACTGACATGTGTCCTACACCATGTCACACCTAATTTGAGAAGTGTTTGTGCTTCACATATATATGTATTTTGTTTTTTTATTCATTTCTCATGTGCTTTTGATTGCTTATTAATGTAAGTATTTGTATCTATTTAGGATTATTGGGTTTGATCATCGGAAATCAGTACTTAGCCATATTCCTTCTGCAAATGAGTGTCCTGATAATATTATGATTAATGTTAACCCTGAGAAGAGTAGCTCTAGAGCTGTTTATGAATACTTTACCAACAAACACGAGGATGTTAAAACTTCTGATGTGAGTAAGAATTTAAATTCTTTTATGCGCTTTAGTTCTTCAACATCTTTGTTCAACAATGACTGAGATAGAAAGATGTCTAAATTGCATTTAGGATTTGGTTTCATGTTTGTTGGATCCAAAAGACAAAGGGCGTGTGGAGCTTATTCTTAAGTATATTGAGGACGGAGATCTTCGCCGGTGGAGCTTGCCTGGCATTAAGCCCTTTAACATTGGACTGAGTGAATGGCGGTCAAGGTTTAGCTGCATTTCCAACCCATACATGTTTAAGCAGGTATGGTTATTTCTTGTCTGCTTATGTGTTTTCTTATTATCGTTGTTGCTAAATGAAAATTTGGACATGTATTTAAGTCCATATGAAAACAATGGATAAGGTAATAAATTTGTGTTTCTATATGATTTCTTTTTCTCAAAAGAATGTAATTTACTTAAGCCAAGTCATATAGTTTAATCAGGCAAACTGAAGAAATTCTTTAGTTTAAAAAATAACTGTGTTTAAGCTACTGTAGAACTCTGTGTATCCTGACGTTGAAGGCATGGCTCACAAACTTTGGTTCTTGATCTATCATATGTTTGTTTCATGCTTGGGAAGAGAGTAAACAATTTCAAAAGTTGATTGGTTATTTGAAATAAGCATGACTATTAGAAATTCAAAATCTTTCTATTACGCTGTCATAAAGTAGTAGAGTGACATTTCAGACTATAGCAACCTTCTATTTTGTTGCTTCCTTGCTTTTACGTGCCTTACTGTAACATTCCAAAAAAAAAAAATGTATTCATTACCCTTGAATGATGTAAATTATTGTCAATTTATCTCTGGTGTCCGCTAAATATTTCCTATCCTTTAAAAAACCCTTATTGCAGTTGCTGGAATTGAGCGTTGAAGGCTTAATTGCTAAAGGAAATTCATCTATTTCAGCTCGTCGGAATGCTGCAAGTAAATTGCTGGAAAAGGTTTTCAGGGTTCGGCTGGGTAGAGGATTTTATGGAGAGTGCCTGGTAATGTTTCAAGATATAATCATCTTAGTATCTCTTGTTCTTAACATGCTGTAATGCTCAACGTGGGAATATTTTTTTTTTGCCACTTGTAATAAATTTTGATTTAAGAAAAGTAAAGAAGAAACTATCCCCAAAATAATATGCAGTGTCAAACTTTCACGACAAGTCTGTGATGTTTTAACCAAATACTAATAAATAATATTCGAATTTGTACCATGAACTTATAATGTTGCGTGCTGCTTTTTTTAGTACTTAATGCATACCTAATGACTGCCAGTTTGATCCCACCACATTTTGTGGTAGAAATATGTAATCAAGTTTTGTTACCATGGTTACTGTGTAGGGAGTTCGGGCAGACGGGAACTCTAACTTAAGTGATGAAATCGGCATGCTTCTTAGTGTAAAAAGTGCTGCTATTGGTCTGAGGTGAGGTAATTTATTTCGAATATTTATTATCTTGTTAGAAGAGTGTTTTTTTATTAGGTTGTCTGGTAGTAATAAAAGTTCAATTAAAATTTGAATATACCTGTAGCTCGACAAAACTTTTCATGAGCATGGTGATTGGATAATCATTCATTACATGTAATTTCTCATTTTCTTGCCATAAAAACTAATGTGACAATCTGCAATTACAGAAAACTAGAAAAGTCAAATTTGACCCAGCAATACATAATTGCATGAGCTGTTTTAGTTTCAAAAAACAAATGGCAAATTCTTCTAATAACTAGACCCTTGAAATTAAAATAACCTAAAACAGTTCTTCCTGAGTTCCAGTGTCTCTGAAAAATGCAATTCATTTGATTGTCTCCTACACTGGAGTGCTCTTTACCATTAAAAAACAATGTAATCGTTTAGTACTAACCGCTTGTCAGCATTTTGGCTTGAAGTTCAGCTGGCGTATATACGCGGAGAATATTATATTGTAAAATTGCATTTGGATCTTGGTTATTGATTGTTGAATTCAATTGTTTGTTGATTCTTCCTCTGATTGTAACTGTTGGAGGTTTAAAGGAAGAATCTAAATGTTTTCCTTGCAACTTCTTATAGGCATGATTGCCTGCCAATTCTGATTGTGGATTTTTAATTTGGTCAAAGAATTGTCAGAATCTATAATCTGATCCATGAGGTATTTTCATCAATGACAGGCCCATAGGAGCCGTGATATACATGCAACGGAATAGTCTCAAAATGTGTTTGCGCAGCTCTGACAGTGCTACTGATACTTCTGAAGTTGCTAAGGTGTGTGCTGTTTGGTTCGACATTTTTTTTTGTGTCTGACCTATTTATTACTTTTTTAACACTTTGATACACATTAATGAGTTTTCTGCACCTCCTACTTGAAGGCATATGGCGGAGGAGGTTCCACAAGTTCAAGCTCCTTCATAATAAGGATGGATGAGTATAACCAATGGATTTCAGCAAATTCCTTATGAATTGAAATCATCAGTGACAATATGGCTTGTGACAATTGAAGTGATATATCATTTTGTGGCAAAAAAAAAAAGGGATATATTGAGGCAAAGACAGTAGAACACTTGCACTCCTCATCTGATATGGAGAATGACGGTAGTGTTATCATAGTGTGTCCATAGACTGTTCTGATAGTTGATGCTGCACATGATAAGAGTCGAGAAGGTAAAGCAGTCGAGAAGGTACAGCATGAGCAAGAAGAAGAGGATACTGATTTCAAGGACAAAAGATGTGGCAAATATATGAAAAGGAAGTAACATTCCCGTGGTGTGTATTTTCTGTTGAGTTTTGAGACTCTAATACGGATTTGGATCCTCTCCAATTTTTTCTCTCCAATTCCCTCTCCAATTTTGTTTATGTGTCTTTCTCTCTCATGTGAAGAGAGAGAAATTAATAATAAAAAATAAACAATTAATGATGAGAGAGAAGAAATGATGAGAGAGAAAAACACATAAAAAAAATTGGAGAAGGAATTGGAGAGAAAAAATTGGAGAGGATCCAAATCCCTCTAATACCACCCTTGCTGTAATTGTTTTTCAAGTTATTGTGAACTTCACAACTTTTGGTAAAACTATTTAAATAATGTGTTTGAGTGACTTGATTTCTATCCTTGCTATCTTTTCATTTTGTGAAAGAAAAAAAAAAGTTGAACTAATTTTCTTTTATTTATTTTTATTTTATTATAAGATGAGGGACTAACTTTTTCCCTTTAATAATGTTTTGATTGGTTGTAAGAAGAAATTGTGAAGAGAGAAATAGGTGAGAGTGAGAGAAGAGAGAAATATAGCAGTTTCATTCAATTGTTCTACTACCAGTTTCAGAATTTCGTACCACCCTCACTCGTCGTTGTCACATTTTTTTTCATTTTATAGAATTTTATATTATATGTATCTAAACTCTAGTGATGCAATAACATGAACAATATGATGCAATAACGTTTTACAATTAAAAAACAAAGGGGAAAATTAGAAAGGATAAAAATGAAGTCTTCAGTGCCACTTTCTTCACTGGTTTGGGAAAAAAAAAAAGGTGATAGGACCCATCATTTTTTACTCTTTTATGAGTTTCCGCGCAACACCAAATAGAAAAAGTAGTCATTTCTCTTGTTTCTCTCTCGCCCCTATCTCTCTCGTCTGCATCTCTCTTCAACTAAATAGGCTTTAAGAGTTTTCACACCGACACTTTTAATGGTACACGACTTTATAGGTTCAAAATCAATTCAATGATTCAACGACTAATATGATTTGATTTTCTAAAGAATTAAATAGGTTTTTTTTCTCTCAAAGATTAAGGGACCGAAATAAATCTTTACGCATATTTTATATTAAAGAGCGCAAGACACATGTTATTACATTGGGTAAAATGTAGACTATTAATCCAAACAACTCTATTTTAACAAGTGAAAAGTTATTGTAAAATTTATAGACGACGTAGTAGTTGTGACACATTTTGTTAGTGTAAGTTACAAGGTCAACTTTTGTAATTTTTGTTAGTGTTTGAATCATATAAAAGATAAGGTGCTTCTACTATATACAACGTTAAAATTTGGAGAAAACGTCTTCTCACGGGTAATATTCAACATTACATGAAGGCAACATAAACCAATTTTTAGACAGATTTAATTTACTTAATTACTTCGGGATCAAATTCAAATTAACAAAATCTCATTCTCTAAAAAACCATAGATTAAAAAATATATTTGAAGAAAAAGGTCTTCTTCGCAAGTACATCATTCAACATAAACATATAACACTAAATACTAAAAATGAGGAAAACGTAAAAATCTTGTGCAGGAGTCGGGGTTCGAACCTCGGATACTCCATTTATTCACCTTTAAGGTGGAATTTCTAGCCGCTAACTACTTGACCAAAAAAAAAAAAAAACCATCCATTCAAGCACAACAATTACAATTACACGAATAGTCGTCGTGACATTTTCCAGTTGCATGTATTTTTTTGCATTTAATCTTGCAATAAGCTTTGCAAATCAAAACCTCCCATTTACGACAGAAATGAGATTTAGTGATTGAGCATGGTACTGCCTCGGTCATCGTCATTTGATTTCCTGCATTAAAGACATAAACATGATTAGTAAAAACATCACTAACTCATGAACTTTAATTTGTACTTACTCCGTCGCAAAATAATTGTCACATTTAACTACTACACACTTGTCGATGGACAATTTTGATCATTAATATTTTTAGTTGTGTATTATTAACAATTATGCAAAATTGATATTTTGATAGTATTCATCAAGACAATCTAATAAGATAATAGTATACACGGTCAAATTGTGACAATTATTTTGAAACGGATGGAGTGTAAAAAACTCAATAATCATATTTCATACCAAAATTCATCGAGACAACAAGCAAAAGAATGGAAAAGCAAAAGAGACTTTTCATGTTTTTGATTTTAAATTTAAAGAAGTTGGAAGTGAAAATGGAAGTGAAAATGTGAGAGAGATAATGGAAGTGAAAATGTTTTTCAATAAGAATAACAATTATATTAATAAAGGATATGTTTATGGTGTTGAGAACTAAGTTGAAACAAAACTGACACTACAATTTGAACTAAAAATGATGTTCTTTTATTAATTGCAAATTTGGTTTAAATAGCGTTACAAAGATTCGAATATACTATGGATATATGTTACGCTAACTACTTAGCTAAAATAAAGGTCTAGTGGAGAGTGATAACTACCAACAAAATAGATTCAAAATAAACTTTCCTAAAAACAAGACAGATCCCATAAGACTAGGATTTATTATAACAAAAACATTATACTAGTACACTACATCAGTAAACCACTCCATATGAATGTAAAAAAGATACATTTATGATATCAAAAAGTTGACAAATTAATCCTCTTAATAAGGTATTCATGACCAATAATTAACCAACAATGACATAGATTACTAAAGCCTTTAGAATAAAATAAAAAAACATTACTAAAGCCTTTGTACATACCCCAACAATGAATTGTAAATCAGATAAATATCACTATTTCCAGATGAAATATAGTTTATCATAATTACAATATGAAATTTAAGTACAAGTTCACAAAGTTTTGCAATTTAAATTAAAAAAATAAAAATAAAAAGAAGCAATGTCATCAAAAGACTGGGCAACCATCAACCACTATACCCTTGGCTGTTGGGCAAGTAGCCAAAGGACAATGCTCACCAGCAGTCCCCCACCAATTGAGACTTACATTTTCCAATCCTAATGCAAAGTAAAGCAGTACAGCCATAAAAGCCACCCCGGCATCAAGTGCTGCTGATAAAACATAGGTTTATCTTTGCCACCAATTCTTTCTACGAAAGATAAAGAAGTTTAAAATGGTTCCGACTACTATCCAAGCATTGAAGTTCATGGCTGTTGCAGGTGGCGTCATTCCGGTTGCTCCCAAGAGTACTGGAAGATTTATCAATGGGATTTTGGAAATGCCTTGTGCAATAGCCAAACTTGTATTGGCCCTATGGCACCTCTGAGTAAAAACCAGTTCATTGTCGAGTAGTCTCCAAGAGAACCAAAGATCCTCTTAGGTCCTACTAGACCCCAAATAGATGATGCATCGAAGAAAACACTGTCACTAGGACATGTCAAGGGACTGCCTTTAGGGAGAAGATATATGTTATTGACAGATTCTTTATTTGGTCAAAGAATTGTCAAAATCTATAATCTGATCCATCAGATATTTTCATCAATGAAAGGCCCATAGGATCCGTGATATACATGTGTCGTACCCCAAATTTTGACTTTCTTTTTTTAATCTTATATTATTTGTAATACAATCTTCTTTCAAATGTGTCTATTAGCTTGTATGGTAATACCAATGGTTTATAAGTGCATGTGAGCACAAAGTCACAAGTTTGAGTCTTGCTTAAGTCTTTTTATGTGTTTTATTTTATTAAAAAAAAAAAGAGTCACAAAAATTGTTTTTTAAATTTATTATTTCTATTTTTTATATTCATTTTTTTATTATTATTGGAAAAATATAAAAAAGTATTGGATCTTAATAAAAAAAATATATAAAGAGCAGATCATGCAAAAAAATATATAAAGATCACAAAATATAAAAAAAAAAAAAAAGAATATAAAATTTTACGAAATCTGGAGGGAGATATTATAGAGACTTTGTCCCCAAGTTTCAATCAAATCGGTATTTTTACCTATAAATACCACAAGAGTTTCACACTAAAAGGGGAACAGCTGGCATAAAATTTGAGAGAGCACTACAATTCAAGCAGGTCAGTTTTTTTTACTTTGTTGTTTTCTTATGCATATCTTGATATTTGTCTAATCATTATTTGAGTTTTGGGTTATATTCGTAAAGGAAAAGGGAAACATAAACAAGTTTATTTTAATTTGTATTTCTTTGTTGCTTTGATTATTTGCGTTTTGAGACTTTGTCTGTGTTTCTAGTTTATAAAAACGTTTAAAAAGTGATTTGGGTGTTTTTTCTAGTTTATTTTGTTTTGTTTCTTGATTTAACCCAGTAAAAATAATACATCTTTCTATTTTTATTTTTATTTATATTACAAACCAATTTTTACTAAAATCATGGATTAAAAAGAGACTGACGGGTATACATCCGTTCATCTCTCGAATAATCGACGCTTGGTGTTCACCTTGCCGGCCGGTTGTTTGTCTTGCACAAAAAAAAAAAATAAACATTTATAATAAATGGATTAAAAAGAGACCGTTGGATGTACATCCGCCCATCTCTCAAATAATCAACGCTTGGTGTACACCTTGCCCGCCGGTTATTCGTCTTCCACACTTAAAAATAATTCCAACTCATCAAATTCCTCTTTCGCCCTTGCGCGATCAAAATATAGAAAACAAAAATCTTTTTATAAGTAAAATCAACCAACACACAAACATTTTCTACCCCAGAACTGCGTGTAGCTTTGAATTTCCCATTGCACCCGAGAATACGTAGGAGCGGGATTCATACATCCTGTCAAGCACACTAATAAAAAACTAACTTTTTCCCCCTTTGTATATAATAATTAATTAAAATCATGCAAGCAAATTAATCACTTTTTTTTAACCCTAAAATTAACGGGAAGGTTCCCGTTGAGTACAACGGATGTGAGGGGTGGTAATACCTTCCCCTCGCATAATCGACTCCCGAACCTGGAAATTGTTGTGATGACCATGTTTCCATTATTTTAAGGTTTTATCGATATTTTCCTTTTCCTACGGGAATAAATAAAGTTCGGTGGCGACTTTACTGTTTAGCGAGCATTTTCCGCTCGCGCATTTTTCCACCCGCTTCAGCTGGCGACTTCACTGGGGACTTTTTTTTTTACAGAGTCAAGCCTATCCTTTTTAGTTTTAGGGTTAAATGTTTGTTGCTTGTTTGTTTGCTTGCTTTTCTGTTATTTTTATTTTTTATGTTGCTTCTTGTTTTTATATTTGAGCTTTATTATTGTTTTATTTGCATATATCAATTATGGGCCGTGGTTGTCACTTGAGAGAAGCTCTACACCCGAGCTTGAGAAAAACCTAAGTTTAAGTTAGGAGTTAGTAGTATGGGCCCATGGGATGTACTTCCTTATCGGTGATATACAAAAACTCCGCCTAGAGTAGATCTGCTCAAAATATTCGCCTCGAATTGGCTAGCCCATCCTCTTGACGAAGTTTTGAACGTGATTGATGACTCTAGGGACCTTGTGTAGAACCCAATAATTCCACCAAAGGGATACCCTCCGGATTGGTCAGCCCAATCTGGGGGGAAGTTCCGAATGAGGGCCATGATCTTGATTGTCGCCCTTGAACAAACAAAAACTCTAGGTCCTACACGTGAGGGGATTGGGTAGTAAAAATTTAGAACCGACCTATTGTAGGAAGCCCCCTATTTAGGTTGTGTCGATCTCCAATTATCCTACAAACCTTTCTGGGTCACACCCTGGCCTTCTTTGGTCACATTGCATCATGGCATGTCATTAAAATCTTTTAAGCGTACCTTGAAAACGAAAAGAAAAATATTTCTTGCACTTTCATACATCTGCATACATGCATTTGCATCTCATATCAAAAAACTCATATCATCTCCCTTAAATCTCCCAGAAACATACTTACCTGTTCTCCGACACTCAAACGGGACACGTGCCAACATTTGAAGGACTATGGAGCAACTTGAGAAGAATAATCTTGCGCTAAGGGAAGATGTTGACTCCATAAAAGGGAAAATTGATAAGCTCCTTGAGCTCTTCCAAGCTATGGCAAGCAAGGAGAACATTCTTCAAGATGGAAATAGCTCACCCAATCACACTACTGAAGGTGTGGGATGTTCTATGCCACACCAAGCTACGCCCGTCAATTCTCACCCGAATGCTGAATCTGCTCAAATGTATCGGGCCTTGGAAGAAAGGTTGGAAGCTATAGAGGGTTTTAGTGTCTACGGATCCAATGCTTTGGACATGTGTTTAGTACCGGACGTAGTCGTCCCCCCAAAGTTCAAAGTGTCTGACTTCGAAAAGTACAAAGGGATCCACTGTCCGAGGAATCACTTGAAGATGTTCTGCAAGAAAATGGCTGCACACGCCAGTGATGAGAAGCTTATGATCCACGTGTTTCAGGATAGTCTAAGTGGGGCATCACTGGATTGGTATATGCAACTAGAGAGAACACAAATTCAGACGTGGAAAGATCTCACAGATGCCTTCATGAGACAGTACAAGTACAATCTAGATATGGCTCCTAATCGGATGCAATTGCAGAGCCTTACTCAGAAGAGTGGTGAATCTTTCAAAGAGTATGCTCAAAGGTGGAGAGAACTTGCTGCCCGTGTGCAACCACCGCTTCTAGAAAGGGAATTGGTCGATACGTTCATGAGTACTCTGCAAGGGCCCTATTATGAGAAAATGATAGGGAGCATTTCATCAGGCTTTGCTGATATGGTTGTAATCGGTGAACGAATAGAGGAGGGGTTGAAGAGCGGAAAAATACAAGGCGCCTCCAATAATCAGGTTGGGGAAAAGAAGTTCTTTAACAATGGCCCAAAGAAGAAAGAAGGCGAGGCTAATGCCGTTCAACATAATCATCGGCAACAGCAAAACGCGCATCAACAAAAGAATCCACCTAGTCTTGAAAGAAAGAATATGCCATTTGATCAAGTACGCTTTGATCCTATACCCATGTCGTATGGTCAAATCTTGCCGTACTTAATCCAGAAAGGAATGGTTGAGCCGAGACCCCTTCCCCCTGCGAAGCTACCATACCCTCCTAGTTTCGATGTGAACGCTAGCTGTGAATATCATGCTGGGTCACCCGGGCATGTCATCGAAAATTGTAGGGCTTTCAAGTACAAGGTTCAAGAGCTTATCGACCGCAAGCTGATATATTTCAAGAAGGAGCCCCATTTGTAAATGGTCACCCCTTTTACAAATCAAAGAACGTCAAGGGGCATCTTCAAAGCCAGTGGGTCAATATGGAGGCTCAACCCTATGAATACTAGGCTTTTCATTCTCAGTTGTAATTTCATTCACGCAATGCTTTGTTTGTTTTGCGTAAAATTGTACTCTTTTGATTAAGTACTTTTAATAACATTCGCATGCATGTTTTTGAAATCCATCTTTTTATATTCACTCTTTTCTTAAGCCATCTCTCGCTTTGTGATTTCACTTCTCACATGTTAACAAACTTGGTGGGAGGATGATGTAAACAAATACTTGAATTTGCTGATATATGCTTTTATAAGTAAAACCCGGCTGATGATGTAAGGCATTGTTTCAATTCCCAAACACTGGAGATATAAGGAGGTAATCCGTAGTCAACCCCTTTGAGCCCGAAGTCGGTATTCTTTCTATTTTGCCAAAAACCGTTAATTTTAATCAGGGGCAAGGTAGTTTTACAATTAATTCAATGATGCAAGAGAATCAACCCAATTAATCACTTCACTAAGAGGTTGAAACACATTATCTCCCTCGTGTACATCATCCAATATGAAGGGAATAATGAGAGGATAAAACACATAATCGTTGATGTGACAGTCATAACTTGCTGAGTTAAAAGAAAAATCACATGAGAGCTGTTCAAAAAAAAAAAGGGAAAGAGAATCCGCTAAGTAAAAACTTAGGCAAAAATGGGGCAACCCGATGGGCCTCACATTCAAAAATTGGTCCATGCAAAAATAGGGAGTAAAAAAAAATGAAAGCAAGTTTGTCAACTAAAAGAAGTGATTGCCACTTCAAGAATTTCATCAGTGCTTGACCACGGTACCTACCTTCGGTATCATAACTAGCAAAGTTCTCTTGTCAACCAAAGTCATCTATTGAGTTAATTGAACTTAGGATTGGAGGTCATCAAGGGAGAATGGGTGGGTTAAAATTAAAATTCCGAGCCTTATAATCTCTTTTTTCAAAAAACCGTGAACCAGACCACGTTACAACCCTCAAAAGACCTAATTGAAGCTAGGTTGACTATAAAAGCATATTCAGCAAAACTGTTAAACTGACTCCTCATGTTTGTGAAACATCAATAACATTTTTTCTATAATTTATATCACTCTCAATTGGGCCGATCTTCTGGCCAAATATCACCCATTGTATATAGCTAAACAATTTTCAAATTCAAAACTTGCATGTGCGTTGCGTCGAAATTACTTTTCAAGAGAAACAATTTCACTCGCAAATCAATACTTGGCATCGAGGGAACTTCAACAAGGGTCCGATCAAAAGGTGAATCATTACACGATACTCCTAACAAGGGGCAAATCACCTAAGGGTCCTACCAATCAAGAGCAAATCCTTATAAACAAGGGGCAGATCATATGGAGATGTTGCTTACGGGGGTCAAGATGTTTTGAGAATGGGTCAAGCCTTCAAAGTGTCAATCAATCAGGAGCACGTTTTTTAACAATAAGTGATAGGGGGCATTCCGGGTCAAGGATTTAATATGGGGCATACCGTGAAGTAGCAAAGTTTTTCACAAGAAAGGGGGGGTTTGAATTGTGAACCTTTAAAATATTCCCTATAAAAATTATCAATCACAATAAACTTGAAGAAAATGATTAGATTGTTAGTTAAACCAAATAACCAAAAGTGTTGCAGTCTGGAGATCGATCTCTCAATCACTCTCTGACAGTATATATATAACAATTAAATTGTGATGTGTGTGATTAGTGATTGCACAAATTAAATCAGAGTAAGGGAAGAGAATGCACACAATAATTTATCCTGGTTCACCCAAAATGCTTGGGCTAGTCCAGTCCCCACACTCCTTGTGAGATTGTCCACTAAGAAATGCTAATGATCTCAAGTTACACTTCCTTTGATCTAGATCCAAGATCAAATAATCTTCTAAGCCCTACAAGCTTAATCTACCTCAGTCACACTGACTATGAAGGTGTCACTCAATTAGTAGTTACGTACTAACTTGAGCCAATGGTTACAATGATGAAGGATTTTGGAATCAAAGCCTATTCACTCAATACACTTATGAGAAGCTTTGAAAATGGATGGATAAACTCTCAAAACACTCACTGGATATTCTAATCCTAGATATATATGAATTACAGATCTGAGTGAGAGAGAAAAGAAGAGCTCGTGATAAAACTTGTAATGCAAAAACAAGTGTTGAAGTTGTAGTGGAGACTCTTGCTCTTCAAAGTTGCCAAAGACCTCTATATATAGATGAGTGATGATCAGGGAGTCTTGGCCACGAAGTATATCCGTTGGAGGCTTGAAAATAACGGCTAGTTGCTCTGCAGATGACAGCTCATGTAATTTGAAGAAAACAGATCAGTCTGAGATTGATCTCCAAAGTTTCTTCTTCTGACTTTTAAGAGAGGAGCATACTGCTAGCTGTTGTTGAGTTGTAATGTTGTTGTACGTTGCTTAACAAACAAGTATAGCCGTTGTGCAGCTTTTGGATAACCTTTAAACAGCTGTAGCAAGCTGGTGTCACTCCAAGTGATGATTTTCTCTTTCCAGCATTGGTCTGAGATCAATCTCCCAATTCTGGTGTGAGTGACTTTCTTCTTTTTGGAGCAATGAAGCTAGAGCACGAAAAGTCCAGCTGTTATAGATAAGAACAGCAGCTGGATGTTGTACTTGATGTTCCATAGTGTCCTTGATGCAAGTACAATTGTCATATGGAAAGAGAAGCTTTCATTGGAGAATGTTCCTTCTTTATTCTTTAAAGTACAAGTCAATTCTCCTAGACCAGAATGTGCTGTCTAATTCTCCACCGGTCCATATGATATCAGTTCCATTAAATGAGTATAAAAATGTCCTTGTGTCATGTGCTCAATCTTCACATGGTTAAATCATAGAACTTGGTAAAAGAAGTAAGTTCTCTATTCATGAGAGAAATCTTTGCCTTAAATGATCTTTTGGATGTGTAGATAATTCGTGAGAGAAGCCCAAGAGAAAAGTGATCATTTGTCTTGTACATAGTTGACTTAACCATAAGTCCTTTTGCATTGATTGTGTGAAAATGATGTTTGCGCAGGTCTCAGAGACCAATCAGAGACCGTTCTCCAAGCTTTAGTTTTTATCACAATAAAAACATGATATTTGATCTAAATAGCTCAATTGTTCCTAGCTTGATTAAAACACTCAAAAGCACTTGTTAGATACCAAAACAAGATTAGAATTACATTAAAAAATAATTAAGAGGTTTGTTATCTTTAAAACATCAATTAGGGATTTTGCCTCAACAATCTCCCCCTTTTTGATGATGACAAACTTCTTGAATTATGTTTTGAGATGGAATTCTAATTTTAATCAAAATTCAAAGTGCTTGAAATAAAATGTCTAGTGTTTTTAATTTGTAAGCTCCCCCTCAATTCAAGCATTCAATTTCCAAAATGATCATGCTTATGACTTTAAAAGAATTGAGTAACATGAGTATAATTTGAATCAAGCAACATTCATTAATCATTAGTCTCACATAAGTGAGCATTCAAACATAATTGACAGCCCATGATTAATACAAAATGATTCAAACATGCATCAAAAGCAAATTAAACAAACATATCCTGGTTTAGATAACTCATACATAGTAGGAGAAGTTCATATAACATCAAAAGAGACTTCTCAAAATATCTAAATACTAAACAGGACAGATATAAACAGAGTTCATAGAATTAAAGACAATTTCATCAAATATCAAATAACAGGACAGGCTGCAAAACATCTTCAAACTTCAAAACATCATTGGGCTCCCCCTTGATCTATCAAATCATTCTCCCCCTTTGTCATCAGTAAAAAGGGTAATCCAGGAGCACACACATGCAAAGTTTATCAGACATTTGCTTCATCAGAAGCAGGTGAAGTAGCAGGATTCTCATCATCATTTTCAGAATTTTCAGCAGCAGGAAATGGATCAAATTGTGGGGTTTCAATTTCTGGAGGTGGTGGAATGTGAAGTTGTGGACAAACAACAGTGGTAAACCAATCCCTCAATGTTTTGGATTCCAAAATCAAGTGATTCATCATGGAGTGCTGAACAGACATTCCCTTAATCACAATATCCAGGTCTTTTCTCATTTGCTCCATATCAGTCTCAAGCCTAAAGCGTTTGGTGGGCCTTGAAGGGCCAGGAAAGTCAAAGTTGACATTTCCCTCAAACACTAATTGTTGAGTTCCAGCATTTGTAGCATTGACAGATGAGCAAAATGAATCAAAAGTAGCAAATGAAGATGGTATGGATGGCAAAGCACTATCAGTGGGTTTTGGAATAGGAATGGTGGAAATTTCAGGGCTTGATGTCATTAAAGGTGAAAACATGGTGGTATTTGGTGGGGCAGACACAGGTTTAAAACCTTGAAGAGTAGTAGCAGCAGTGGTTACCAGTTTCTCACTCTCAGTGGTAGGATTAACATCATCACTGATTTGAGTTTGTTCACTAGTCTGGAGATCATTCTCCAATTGGTCTCCAGAGGCATCAGCAAGAACATTCAAATTTGTTTTCTCAAAATCATCTCTCTTTCTCTTACTTCCAACATCAACAGCAGGGGTTTCAACATCTTTCTTCATATGATGAACATTTTTCAAACTAAATGTGTAATAATGATCTTCAGAGGTTGTATTTGTCATATCAGCATAATAAAGCCTAAACACCCTAGTCAACAGCATGGCATATGGTAATGCAATTTTCTTATAACCAGAGGTGGCAACATGAATCATGTGGTGAAGGATAATGTATGGAAGATTTAATTTAACTCCTTTGGCCATATGGTACATCATGAGAAGATCAAGATCAGTTACCTTATCCTTGCTCCCTGTACGAGGGAAAAATGAGTGTTGGCACATGTTGTGGAGGAGTTTGTATTCAGTTTTCAGCAGGGAGGATGGAGGAGAGTTCTTCTTAGCTCCTTCTTCAGTGAACATTTTCTTCTTCAATTCTTCTTTGCTGATCTTTACTTGGTCATACCAGTCATTTCCATAAACCTCTAGCCCTTCACTCTTGATTCCAATTAAGCTCCCAATGACATATGGATCTATCACTAACTCCACGTCCTTGATGTTTGAAGTGATCATATCTTTATCTGGGAAGACTTGAGCATTGTAGTAGAATGCTTGTACCAATAAAGGATAAACAGTTTCTTTTATTTGAAAGAAGCTTTTCCACCCAAATGGTTCCACAAATTTTTCTAAATCAACACCTCCAATGGATAGTTCAGCAAAATTGTATAATCTTGACACAGCTACAGGTTTGGTCATCCAATACTTTTGAAAAATCTCTTCATCTTTAGGTTGAATGAGAGGAGCAGGTAGCAATTTCTCTTTGGATTTTTTCACAGCAATCTTCTTCTTTGTTTTTGGTGCCTTGACAGCAGTCTTGACTTCCTTCTTCTTTGGAGTTGGTGATTTCTTGGTTTTGACAGGTTCAGACTTAGTGGATGTAACTAGCTCTAGTTCAAACTCATCAATCTCTTTTTCCAAAAGATCAATCTCAGAGTCAGATTGATCTATCACATGCACTGTGGTGTCCACCACAGGTTTCTTGCCAGCACCAGACAATATCCTTGATGATCTTCTAATTTTGGAGGAATCAAAAGACTTGGATTTCTTCATTTTAACAAGGACAGGTGGAGAGTCCTTTGGACTTGGTATTGTAGTAGTAGGAGATGGAGAAACATCTTCAATTTCTGGTGAGTGTTTGGGTGACTCAACAGGTGGTGATGGTTGATTTTGAGTTAGATTGATGGGTGAGTTTTCTGGAGATTGAGATGATGAGGGTTGGAAAACAGTGTTTGGAGAATTTTGGGGATTTGGGGGATTTTCAACAGTAGTTTGCATGTTAGTTGGTGACAGGAATAGATTGAATTTCAGGAGTGGTTTCTCGATCTTGAATGGATTTGTAAGACTCAGATGCAGTTTCATAGGATGATGATGATGAGTATTTTGGAGTAGGTGGTTTTGGAGGTGAAGACGATCTTGGTGGTGAAGATGAAGTTGAAGGGTTTTTGGTTCGTGGGACTTTTCTACCACCAGCGTTTCTAGTTCTAGCCATTGATGAAGATTTGAGCTTGAATGTGTTTAATGGAAGTTGAAAGAGTTTGAGAGATTATAAAAAGAAAAACTCAGAAACTTGGGGAAGAGGAAGAATATAGGCTAGGTGTACTTTGATGAGAAAGATGAATAGTAGGTTTGTACTTTAGGTTTTGACGAAAACGTGGGAAAGAGAAAGAAAGGAAAAACCGTTACCCAATGAGTGAGGAGAGAGGGAAGCCCAAATCAATTTTGCCATTTAAAGCCATGTTCATGAGCCCATTTAAATCAAATGACCGTTTATATGTATTGATATGCTTCAGCGCAGTATCCAGAGATCGATCTCTGAACGGTCTCCCAGACACACAGATAAACAAACATCAAGTAGGATTGGGATTTTTGATGATATTCAATTTTCCTTTGATAAAATTAAAACGATCCTCAACTAATGGTTTAGTAAAAATGTCAGCAAGCTGATTTTCAGTATCAACAAAAACTAATTCCACATCCTTTTTGTTAACATGATCTCTAATAAAATGATGCTTGATTTCAATATGTTTTGATCTTGAATGCTGAATAGGGTTTTTAGACAAATTAATAGCACTAGTGTTATCACATAAAATTTTAATACATGTGTACCTTAGTGAGAAATCCTCAAGTTGATTTTTGATCCAAATGACTTGAGAGCAACAATTTGATGCAGCAACATATTCTGCTTCAGTGGTTGAGAGAGCAATTGTGTTTTGTTTTCTGCAACACCAGCTCACCAGTGCTTCTCCAAGGAATTGACATGCTCCACTTGTGCTTTTTCTCTCAATTTTATCTCCAGCATAGTCAGTATCACAATATGCTTGTAAATCAAAGTGTGATCCCTTTTTGTACCATAATCCTATATCAGGTGTACCTACTAAGTATCTAAAGATTCTTTTGACAGCAATCACGTGAGATTCTTTAGGAGATGTTTGAAATCTAGCACAGAGACCAACTGCAAACACTATGTCAGGTCTGCTAGCTGTTAAATAGAGGAGAGATCCAATCATTCCCCTATACTCTTTTTCAGAAACATCTTTTCCTTTTTCATCTTTGTCCAAACTTGTAGAAGGATGCATTGGAGTTGACATGATCTTGGCTTCATTCATCTTGTATTTCTTGAGAAGATCATTTACATATTTTTCTTGACTGATAAAAATTCCATCTTCTAGTTGCTTGATTTGCAAGCCAAGAAAGAAACCAAGTTCTCCCATCATGCTCATCTCAAATTCACTTTGCATAAGGTTAGGAAAATCTTCACACATATTTTCATTAGTAGCACCAAAGATAATATCATCAACATACACTTGTACAATAAGTAAATTATGCTTTTCATTTTTTGTAAAAAGTGTAGTATCAATTTTTCCTCTAGAAAAACCATTTTCAAGTAAAAAGGTGCTTAATCTGTCATACCAGGCTCTTGGAGCTTGTTTAAGTCCATAAAGAGCTTTGGTAAGTTTATAAACATGATTTGGTTTATGCTTATCAACAAAACCAGGAGGTTGATGTACATAAACTTCCTCATTTAAAAATCCATTTAAAAATGCACTTTTTACATCCATTTGAAAAAGTTTGATACATTTATGTGATGCATATGCAAGCAGAATTCTAATAGCTTCTAACCTGGCTACAGGAGCAAAAGTTTCATCATAATCAATTCCTTCTTGTTGATTATAACCTTGAGCTACAAGTCTTGCTTTATTTCTGACAACCTTACCATTTTCATCAAGTTTGTTTCTAAAGACCCATCTTGTTCCAATGATTGAATTATCTTTTGGAAATGGTACCAGGTTCCAAACTTCATTCTTCTCAAATTGATGCAGTTCTTCTTTCATAGCCTTAATCCAGGACTCATCAATGATTGCTTCATTTATGGATCTTGGTTCAATTTGGGAGATCAATCCCAGATTGGTCTCTACTTCCTGCAAGGCTTTTCTGGTTCTAACACCATCTTCTATATTACCTATAATTTGATCAGGAGGATGATATCCAACAATTCTCCAGGTCTTTGGTGGTCCTTGAGGTGTAGGGTTTTCATCTGAATCATGGTTTTGTACAGTGACAGGTTCTTCTTCTTCTTCATCAGCAGTGTGCACAGTTGGTTGATCTTCAAATTCATCAAATTTCACATGCATGCTTTCTTCTAAAGTTTGAGTTCTCAAATTGTAGACTCTATAAGCTTTTGAGGTCAGAGAGTATCCTAAGAATATTCCCTTGTCTGACTTTGAATCAAACTTACCTAAGTTGTCTTTGATATTCAAAATGTAACAAAAGCAACCAAATATATGAAAATAAGAAATACTAGGTTTTCTGCCTTTCCAAAGTTCATAAGGTGTTTTGTTTAAAACTTTTCTAATGATGACTCTGTTCAGAATATAGCAAGAGGTGTTAATGGCCTCAGCCCAAAAATACTTTTCCACATTTGATTCATGAATCATTGTTCTTGCCATTTCTTGCAAAGTTCTATTTTTCCTTTCAACAACTCCATTTTGTTGTGGAGTTCTTGGACAAGAAAAATTATGAGAGATTCCATTATTATCAAGGAATGATTCAAAGAGAGAGTTTTCAAATTCTCCACCATGATCACTTCTTATAGAGATAATATTGATACCTTTCTCATTTTGAACTCTCAAGCAAAAAGTTTTAAAAGCTTCTAAACAGTCATCTTTATGTTTTAAAAATAGCACCCAAGTGAATCTTGAAAAATCATCTACTATGACAAAGCCATAATTTTTGCCACCAAGACTTGTAGTTTTGACAGGTCCAAATAAGTCTATGTGAAGTAGCTCAAGAGGTCTTTTTGTGGAAATAAATTCTTTTGGTTTAAAACTACTTTTAACTTGTTTCCCTCTTGTGCAAGATTCACATACTTTATCTAGATCAAAACTAATCTTAGGCAAACCTCTAACTAGATCAAGTTTGGAAAGTTTTGACATAGTCTTCATGCTTACATGACCAGCCCTCTTGTGCCAAATCCATTTGTCTTTTTCAAGAGAAACAAAACATGACTCAGGAGGTAGTTCATCTAAGTATAATACATAAACATTCTTTATCCTTGATCCATTAAAAAGGACTTTGTTAGATGAAGATTGTTTTATTTCACATGAGTTTGATTTAAAACCAACTTCAAAGCCATTGTCACACAATTGACTTATGCTTATTAAGTTATGTTTTAAGCCATCCACATAATGAACATTTTCAATCTTAGCAGAATCAGACTTACCAATTGTACCTATACCTTTGATGCTTGCTTTCTCATTATTTCCAAAGGTGACTGATCCACCTTCTCTTGTTTCAAATGACAGAAAGCTGTTCCTATCTCCTGTCATATGTCTTGAGCATCCACTGTCCAAGTACCAAGGCCTTTTCTTGACTGCTAGAAGGCATTCCTACATTTGATTTTAATAAGTTTTTAGGTACCCACAGTTTCTTGGGTCCTTGAGTGTTAGTCTCAAATTTCTTATAAGGGATCCTCTGAGAATAAGATGATCTCTTATAAGGTGTTCTCTTATAGACATCTCTTCTGAGAGTGTTTAGAGAATGTCTATGTACATGTTTTCTAAAATTCTTGTTTCTGAGACCGATCTGAGAATGTTCTGGTGTTCTGTAGAAAACAGGTTTTCTTGCTTTCTTTTTGAAACAAAAGGCTTCAAGATGTCCATTCTTGTGACAGAAATCACATTTGTATTTTTGAAAATTCTTTTGTTTATTTGGAATGAGACATTTTTCATATAGCTTTCTGTTTTGATAAGGATTATGTCCTAAACCAGATCTATCATAAAATGCATTTTGTGTTCCCAAAATGTTTTCAAAAGTTGTAGTAGTATTAATAAACTTTGTTAAATCATTTTCCAATTTTGAAATAGTCTTTTTCAAAACACTATTTTCCTTTAGTACCTCAGAACATTCTTTTTGATCATTTCTCAGAATTTCAAATCTTTTAGAAAGTTCTTTGTGAGCAGTTTGCATGCCTTTGATAACTTCACTTTTAAGACTGCTCTCTTTCTTAATTTCATCTCTTTCTTTTGTTAAAACAGTAATCTCATCTCTTAGTTTAGCATTTTTCTGATTTAAGATTTGAGAGTCATATAGTAAGTTATCAAAGAGATGTTCAGTTTTTTGACAAGATGAGCAAGGATCAAGTGTTACCTCTTCTGCATTTGAGTGTGTCATGAGACATACATTTGCTTCTTGTTCTTCATCTTCTGATTGAGCTTCTTCCAGATCATCCCAAGTAGCCATCATGGATTTCTTTTTGAAGAAGGGCTTCTTCTGTTTGTTCTTTGGACAATCATTCTTGTAATGACCAAATTGATTGCATCCATAACATTGTATTTTGCTTAGATCCACTTCTGGTTTAGCTCCATTCCTTTTGGGTTGAAAATTCTTCTTGAGTTGATTTCTTCTTGTCATCAGTCTCTGAATTCTTCTTGACAGGAATGCTAATTCTTCTTCATCATCTTCTTGAAGTGATTCTTCATCTTCACAAAGTGTTTCCTCTTTCTGAGAGCATTCTCCAGATTGAGTTTCAAGAGCAATCATCTTCCTTTTTGGTTTATCTTCTAGAAGAACAGATTCATGAGCTTTTAAAGATCCAATCAGATCTTCCAGTGAAACTTTAGTGAGATCTTTTGCCACTGTGATGGCTGTGACTATTGGTCTCCAAGTCTTTGGTAAACATCTAAGAATTTTTCTTATTCTTTCATGTGTAGTATATGATTTTCCCAAAGAGTTGAGTTCATTTATGATGCTTGTGAATCTACCATACATCTGATCAATGGTTTCTTCTTCCTTCATTTCAAACAGTTCAAATTTTCTCACACCAATGTCTATTCTTGTTTCTTTGACACTGTTGGTTCCTTCATGATGAGTTTGCAGAGTTTCCTATATTGCTTTTGCTGTTTTGCACTCCATTATTCTGTCATATTCTTCCCTGCACAAAGCACTTTTAATAAACAATTTAGCTTTAGTATTGAGGAGTACTCTATCAGCTTCTGTTGTTGTCCATTCAGCTTGAGGTTTAGGATTTGTTGAATCTTTAGCTAATGGAACATATTCTCCAACTTCAAGTACATGCCACATGTTGTTATCTTGTGATCTAAGAAAGAGCTCCATTTTGTCCTTCCAGTAGTAGTAGTTATCTCCATCAAATAGAGGTGGTCTGTTTGATGATCCTCCTTCAGATATAAACTTTGCATTCTTAGCCATTACTTCCTTCCTGAATCTTTTCCTCTAGCACTTGTTAGATGCTTCCTTAGAGCCAATGCTCTGATGCCAATTGAAGTAGCAAAGTTTTTCACAAGAAAGGGGGGGTTTGAATTGTGAACCTTTAAAATATTCCCTATAAAAATTATCAATCACAATAAACTTGAAGAAAATGATTAGATTGTTAGTTAAACCAAATAACCAAAAGTGTTGCAGTCTGGAGATCGATCTCCCAATCACTCTCTGACAGTATATATATAACAATTAAATTGTGATGTGTGTGATTAGTGATTGCACAAATTAAATCAGAGTAAGGGAAGAGAATGCACACAATAATTTATCCTGGTTCACCCAAAATGCTTGGGCTAGTCCAGTCCCCACACTCCTTGTGAGATTGTCCACTAAGAGATGCTAATGATCTCAAGTTACACTTCCTTTGATCTAGATCCAAGATCAAATAATCTTCTAAGCCCTACAAGCTTAATCTACCTCAGTCACACTGACTATGAAGGTGTCACTCAATTAGTAGTTACGTACTAACTTGAGCCAATGGTTACAATGATGAAGGATTTTGGAATCAAAGCCTATTCACTCAATACACTTATGAGAAGCTTTGAAAATGGATGGATAAACTCTCAAAACACTCACTGGATATTCTAATCCTAGATATATATGAATTACAGATCTGAGTGAGAGAGAAAAGAAGAGCTCGTGATAAAACTTGTAATGCAAAAACAAGTGTTGAAGTTGTAGTGGAGACTCTTGCTCTTCAAAGTTGGCAAAGACCTCTATATATAGATGAGTGATGATCAGGGAGTCTTGGCCACGAAGTATATCCGTTGGAGGCTTGAAAATAACGGCTAGTTGCTCTGCAGATGACAGCTCATGTAATTTGAAGAAAACAGATCAGTCTGAGATTGATCTCCAAAGTTTCTTCTTCTGACTTTTAAGAGAGGAGCGTACTGCTAGCTGTTGTTGAGCTGTAATGTTGTTGTACGTTGCTTAACAAACAAGTATAGCCGTTGTGCAGCTTTTGGATAACCTTTAAACAGCTGTAGCAAGCTGGTGTCACTCCAAGTGATGATTTTCTCTTTCCAGCATTGGTCTGAGATCAATCTCCCAATTCTGGCGTGAGTGACTTTCTTCTTTTTGGAGCAATGAAGCTAGAGCACGAAAAGTCCAGCTGTTATAGATAAGAACAGCAGCTGGATGTTGTACTTGATGTTCCATAGTGTCCTTGATGCAAGTACAATTGTCATATGGAAAGAGAAGCTTTCATTGGAGAATGTTCCTTCTTTATTCTTTAAAGTACAAGTCAATTCTCCTAGACCAGAATGTGCTGTCTAATTCTCCATGGTCCATATGATATCAGTTCCATTAAATGAGTATAAAAATGTCCTTGTGTCATGTGCTCAATCTTCACATGGTTAAATCATAGAACTTGGTAAAAGAAGTAAGTTCTCTATTCATGAGAGAAATCTTTGCCTTAAATGATCTTTTGGATGTGTAGATAATTCGTGAGAGAAGCCCAAGAGAAAAGTGATCATTTGTCTTGTACATAGTTGACTTAACCATAAGTCCTTTTGCATTGATTGTGTGAAAATGATGTTTGCGCAGGTCTCAGAGACCAATCAGAGACCGTTCTCCAAGCTTTAGTTTTTATCACAATAAAAACATGATATTTGATCTAAATAGCTCAATTGTTCCTAGCTTGATTAAAACACTCAAAAGCACTTGTTAGATACCAAAACAAGATTAGAATTACATTAAAAAATAATTAAGAGGTTTGTTATCTTTAAAACATCAATTAGGGATTTTGCCTCAACATACCGTTCAAAGATTCAAATGTTGGGGCAGCCTGTATCTAACATCCCATTGACGGAAAGGAGCCTTCGCTCACGGCTTGATGCAACCAAAAATAAATGCCCAATAAAAAAGAGATCCAAAAAGAATCAAAGTCAAAAGCTCGCTAAGTCGAAAACCCGAAAGGGCGTCTTAGGCAATAGAGAGCGTCCCGGTGGTTCGAAAACCTGAAAAGGCGGTCCAGGCAAAAATTAGGGACACCAAAAAAGGAAATATACTCCCGGTGGACTGAAAACTCGAAAGAGCGGTCCAGGCAAAAGTTAGGGATTTTCAAAAAAAGAGAAAATGGCAAAATGGGCAACACAAGGGGCATGTCCACTCCATCCTTTCAAGCTGCTCAAGTAAACTTTGACATGCATCAACGACCTTTGAGTTCAACATGGGTGTCGGGAGAGCGCGCTAGCCGGATATCCCATAACCGCCAACCAAGAAGCCTTGTTACAAAACACTTCATTACCCACCACAGGGAAACTTTTCATACATTCAAATCATAACCGTGCATCATGCATCACTCTAGCATCAAATCATGCATCTTATTGCATTCATCATCATTCATGTGTCTTACATCAATCATGTTTGAATTCCTCTAGCATCAAGTTGTGCGCCAAACCGCATCCAGTAACACCGAAAGTCCAATCATTATTGGTACTCGAAAGTTCCAATCATCATTGCCACACTCAAAGTATAATCTTCATTGGCACCCTAAAAGCCCAATCTTCATTGGCACGGATAAAGCTCAATACCCGCCGACATTCCCTACATCCAGAGTTCCATACCATTCAATTCAATATATCATGACATCGAAATCCACAATTTCTTGCCACTTAACACCCCTAAACCAGGTCTTTGCTGACATTTCACGCATCAGCCATGCAACACGCATTCATATCATGCAAGTGCATCATCCCAAAAAATATCATGCATCCAAAAAAAATCACACCCACACACACGCATACATAGCATAAGTAGGCATTATGTGACCACTCAAGGTAGTCCAGTTAGTTCTTTGTCGAGGTCCATTACTACTGTTGAGAGAGGTTCTTACCATAGAGAGACTCGTTAGTTTCCCCGTAAACAAACACTCAACCTAAACTTGAAAAGTCCGATCTTATACGGCAATATTTCGATTTTTGTTTGGTTCATACACCGATGACAACATACCCTTGCCTGGCTCATACGCCTATGGAAATTCAGAGTATCATGTTCCCGATACTCAAGAGTCTTACCTAAGCACTACCTGTGTTGGCATTTTGGAGTTCTGTCTACCGAGTTCTACCCGAGTCTCATCCTTGTTGGCATTTATAGAGTCATACCTACCAAATCCTTTCAGAGTTCAATCTTCATTGGAAATTTAAAGTCCAGTCGTCACTGGAAATTTAAAGTCCAGTCTTTGCTGCCAATTTAAAGTTCAGTCTTCTCTGACAATTTTTAAAACCAATCTTCGTTGGTAATCCAAAGTTCAGTCTTCGCTGACAAATTCAAAGTCTAGTCGTCACTGGCAATTTAAAGTTCAGTCTTCGATGACAATTTCAAAGTCTTCGCTGGAAATAGAGTCCTACCCTATTTGGCAGTTTCCGAGTCCTATCCTATTTGACATTTCAGGGTCCTACCCTATTTGGAATTTTTAGAGTCCTACCCTATTTGACATTTTCGAAGTCCCATCCTTATTTGGCAGCTTAGGAGTCCTACTTTATTCGGAAGTTTGGAGTCTCATTTCCGTTTGACTAGCAATTTAGAGTCTCATTCGCACGGGCAGTTTAAAGTCATATTTTCGTTTGGCCGGAAATTTAGAGTCTCATTCTCGCTGGCGGTTTAGAGTCCTACCTACTCGGGTAAAATTTTGGGTCCTTTCGTATTTAATTATCTTCCCCCACAAGTACGTGAAGACAACCGTCAATCAGGTCCTCGGGTGAAAAATAATTAAATAGGGGCAGCTGTCGTACCCCAAATTTTGACTTTCTTTTTTTAATCTTATATTATTTGTAATGCAATCTTCTTTCAAATGTGTCTATTAGCTTGTATGGTAATACCAATGGTTTATAAGTGCATGTGAGCACAATGTCACAAGTTTGAGTCTTGCTTAAGTCTTTTTATGTGTTTTATTTTATTAAAAAAAAAAAAGAGTCACAAAAATTGTTTTTTAAATTTATTATTTCTATTTTTTATATTCATTTTTTTATTATTATTGGAAAAATATAAAAAAGTATAGGATCTTAATAAAAAAAAATATATAAAGAGCAGATCATGCAAAAAAATATATAAAGATCCCAAAATATAAAAAAAAAAAAAAAACAAAAGAATATAAAATTTTACGAAATCTGGAGGGAGATATTATAGAGACTTTGTCCCCAAGTTTCAATCAAATCGGTCATACAAATTTATTCCAAATATAAACCTAATTTTTACCTATAAATACCACAAGAGTTTCACACTAAAAGGGGAACAGCTGGCATAAAATTTGAGAGAGCACTACAATTCAAGCAGGTCAGTTTTTTTTTACTTCGTTGTTTTCTTATGCATATCTTGATATTTGTCTAATCATTATTTGAGTTTTGGGTTATATTCGTAAAGGAAAAGGGAAACATAAACAAGTTTATTTTAATTTGAATTTCTTTGTTGCTTTGATTATTTGCGTTTTGAGACTTTGTCTGTGTTTCTAGTTTATAAAAACGTTTAAAAAGTGATTTGGGTGTTTTTTCTAGTTTATTTTGTTTTGTTTCTTGATTTAACCCAGTAAAAATAATACATCTTTCTATTTTTATTTTTATTTATATTACAAACCAATTTTTACTAAAAACATGGATTAAAAAGAGACTGACGGGTATACATCCGTTCATCTCTCGAATAATCGACACTTGGTGTTCACCTTGCCGGCCGGTTGTTTGTCTTCCACAAAAAAAAAATAATAAACATTTATAATAAATGGATTAAAAAGAGACCGTTGGATGTACATCCGCCCATCTCTCAAATAATCAACGCTTGGTGTACACCTTGCCCGCCGGTTATTCGTCTTCCACACTTAAAAATAATTCCAACTCATCAAATTCCTCTTTCGCCCTTGCGCGATCAAAATATAGAAAACAAAAATCTTTTTATAAGTAAAATCAACCAACACACAAACATTTTCTACCCCAGAACTGCGTGTAGCTTTGAATTTCCCATTGCACCCGAGAATACGTAGGAGCGGGATTCATACATCCTGTCAAGCACACTAATGAAAAACTAACTTTTCCCCCCTTTGTATATAATAATTAATTAAAATCATGCAAGCAAATTAATCACTTTTTTTTAACCCTAAAATTAACGGGAAGGTTCCCGTTGAGTACAACGGATGTGAGGGGTGCTAATACCTTCCCCTCGCATAATCGACTCCCGAACCTGGAAATGGTTGTGATGACCATCTTTCCATTATTTTAAGGTTTTATCGATATTTTCCTTTTCCTACGGGAATAAATAAAGTTCGGTGGCGACTTTACTGTTTAGCGAGCATTTTCCGCTCGCGCATTTTTCCACCCGCTTCAACATGCAAGGGAATAGCCTCAAAATGTGCTTGCGCAGCTCTGACAGTGCTACTGATACTTCTGAAGTTGCTAATGTAATTGTTTTTTTTTTTGTGTGTGACCTATTTATTATTTTTTTAACACTTTGATACACATTAATGAGTTTTCTGCACTTCCTACTTGAAGGCATATGGCGGAGGAGGTTCCGCAAGTTCAAGTTCGTTCATAATAAGGATGGATGAGTATAACTAATGGATTTCAGCAAATTCCTTATGAATTGAAATCATCAGTGACAATATGGCTTGTGACAACAATTGAAGTGATATATCATTTTGTGGCAAAAAAAAGGGATATATTGAGGCAAAGACAGTAGAACACTTGCACTCCTCATCTGATATGGAGAATGACAGTAGTGTTATCATAGTGTGTCCACAGACTGTTCTGATAGTTGATGTTGCACATGATAAGAGTCGAGAAGGAACAACATGAGCAAGAATAACAAAACATTTATTTTGAGGAGACTGATTTCAAGGACAAAAGATGTGGCAAATATATGAAAAGGAAATAACATTCCTGTGGTGTCTATTTTCTGTTCAGTTTTGAGGCTACCGCTGCTGTAATTGTTTTTCCTATGGTCAGTTATTGTGAACTTCACAACTTTTGGTTAAAATATTTAAAAAATGTGTTTGAGTGACTTCTATCCTTGCTATCTTCTACTTTGCATCCTTAATTCGCATGTGGGAGGAAAAGAAAGAATATGAAAAGGTGAGACTTAAGATAAAATGTACCATAGTTTTTTATCTTTTCATTTTGTGAAAGAAAAAAAAAAGTTGAACTCATTTTCTTTTATTTATTTTTATTTTATTATAAAATGAGGGACTAACTTTGTCCCTTTAATGCTTTGATGGGTTGTAAAAAGAAATTGTGAAGAGAGAAATAGAGCAGTTTCATTCAATTGTTTCAAAATTTCATACCACCCTCCCTCGTCGTCGTCACATTTTTTTTTTATAAAACTTTAAATTATATGTATCTAAATTCTAGTGATGCAATACCATGAACAATGATCCAATGACGTTTTACAATTAAAAAAACGAAGCCTCCAGTGCTACTTTCTTCACTAGTTTGGGAAGAAAAAGAAAAAAGGTGATAGGACCCACCATTTTTTACTCTCTTATGTGTTTCCGCACAATACCAAACAAAAAAATAGTCATTTTTCTAGTTTCTCTCTCGTTTGCATCTCTCTTAAACTAAACAGGTTGTAAGAGTTTTCACACCGACAATTTTCACACTGACACTATTAATGGTACACGATTTTATAGGTTCAAAATCAATTCAATGATTCAGCAACTAATATGTCCTGATTTGATTTTGTAAATAATTAAATAGGTTTTTTTTCCCTCAAAGATTAAGGGACCGAAATAAATCTTTACGCATATTTTATGTTAAAGAGCGCAAGACACATGTTCTTATATTGGGTAAAATGTAGACTATTGATCCAACCAACTCTATTTCAACAAGTGAAAAGTTATTGTAAAGTTTATAGATGACGTAGTAGTTGTGACACATTTTGATAGTGTAAGTCACAAAGGTCAACTTTTGTAATTTTTGTTAGTGTTTGAATCATATAAAAAAACACGGTGCTTCTACTATATACAATGTTAAAATTTGGAGAAAATGTCTTCCCCACGGGTAATATTCAACATTACATGAAGGCAATCTAAACCAATTTTTAGACAGATTTAATTTACTTAATTATTTCGGGATCAAATTCAAATTAACGGAATCTCATTCTCTAAAAAACCATAGATTAAAAAATATATCTGAAGAAAAAGTTCTTCTCCACAAGTACAACGTTCAACATAAACATAGAACACTAAATACTAAAAATGAGGAAAACGTAAAAATCTTGTGCAGGAGCCGACCGGGGTTAGAACCCCGAACACTCCACTTATTCGCCTTTAAGGTGGAATTTCTAGCCGCTAGCTACTTGACCGAAAAAAACTAATACCATCAATTCAAGCACAACAATTACAATTACACGAATAGTCGTCGTGACATTTTCCGGTTGCATGTATTTTTTTGCATTTAATCTTGCAATAAGCTTTGCAAATCAAAACCTCCCATTTACGACAGAAATGAGATTTAGTGATTGAGCATGGTACTGCCTCGGTCATCATCATTTGATTTCCTGCATTAAAGACATAAACATGATTAGTAAAAACATCACTAACTCATGAACTTTAATTTGTACTTACTCCGTCGCAAAATAATTGTCACATTTAACTACTACACACTTGTCGATGGACAGTTTTGATCATTAATATTTTTAGTTGTGTATTATTAAAAATTATGAAAAATTGATATTTTGATAGTACTCATCAAGACAATATAATAAGATAATAGTACACACGGTCAAATTGTGACAATTATTTTGAAACGGAGGGAGTATAAAAAACTCAATAATCATATTTCATACCAAAATTCATCGAGACAACAAGCAAAAGAATGGAAAAGCAAAACAGACTTTTCATGTTTTTGATTTTAAATTTAAAGAAGTTGGAAGTGAAAATGGAAGTGAAAATGTGAGAGAGATAATGGAAGTGAAAATGTTTTTCGACAAGAATGACAATTATATTAACAAAGGATATGTTTATGGTGTTGAGAACTAAGTTGAAACAAAACAAACACTACAATTTGAACTAAAAATTATGCTCTTTTATTAATTGCAAATTTGGTTTAAATAGCGTTACAAAGATTCGAATATACTATGGATATATGATATACTAACTACTTAGCTAAAATAAAGGTCAACAGAATAGATTCAAAATAAACTTTCCTAAAAACAAGACAGATCCCATAAGACTAGGATTTATTATAACAAAAACATTATACGAGTAAACTACATCAATTAACATAATTAACCACTTTATATGGATGTAAAAAAAGATACATTTATGATATCAAAAAGTTGACAAATTAATCCTCTTAATAAGGTATTCACGAGTCACAACCAATAATTAACCAACAATGACATAGATTACTAAAGCCTTTAAAATAAAATAAAAAAACATTACTAAAGCCTTTGTACATACCCCAACAATGAATTGTAAACCAGATAAATATCACTATTTCCAGATGAAATATAGTTTATCACAATTACAATATGAAATTTAAGTACAAGTTCACAAAGTTTTGCAATTTAAATTAAAAAAAAATAAAATAAAAAGAAGCAATGTCATCAAAAGACTGGGCAACCATCAACCACTATACCCTTGGCTGTTGGGCAAGTAGCCAAAGGACAATGCTCACCAGCAGTCCCCCACCAATTGAGACTTACATTTTCCAATCCTAATGCAAAGTAAAGCAGTACAGCCATAAAAGCCACCCCAGCATCGAGTGCTGCTGTTAAAACATAGTTGTATCTTTGCCACCAATTCTTTCTGTAACGAAAGATAAAGAAGTTGAAAATGGTTCCGACTACTATCCAAGCATTGAAGTTCATGGCTGTTGCAGGTGGCATCATTCCGGTTGCTCCCAAGAGTACTGGAAGATTTATCAATGGGATCCATGACTGTTTTGGAAATGCCTTGTGCAATAACCAGACTAGTATTGGCCCTATGGCACCTCCAAGGAAAAACCAGTTCATTGCTGAGTAGTCTCCAAGAGAACCAAAGATTCTCTTAGGTCCTACTAGACCCCAAATAACTGATGCATCGAAGAAAACACGGTCGCTAGGACATGTCCAGGGACTGCCTTCAGGGAGAAGATCTTTATTACATATGTTATTGACAGATTCTAGCAACCACCATGCTACACCAATGTTGATTGTTCCCGCAAGCACTGTCCCGATGAACTAAACATTTTTAAATACAAGGAATACATTAGATCGATATCATGGAAGAAGTGTAATGGTAGTAAAACCTTTCAGACACAACAATAACAGGTGAATAAATATACCTGCACCAAGAACATTGACCTTGGAGGGATTTTCATGTAGTGTCCAAGTTTGAAATCGCCGAGGAATGAAACTGCCTGAGCCATGCTTATGTAACCATAGGTTTTGAAGTATACATTTGCAATTGGTCTTCCAGGGTAAATGAGACCAAAGATATACTCCGTGATGATATTCAACCCCGGCGTCTGTATACAAAGCATTAGATTATTTAGGTTAAATCAAATTGTTTCTTTTTATGCAAAAGTTTGAAGATATATTAACCTGGTTTGTGGTAGCAGTTATGATGCTAATTGGAAGAGTAAATATAAAAGCCAATGCTGAAGCAAAGACAAGTCCCCACCAAGGCATCTGAATTTGATCATTTAGAAAAATGCACATCATGAAAGAAGCAATAAGTGTCACTCCTAGCAACAAATAAAACCACCAAGAAGGTATGTCTTTGTAATTTTTCATCAATTTTGTGTGAATATCTTCTTTGCCTTTTGTCGAAGCACGATACCGCTCCATAATCTCCCTAATAACATGACATAATAAACAATTAAACATCATTAATACATAACTAAAATAGTTTGACATTGAGTAATGATGAGTCTAGAGCTAGCAATATACCTTCCATAGAAGCAAACAACATGTGTAATGGTAGAAGCTATGGTGGCGAATCCAAATCCATAACTAAGCGCGAAAAACATACTCATATTAATTCGACCTTGTTCGTGATACTTAGCAAGATCAATCTCAAACTTGTCATTAACAATAGCAGATATGTTATATTGTTGTCCTTGTGTTGTGAACAAATCAGATGAGAAAATAGGAAACTTATTTGCACCATACAAATTGAATCCCCAATATGCTATAGGAATCGCCGCATAGACAACGAATGCATAGCCAACAAAGGTATTGACGATGGCGAAGAAAGGTGAGATAAGAGGACTGGAAAGGAATGAAGCAACAGCAGACCAATCAAGTGTAAGGGCACCAAGTCCTAAACCATTCATGCCTGAACCTATTTGTTGAGCTGTAACTGACTTGGAGAATACCCAACATACCCATGATATGCTTGTAAGTGTTGTGAATAAGTATCCTGGGACTATATACCATGTAAAACTGCATATTAATGCTATGAAGAAAAACTTTGCTCTTGAAAATTTGTGGTCATCATCATCTTTCTCGTGCAAAGTTCTGCATACATATAAACAAGTTTTGGTAACAACTGGTATGAAAATGTAGCCTTGATAAGCTCAATAGTATGTACACAAACTTAGGCAACAGAACACACAAATATATAATTGCCATAGTGATAAGCCAGAAATAAATTGAAATATTATATGAAAAATAGTAATTTGAAATAAGATATAGACTATAGTGCTATATTCCAATAGTATATATTTAAAAAAAAAAACTCTGCTTTAATTGTGTATTGTGAAAAGCTGAAAGCGATTAGCATTGAAATTTATAATGTTAATCCGATTATATTATGTAATTTTTTAAATATTTTTAGAGACCTAAAGTGATTGCCTTGTTGATCTTACTCTTAAGCCGACTATGGTAGAGTTATTTTTTGGTCGAGTAGTCTAATGGCTAGAAATTCCACTTTAAAGGTGAACAAATGGAGTGTCTAGAGTTCGCACCTCAACTCCTGCATATATAATACGATGTTCCTACCAACTGTGTTAAGCTCCCTAGGACCGACTATGATAAACTTTATCCATAACTGATTATAATATAGTTGGTCATTTTTAAGGATATTAGTCTAGTTTGGTACAATGTATAATTGGTTGATAATTATACAAGGTTTAAAAGGAGTAAATAAGCTAATCATGCATTTGATTTTGTAAGACATTTTTAAATAAGTCTCGAATTTTATTAATATTTAAAAAATATATATTGACTATGTAAAATTTTACTCTTTTTTTTTTTTGGTTGGTAGACAAATTTTACTCTTATTATTAGTCTTTTAAAAAATGCCATGGACTAAATCAACAATAAACGGATAAATTTAAGGATCAAATTGACAGTAATTTGTTAGTAGTAAAATATAGAAATAATTTAACATTTTAGTAGAGTTAATATCATGGAACACTTTCAGAGAACAATATACAAAATAAGTGATTAATTTAATGATTTACTGGTTTAAAAAGTGTAATTATAATTGACTCTAACAAATATTAGTCATCATAGTTGACCATGATATACCCATATTATACTCCAAAATCAAAGAATTTGGAAAAATATGATCGAATTATTTATATGTACACGATCATATCATATTACTATGGACAATACAAAAACCAAAGCCACATGCAAATTAATCTACAAAAAATGACTACAGAAAATTGAAAGCATGTATATATGTATATTAATTTACCTGAATAGAGAGACTTGGACAAGGGTGCTAGGCCACCACATATGAGCAGGTTCAACAACATACTTCCTAAGCAAACCAGCCCATCCATATCCCAAAATCTGAGTAGTAATAATCAAAATCCATGCAGCAAAAAACGATATACTCCTTCCATAAAATGCCTTAATTATATTCACAATACTAACAGCATAAGGTGAACCTGACCCAAAAGCAGACCCTGCATTAGCAAATATAGTAATAAGAACATGTTCCTTCATGTTAAACGGACCAGGATTAAGCGAAAACCGTTTTGATCCAAACCCCGGTATCTTGAACGTCTTTGAAGGTAACACGGCTGCCATGAGACGACCGAGTGGGAGTGTGGCGACTTGCACCGTGATTTGACTTACAACTAGGGGCTCTGATCGATAGGCGAAAAATTGGTTGAGAAAGGAGAGGATACAGCATGAGAGGAGACCGAGAAACCACATTCGGAATGTCCATACCGGAAGTGTTGAGTCGTCGATGTTGGTTACCGTTAACCGGACTTCCTCAACTGGTGACTCTTCATCTTCTTCTTCATTAACTCGTCCTATTTCAGTGTCTTTGTTGTTGTTGTTCTCCATATTGAATCTTTACTCCCAACTCTGTTCACTCTGGTTTGTTAAGGTGCTTATAGTTTCTACTTATATACTCCCTCCGGTCCTATATATAACTATATATATAAGAAACAATTGACTTTTTTAGATTCATTGTTGAATTGATGTATCTAGATAATAATATGGTCTAAATACACCAATAATCTAAAAAGTAAAATGTTTAACCGGAGGGAGATAACGTTTTTTATGTAACAGCTTTTCAAATTTATTCTCAATGTTAACAACTTTTTCCTTTGGCATAAACTTCTCAACAAACCACGGCTATCATTTTGATTTTATCCACGAAATATTTTATGTAATTTTTTAATTAATTTATAATATTTTATGTAGCATATATATCTCAACAAATCATGACTACTCCATCAAACACTAAAAATTAACTAACCATCTCACATGAGACCAAACAAGAGAGACTCATCCAAGTTTTGCAGGCAAGACTCCTAGATAAACCTACTAACTTCAAGACAAATTAAATCATATAGTTGCTTCTTTAAAATGAAGATTCCATAGGTAATGGATCAAATTAAGACAAATCAATTGGAAAGCAATTTGTCTCGATGGTTGCTCCGAGTCAACATAGAAATTTTGATCATTATCATTATTCGACACATTGACGATAACTTCATTCTTTTAGTTGTCTATGTAGACGATGTTATCATCATAGGCAACAATCCGACCTTTATATCTAGTCTTACTCAACGTCTCAACAGGACTTTACTCTCAAAGACTTAGATCGACTATATTACTTCTTAGGACTGGAAGTTGGATGTTTTTCCCGTGGTATCACAATCTCCCAAACAAAATATGCACGAGATCTTCTAGAAAAAGCCAACATGCTTGAAGCTTCAAAAATCAACTCCTGTTGCTCACAAAGTCATTGAACTGTCGGATGATCACGAGTCTGTGGATCCTACTGAATATCATCGTTTATGTGGTTTTCTTCAAGATCAAGCAAACAGACTCCCGGTGCTTTTAGCCACTAAAGGCTCAACTTCAATGTTACCATAATGGCAGGTTGAGACTCAAAACAACATATGTTATGTCAAGACAAACCAGCCCCCAATGAATTCACTTTTATGGTTAATAGGAAAATTGAACAGGATTAGAATTCAAGTCCAAAAGGGCATATTAAGAAGATATTGATAATTTAGTTTGAATTGAAGTAGCAACTAATTTGGCCCTCATTTCTTTTATTAGTATGATCAAGTCAAAGAGGCAGACCTTAATTATATTTTTTGTCTAATATTTTATCTTTTTCACTAAATTAGTTTTTTTTTTAATGGAACTTTTTACTTTCGATATTCACGTTTCTTTCAATTTTAGTCTCAACTTATATTTTTAATTCAAAAAATGATGATTGTTTGTCCAAAAGTAATGATTTATTGTCACAAATCACAATATTGATTATGAAAAAATACCACTTTTGTGACCGTCATTTTTATGGTTAAAATATGAATTTGGATCAAAATTGTAACAAATAATTGATAACCAAAAAAATTCAATTTTATAAAAAAGGATGTCGTTGGTGTTTTCCATTCTTACTATTGACTGTGATAAAATCCCAACAATACATGCGCTAAAGAATGACACTTATAAAATAACATTTCAAAAAAACCTTATAGGCTAATTAGATAAATTTGTTACTAAACATGTCAATTTTTATCAAACAATCTTATAAACTAGTCCAATAAGCTATAAGTTAATTTATTAGACTTACCAAACACATTCTTAGTGTATATTTGAATGAGAGTGACTTTGGCATTGCGTTGGCTCGACGTGTTTATGTTGATTTATTTCGTCATCAATTCAAATATGCACTAGATTGAGGGATTAATATGTCCTACTTATAATTGTAAAAAAAAATACTATTTTAGAACTTTCTTAAATACTGGTAGGACATATTATACTATTTGTTAAGTAAAAAAATACTATTATGAATCAAGTTAATAGCATAAATTGGTTTACTCATGCCTAAAAATAATTTGATAAAATCAAAGTAACCGGAATATCTATCTCTTCGGATCTGCATGGTTGACGAACTTAATCACTGTGTGAATCAGTAGTTGATCTGCCAATTCAATCAAACAAACACCGCACAACAAGGCGGGATAACAAACAAACACCGCACCAAGACGGGATATCAAACAACGTCGCACTGAGACGATCAAATCACACAAAACACAAAAGAAATATTTAATCTATGTGAAAATCACTTATTTAGATTAAATCAAATAAAAAGAAAATCACATGGGTGATTTTGGGTCAAAAAGACTCAAAACCACCCATTTTCGATGAAAAAGATGAACAAACTTAGAAAGAAAGAAGAGTTTATCTCTCTAACAAAATTAGGGCAAATTTATTTTAAGAAATCCTTTAAAATAAAGAAATCTCAACAAAACATAACACCAATAAAAATCCAACAACATTAAATAAGTCTCAAAATAAAATCAAGTACCAACAAAAATTCAACAACATTAAACAAGTCTCAAAATAAATTCAATCGCCTAAATAAATGTCAAAATAAATTGGATTTAGAATGAAAGAAACAAAGTGAGGTTTAATTTAACCAATTCTTTTTTTGAGTAAAAAATGTAAACATGAAAAAAAAAATAGATGAACTCACTCATAAAATTTAATCTTTTCCTCTTTTCTCATCTCAAGTACAAGGAAAAACAACAAAAAAAATAATTAAAATACCCGCGGGCCAACTCGCCCCACTTTTTTGGCAGGTTAAGCGGGCCGAGCCAACTTAGAGTACCGAGTTGAAAATCTCGGCCGCCCCGCCCAAATTGACGGGTTAATTGGGCCGACCCGAAGGGCCAAACCCGCTTTGCCACCCCTACACCATATAGTCGTAAAACAAGAGGAAAATCTCTAGGAGGAGCATCCAAAACACGCAAATCAAAATAGTTTAAAGATAGACTAAGTTAGTTGGTCGATCAATCGACATGTTTCCTTCACGCCAAGTATAGTTTATATGAACCACACAATTCATATTTTTTAGATCATGAATATGTCGAGTCAAAGTAGGAATGTTTCTGTTAATGGTGCAATTTCATGTTACCATATTTTTTTTTTGAATCGGCAAATATATTATTTATAACACTCCACATAAGTATAAGATATACTAGTGGAGTGGCAAATTACAAAACTACTAACAACCAAGTGCAGTAGAACACCAACACCAAATACAACAACACCAAATACAAATACACCAACACATAATAGGATCCAACCAAAAAAGGTACACTCCTAAATAAGGACACTCGACAGCCTCCATACCACCTATGAAGACATCAAGTCAACCAACAAAGATGCCACTAGACTCTAACTCCCAAACTCGAATCAAAAGTGCTCGGCCCATCGGAATCCAAGAAGCAGCTCTGTGAGCCAAGAATGATGGGTCAACGGTAGCATGAAAATGTAAGTCGACAAGGCTCGGCTCGCAGACCACCTCCGAACCAGTCAATACCGACACGGAATAGGCCAAATCAGATACAGAGAGACCTGCAAATCTCAACAGATTTGGGAACCAACAAGGACTCAGAAGAGAGTCCAGCAAATCTCAACAGATTTGAAAGCGATCAGAGAATCCCGTATCGTCGACAACCTATTCCACACAGCATCAACCACACCTTGGCAGCACCAGACCCAACCTCGCCACACCAACAACACCTTACCACCACGCCTCTCCACTCAAAACCACCTCGTCCACCATCCCAACTCTAAATCAGATCCTTCGTAGTCACCTCCACGTCAACACCTGACCACCACACCTCACAGCACCTCCAACTCAGATCCGTCCCAGCCGCCGCCACCACCCCCATCATAGATCCGTCACAGCCACCACCACTCCATAACAGATCCGTCACAAACTCCCCACCCATCAACACCTCCATCTCAGATCCAGCTCATTCACAACCAAAAAGCAGTACACGGACAAAAAAAAAAAAAACACCAGTACCATTGGTTGAAAACGAGTCGGAAACCGGGAAGAAGAACAACACCAGTACGCATAAGGAAATGCATGAACCAACAGAAAAGCACACCAACACCACCCCGGCGGAGCCGAAACCAGACCACCGCCACCACCGCCACCACCGCCGTTTTCAAGAAAAGAAAAACAAAACACGGTCGCGTAGAGGAACACAACCGTAAGAAAACGAAACCGAGTCGAAACCGGAGCAGAATAAGAACCGGCGCCGAAAGGGACACATGATGCGGAGGCTGACATCTTCATGTTACCATATTGATTAGCATCTTTGAGTCACTATCAACTTGAAGGTGCGCAATTCCACGTGACGTAGCCAAATCTATACCAAAAGACATGTCTCACATCTCCGCATGTAATGCATCACAAGCTCCAAGTTTGTGGGCATGAACAACCAGACAAACACGACTACTATCTCAAAGAAGACCTCCGCAATCTAGAAGGTTGACCGAGCTTTTGTGTGTGTCATCATAGTTGAGCTTTAACTAACTCTCTTGAAATCGCTTCCAACCAATGAAAATAGTATCTCTTTGTTGAGGTATACCAATCAAATTTGTTTTCTCGCAACTATCAATCTCCGGTTACATCTTAAGAATCGCTTGAGTTGGATTTTTGTATCGATTGAATGCCACTTTTTTCCGTAAAACAAAAAAAAACGATAATTTTTTAAAACTAACATTTATTTAACTGCTATTATTATTATTATTATTATTATTTTTTTTTTTTTTGTTATTATTATTATTATTATTTGGTTTGGTCCAAACTATAGCTAGAAATTCTCATGATTTTTAGCACACACTGCAATATTCTGTTAGAAAAAAAGTAAAATAATACGTAATGCCTTATTGAACACGAATACATTTTCCTTATGAATATATCCACCACCACATATTTGTAATACCATTTCGTCACTACCAAAACCCTAAAACCCTAAACAAAACCCCTCCTTCTCTCTCTCTTCTCCGATTCCATGGCCGCCTTACTCCGCCGTGCTCTTCAACGCCGTGACGTTGCTTCGTCCTCTGTCACTGCCTTCAGATCGGTACATACTTGATTTCCATTTCCAATTTCACTCTTTCTTCTCTTTTAACTTTGATGTTATTTTTATTTTTTCATGTTTGTTGAGTTACCGAATCAATCTGTGGTTTATGTGTTGAAGAATAGTTTTCTACTTTTCACATATTTGGTTTTTAAGATCTGAGATTGAAAAATAGTTTTCTATAGATTGAGATAAGATTCTCTAATCTGTGATTATGGTGCTTTTACAATTTATGCATATTGATGAATTAACTCGCTTACGATCTTTGGATTTTGGTTGTTCTGAGATTTTAGTATTTTACTGCTTATTTATGTGGCCCATCACTTTTCTGTGTTGCTGATTATTAGGCCATGTAGTTTTGCTGGATTATCTCTGCAATTTGCTTTACTATGTTATAGTCTAGTTTTTCGTTATTGACAGTTTTAGAATTGATTCTCCATTTGTGGGTAGTAAGTACATGAATAAGAATAAAGTGTTGCTATGAAGGAATCATTCATAGAACAGTTGTTGTATAGTTGTTGTTGTTAGACTTGGTTTGGTCTTATATGTGGTGAACATTATTCAGAAGATGATTTTCTTTTTTTCTGTTGTGTGGTTGTGCAGTTGACAGGCAGCACTAAGACATCGTACGTAGCTAATAAATGGGGAAGTTTGGCTCGACCTTTCAGGTGCCTTGTTTTGTCGTTGTTCTGTACAATACGGTAGTTCCATTTTTGAATCAAATTTGCTTATTGTAAAATTGCTTCTGTATTACAGTTCTAAGCCTGCTGGTAATGATGTTATTGGAATTGATTTGGGTACTACCAATTCATGTGTTTCTGTTATGGAGGGAAAGGTAAGAATCTATTTCTCTTGATTATTTTTGGACATGTTTTTTGGTGCATGGTTTTTTTCCTGGACTAATATTTATGCCCTTCTCAGAATGCCAAAGTTATTGAGAACTCGGAAGGAGCTCGTACAACACCATCAGTGGTTGCGTATAACCAGAAAGGAGAGCTTCTTGTTGGTACACCAGCTAAGCGTCAGAGTGTGACAAACCCAACAAATACTCTTTTTGGCACCAAACGTTTGATTGGTAGGCGATTCGATGATCCTCAAACACAGAAGGAGATGAAAATGGTACCCTACAATATTGTTAAGGCACCCAATGGAGATGCGTGGGTTGAAGTCAATGGACAGAAGTATTCGCCGAGCCAAATTGGTGCTTTTGTTCTCACCAAGATGAAGGAAACTGCTGAGGCATACCTCGGAAAGACTGTTTCTAAAGCTGTAGTTACTGTTCCAGCTTACTTCAATGATGCTCAGAGGCAAGCAACGAAAGATGCTGGCAGAATTGCCGGTCTTGATGTCCAGAGAATTATTAATGAGCCCACTGCAGCTGCTCTTTCATATGGGATGAACAACAAGGAGGGTCTCATTGCAGTTTTTGATCTCGGAGGTGGAACATTTGATGTGTCCATTTTAGAAATTTCTAATGGTGTTTTCGAGGTATGAACATCTATTCCTTCTTTGCTTCCATCTTATCATATCGTTTGAATCATAATGGAAATGTTCGATGATAACATTTTTGCAGGTGAAAGCAACAAATGGTGACACTTTCTTGGGAGGAGAAGATTTTGATAATGCATTGTTGGACTTTCTAGTGAGCGAATTCAAAAGAACTGAGAATATTGACCTTGCAAAGGATAAGCTTGCCCTGCAGAGGCTTCGAGAAGCTGCTGAGAAAGCGAAAATTGAACTTTCTTCAACTTCACAAACTGAAATAAATCTTCCTTTCATCACTGCCGATGCATCTGGTGCAAAGCATTTGAACATCACATTGACTAGATCCAAGTTTGAGGCTTTGGTAAATAACCTGATTGAAAGGACAAAGGCACCATGTAAGAGCTGTTTGAAGGATGCTAACATATCTATCAAGGATGTTGATGAGGTTCTTCTTGTCGGAGGGATGACTCGTGTGCCAAAAGTCCAGCAGGTGGTTACAGATATCTTTGGAAAGAGTCCTAGCAAAGGAGTAAATCCTGATGAGGCTGTTGCCATGGGAGCAGCTATTCAGGGTGGTATCCTTCGCGGAGATGTTAAAGAGCTGCTGCTTCTAGATGTCACTCCTCTATCTCTCGGTATTGAGACTTTGGGTGGTATCTTTACAAGATTGATCACCCGCAACACAACAATTCCTACCAAAAAGAGTCAGGTAATTAGTTGCACTTACTCAAGACATTGTGGAAGTGAATCTGGTCTTTCAAAAGTGATGTAACATTGAAATAACATAATTATTTGCTTAATTAAATCCCCCCACCCAACAACAACAAAAAACTTAATTTAATTTCTCTTTTGTTTTAGCCAGTTTTATCATTTCAGATTACACATATTCCAGGGGTAAAGAAGAGAACCATTGCAAATAACCAAATTTCTCTTTTTTGTTTTAGCCATTAAGATTTGTTTAATGTAACAAGTACTATATTCTAAATTTTGACATTATTGTTTCAGGTATTTTCGACGGCAGCTGACAATCAGACTCAAGTGGGTATCAAGGTGCTTCAAGGTGAGAGGGAAATGGCTGCAGACAACAAAAGTCTTGGAGAATTTGACCTTGTTGGCATTCCTCCTGCCCCAAGAGGTTTACCTCAGATTGAAGTCACCTTTGACATAGATGCCAATGGTATTGTTACTGTCTCTGCCAAAGACAAGTCCACTGGAAAAGAACAACAAATTACCATTCGCTCATCAGGAGGACTCTCAGACGATGAAATCGATAAAATGGTTAAAGAAGCAGAGTTGCATGCTCAGAGAGACCAGGAAAGGAAAGCACTTATTGACATTAGAAATAGTGCTGATACATCAATCTATAGTATTGAAAAGAGCTTGGGAGAATATAGAGAAAAGATTCCTAGTGAAATTGCAAAAGAGATTGAAGACGCGGTTTCAGATTTGAGAAAGGCGATGGCAGGTGACAGTGCTGATGAGATTAAGGCAAAGCTTGATGCCGCGAACAAAGCCGTGTCCAAGATTGGACAACATATGTCAGGTGGTTCAGGCGGTGGTTCTTCTGAGGGAGGTTCTCAAAGTGGTGGTGAACAGGCACCCGAAGCAGAGTATGAGGAGGTCAAGAAGTGAAGACAACTTAGGCGCAACTTTGTAGCATTTTTTCTGATTAAACATCACACATTTAATTGCTTTAAACTGCTTTAAGCTTAAATGATTGCTATTTTTGTATCTAACGTTTAAAGCCATTATACTACTTATTTGTAGTACTTTTGGAATACTGAACACAGCTTCGAATAACATCATTGAAACTTATTCATATAAAGTTTTCTACCATTGATAGGTGGTTAATATTGTTTTATTCACAAGTTATCTACCATTGATTTGCAGTTAAATATTATTTGAGTTTAATTAATTTGTTTATATTTGATTGGCAGCAAATCATAATCATTCAAATGAATGACTTTATAAGTACTCTGATAGTTAAAGCCAAATGTTTCTAAATCCATATTATTTTCCACTTTGTTTGATTGCAGACTTTCATATGCATGTTAAACTTTCATTGAAGAACTATTGTACAATGAAAAATGTTTTCGTGCCTCTGCTATATTTCCCTCTATAACTAACAACAATGAAGTATAAATTATATTACTCTTTTGACATATTCACATGCACGAGGCTGGTGTTACAATTACAAATATCTCACTTGATGCTGAGTATTTTCATGTTGACGTGCTTATCTCAGAGACCATAAGTTCTGGGGTAGTGGTGCAGCTGGAGCTGTCATTCAGTTTAGGCATAATAATGGTAGTCATGACTTGTGATACATAAAGAAAATTGCATGTGTCTCTTTTTTAATTTAATCATAAATGTTCCTTTTGCATCATGTCCCTTTTTTGCCATAAAGGGACTACATGGGTGTTGTAAAAAAGTGAGGGTTTTTAATTAAAGTAACTAGTTAAAAGGCTAAGTATAAGCTTAACCACCAAGAAACTGTTGGAGTTGTATTATCATGGGATTGGGATGGAAATGGTTGGTGATATCAAATATGGTTTGTGCATATGATCAGATTAATTTCTCATATAATCATGTGCTTATCATTGAGGGAATTTAAACATTTATGTGGACCATTCAAGTGTATTTCTTCAGATCATTTGAATATCCTTTGATAGCTTCAGTTTCTGTTTGCAATTGTCTAAGTCTTATTGAACCATATGGTTCATATCCTTGAAGCTCAATCCTTGAAAATTCTGATGGTGAAATGACTTAACTAATAGTGTTAGTGACAGTCCTGTTTGGCAAAGTTGCTGCCAAATCCATTAAGCTCTAGCCATCACTTTTTTCTGTTGATACTTGGAAACACGTTCCTTCCTGAGTAATTGTTTCAAGATGGCTCGTATTTAACTTTATGCGGTTGACACTATTTTGGGAAAGAAATGGTGCTTAAGAATCATCCTTCTGTTAGGTTATCTCTGCTGCTTTATAGTGTTTGGCCAGTTTTGACTTTTGACAAATTTTCTTGTACATAAGCTGCATTATATAGAGATTTGCTGTTATTGTTGCTATACTGAAACAAAGCAAATTTTGATTCATTCACACTGAAAGAAGTTCAAGAGATTTTAAGGCACAATTTGAAATAGAACCTGGTTGCCTACGTGTAATTCTGAACTTGATGAACATATTGTAGATGAAGTAATGTTTTGGAGGAACCTTCAGGCCAGAATTAAAGAAGTAGCCTGTAGGTTCATCTGAGGATAAGGATTCTCCTAGAGTCTTAGTACCATTAGGAATTCTGTCTTCCTCGTAGGTTTAGATCACACAAGGAATTCCAAAGAGATTATAATTTAATCATGAATTTTATAGTTGTTCAGGATCATGTAAGGTAGAAATAGAAGTAGCAACTAAACAATAAGGAAAAGAAACTCAATGGAGTTGAAAGGACAAGTGATGAGAAGGTAGTTAAAAATGACTGATGTGACATGAAATGAGGGTTGTAAAATATTGACTTGGCAGCTTTATGGTTTGCTCTAGATTATAAATAGATAGATTTGAAGTTCCTGTAATGCCTTCTTTTGTTTATTTGTTTATGCATATTTAGGGGAGACTAATTGGGGTCAGTGTTCTCCTTGTATATCACCTCAATTTGGTCAGGCAATTTCTGATCCTCTTTCTCTATATCTCCTACTTTTTAAGTTGTTGGTACTCATCTTGATTCTCTCTGCTCACATTTCCATTGCTGATACAATCTATGAAATCACGTTTCCACTTCTAATAGCTCTACCACATCTAAGTTGTTTGGTTGAAATATGTGAGATTTGTGTGAGATTGATTGATAATGGGCGGTTCGGTGCCAGACTTTTTAACCATTCGGTCATCAAAACGTCTTTGCCTTTCAGACTTGATGCTCGGTATGACTAAGTATAAGGCGATTGGGGTAATATGATCCATGAAGAACCCTTTTCCATTTCCACTATAGAGTTTGGTTTGCCTTGTTTGAAGTATCTCTAATCTCTCTTTCACTACGCGTATATTAACCTGATATTAACCTTGGTTTCGGAGTTACAAAAGCCTCGGACCACCACCATCACAGTCGACAGATCCACCTCCACCAGAGATCCATCATCATGAACCTCCCCAAAGATTGAATTATGTTCTCAGCCTATAACACTATATACTTGGATGACAATAATTGAATACTAGTACATAGTAACATTGTAGATGTTGAAGCACTCTTCTAGAATTCAACCTAGTTTTTAAGTACCTAAATATACGTTGACCCAAAAGAAGTCAATAGTTGCTTTGGAGCAAAACATAGCTTTGAGGCTTTTCGACCAACAACCATAAACCAAACATATATTGGGAGGATTAGACCAAAACAGATTTTGGTCAACAATAGACAAACTTGTAATAATCATTAATATATTACAACATGTCAACATCATAGTTGTTGATTATCTTATAATATATCATTAATAATTGATTGGTTTTGGATGTAATTAATAATTGAATGCATATTTTTGTCTTGCTTAAGAGAAGAAAAGTCAGGGTAGTGGGGAAACTGCACATTCCTAGCTTTTGCTGTTCAAACTTGTGTCCTTTAAAGGAAATTCTTCAAAACATTCCAGGCAAGAATAGTAGACATTGTTTATATTTTATTATTATGTTTTTCTCTGTGTATAATACAACATAACAATAGTAAAGAGCGTGTGGGTCATATGAAGCAGAGAAACAGTTTGCTTGCAAGATTAAAACCCATGCATGACTTTGTAGGATTGATGTTCCCATGAAATACATACATCAACACAAAAAGAACAAAACAAATTTGAAGCATAGTGCTACATGTTGCAAATTTGCAATGATTGTGCTCCAACTTGAAACCAAAGGAAAGATGAGTGATTATCACTTTGACAAATTTGGAGAAGTTGGTATTTTGTTTCAGCAATTTTCCTTTCAACTGCTTATTTACTAGTTTTAATGTTGCTTCAAATGATAATCAACTCTTGGATGATTAATCTGTGTTTAAAGAAACTTGACATTAGCATGGATTGAGCATTAACATCTGTGGCTATCTTCTGGAAATAGATTCTTAAAATCAGATTTGATAAATAGACTGCATCTAATTAATGTTTCACAAAGGTGCATAGCAAATCAGCAAGGCACAAGGTACTTTGCCTCGGGGGCTTGTCATCCATTTTTGGCAGAATCACAATTGTGTATATCATCAAATAATAGATTATAATTTATGACAGCTTTAATTTCTTCAGCTTTTAACTTATTGTCCGGCACAGATTTCTTTTCAGCGTTCCTTTATGGCTACTCAAAGTATCAGCAGCAGTATTAACCCTTGAAATCTAAAATTAAAATGCTATTATCCCATGTAGTAGCAATTAACTAAAATCTTGTGCAGTTATCTACTCTAATGGTTCCTAATCTTTGCAACAAAAGTAACTTCTCATTTTATTAGGTAGATTTAGTTTACTCATTTCACGTGCGTATTTAAAGCTGAGAGAAACACACTAGAAATACCAGACACATTTTCATTTTGTAAATGATTCTTTATTTCTCAGTTCATGTGCGAATTAAGTTTTGCTTTTGATGGCTGTATATTTATCTTTTCCAACGATTCTTTCTGAGTAACACATTAGATATGCCAAATTACTTTTTCATTTTCCAAATGATCCTTCCACGAGGACCCTGTTTTTTTTTTGCTTTCTTTTTTACCCTTTCACTTGGTTGAACAAGTTCATGCATCCTCCTAGAGTACATACAAAAAGGAAAAGGTGGATTTCATCAAATTAACAATCCCAACAGATGAATTTCATCAAAAAAATCCTTTCTCCAAAGTCAAAGGAGGGTGATTCATCTACTTACTGTAATGTGTACAAGGTAATCACATAAAACCACTAAATTCTATTGATTCTCTCTTCCTAAGCTTTCTTAAGCATCTATCTTACTAGAGAAATTATCACCACATATTACTTACTACTACTTCTACTCTTTAGGGTTATAAGAAAGATTTATACACCAATGTCACAATGCAAATCCTGGAGCAGGTGCTCTTAGTCCCAATCCAATTAGCCATTATCACACTGAAACCAACAAACAATGTCCACTCTATCCCTGTAAACAAAAATTGAAGACAATCATCATAAATTTGGTTGGCTACACTAACTACAAAACATTAAAGCCATAGCAGCAAAACAGACACTATAATCAATCAAGGAAATTGACATACCTAGCCCACACACTAAAGCACTACAGCAATGAAGCAAACATGTCTTGACCCGCTAACCGGCATCTACCGTTAGTTCTAAAAGCCCTGCCCTGCTACAAGTGACCATTGTCTGCTTCAGAATCACTCCCAGATGAACTACCAGAATCCGAATCTGTAACAGGATCAAAATTGAGGTTACTACCTAAGATAATTACAAGTGCAAACCACAAAACATTCAGTAGGAAAAGGTTATACCACTTGATGATGATGAATCACTACCAGAACTGCTGGAGCTACCGGAACTACTACTAGCATGGCCGCCACCAGTACCACCCATATCTTTATCTTTCTCAATCTCCACAGGGGGGAAATTGTTCACCGGCATATCATCGCCAATGTCAACATCCTCGTCCACAGTTTCTATCTTCTTCTGCTTCTTCACCTCAGTTGGTGCAGCTGCTTCAACTTTCTCAATATCAGGCAATTCCTGTCAATGCAAACAAAAATTAGAATGTGATAAAACACTTTCAACAATGCTACATTAAACAGCAAGATTATTCAACATAAGAAAAAAAAATGGACAATAAGGTTTTTACCCCATTGCCTTTGTTTGAAGGCACATCATTATTATTATTATCCATTAGCGCCTGCCGCTTAATCTTGCTCACCATCTTTTTCCAATTAGTCACCAAACGATCAAGTTCCCAGAGAGTCTCTGTATCAACAGCTTCCATATCAAGCTCAATCTCATCCCCATCTTGCTCCAAATGCCCATTTCTCTTCCTTATGATCTGCACCACTTGTTCCATTTTCTCTGGTGGCAAAATCTGCAGCCCAAGTCCCAACTTGTGCTTTTCCTCAACATTCATTTCCCTCTTATTTGGGTCCCTTGCCTTTGGCTTGGGCTGCTTCAAGGACTTCACTGGTGGTGCTCGCATTGGCGAAGGTGTGCGAACTGGTGACTGCACCAATGGGGGGTTTGAAGTGCTTGGCTGGTTAGAAGTACTAGCAGGTTCTGGCAGTGGCTCTGGCCTTTTTACTGGAGGAGGGATTGGAGTTGGAATATCTTTCTTCTTAACTCTCTCCCTCTCTGGGATTCTCTCTGGGACTCTCTCCGGAACTCTCTCCTGGACTCTTTGCCTCTCCGGTTCAACATGGTTCCATGAGCTGGCCTGCAATTCATCATCAAATCCCCGTTCATCAAATTTCTCATGTATAGGCCGATAAAGCTCCTCAAACTTCGTAAGAAACTGCATCGCTGCAGTGTTAACTTCGTGACCCACAGGATTGTATGTCAAAGCATTGTTGAACGTCAACCGTACATCGAAAGCAAAATCAGCTGGCGTAGCGTAAGCATTTTTTACCAGTTTTTCCTTCACAGTACCCAGATCCATAGGATTCTTAATTATATCGTAGTAATCGTGAAGACCCAAAGCTGTTACATTTACAGGAGTGTTAAAAATCCAAGCAATTTTGTTTTTCATCAGCTTATTCAAAATCTGACCACAAGACTTGAGTGCGTCCCCAATCTCCGACTGGGATCTCTTCATTTCCCTCGCTGCCGGAAAGGGTCGTTTGTTGCCGGAGACCTTCTTGCTGGTCGATTTCTTGGGAGGACCACCACCGTTATGGCTTGGTCTAGGTTTAAAATCGCCTGATTCAAATCGAATTTTGAGCTGACGAATTTGTTCAAGCTCAGATACGAGACGGTTTTTAAGCTCGTTGAGCTCCGTCTTCGTGTAAGAGGCGATTTTAAATGTTACGTATTGTGAATAATTAACGACAAAATCATTGGATCGCCGATTGATAGAGGAAGCATCATCTGAAGGCGATTGAGTTTTCTTATTGTTACCAAATTTAGGGTTAGGGTTAGCGTAAGGAACTTTACCCATGAATCCTGCTCCACCGCCTCTGTGTTGCGGCCAATTTGGTTCGTTACGGTTGGCTAAGACGGCGGATGCCATATAAACACGAAATCAAGGCCGTCCGGTGAGACTCCGACACATCTCCGACATGAAATTCCCAATGCGGGTTGTAAATGACATGAATAGAAAGAACACGTAAGATCACGCGCAGATAAGAACTCTACGCGCCGATTGGAAACCTCACGCGCCTCCGTCGGAGACAAGACTTCTGGATCTAAGGAGAAAAAAAAGAGAGAGAGAGCGTGTAGGGTTTGGAATTTGGATTACCCTAATCTGAGTGAGAAATGAAAGGGGCATGAGCCACTTCTTAAAGGCGATGAGATCTGCCCGAGGATTTTTTGGTCAATTTGTTCTACCCTTCATTTGTTCTAATTTGTTGATCCAACGGATATGGACTTGCCCGTGAAACTGACCGAGAGATCTGGCATAAACGGTTAAGATTGTGATTTTGTTCCACGTGGGTGGCTTAGTACCGTTGATCAAGAGGTGGTGGCGCTGGAAGTTCTCTTTGATTTTGGGCTTGGGTAAATAAATTTGGAGTGATTTGCTCTTCGAAAATGATGGATGATATCGATCCGATCCGACCCGTGGAGATACACACTAGACATTGGACCAATTCTTCCTCAACTCCCTCAATTTTCACCCACTTCATAATTATTCATATCTCATGCTAAATAAATAGTACCCAAATTCAAAATAAATTTTAGTATTTTACCCTTAAAAAAGTATAGTTTACCTTTTTAAAATATTTACTACATAAATTTGAAAACAGTTTTAGTACTTTTAGTTCCTTAACTTATTACTTTTAATTTCTTAACTAATGTCTTCGGGCACTGGTTAGTATTTTTTAATATTTATTTATTTATTTATTTATTCTATACAAACAAATTTAAATGTCTATATAAATTTTAAAATGGTTTTTAACATGATCCAAGTTCGTAAAATTGTCTTCCTTTTCTTTTATTTGAGGAGGAGTTTTTTTTTAAGTTGTTTTGTAGCTAGAAATTATTTGAATAACTAGAGAATTTTTTGGTTCAAACTCCGCTCTTAAATATATAATGTAATATTTATGCAAAATATATATATATATATATATATATATATATATAAATAATGTAATATCCCTATTTCCTACCAATTTAGTCCTCAATTTTTTATTTTCCCACCAATTCAATGCTTAAATTGTTAAAATCAATTAAAATGTCTCTATATTACTCTCATCCAACTATTTAGTTTGTAAAATATTAAAATTAACTATAATTTCTATAAAAAAAAATCAGCATCCAACTATTTAGTTCATAAACTATTAAAAATAACTAAAAATTTCATAAATTATTCTTTTATCCAACTATTTAGTCGCTCAATTAACACACGTATTAAGTTGACTAATAATAGTCCTTACACTATAAAAATACATTAATTAATTAGTCCGTAAATTATCATGAAAAACAACTTATTTTTTTTGAACAAATGAAAAACAACTTATTAGTCCCTAGACATTCACTTTGTATTGTAAAATAATTCTTCTCTAATCGATAATCAATATCAATATGAAGGATATTCCTTGGGTTTGTGCAAGAAGTGTTATGTGAAGGAAGTATGACTACTTTATTGATAGTTGAGACTCAATCAGGAGATCTTTCAGCTTATATTCCAACTAATGTAACTAGGTATTAAACTCGTGCGATGCACGGGTTTGATTAAATTTTTTATTTTATAATTTGTGTGTTGAATAAAATAATATGACATTTTCATACAAAAATAAATAATATGATATTTAATAGTTTAAAATTTATTATGCATATTGATAAATAGGATTTGATTAGAATGTTTTATATAAATTTATATTCAAAGTAAAATTTCAGTTGAATAGTGAATTATAACAAAGCTTCTTTTATTAAACTTTCAAATTTTTGTTATTCCTTTTTTTTTCTCTTAATATTTTTTTAATTTTTTCAACACAAAAATGGTGGACTAAAAATAGGTACTATAAAAAAATTATTCTAAACTGAGTCGATGAAATTATTTCATTTAAAACATAAATGGAATGAAATAAATTAGTGTTTAAAAAAAATAATCAACCAACACTATTTTTTTTCACATGCACCATTCTAAACTGTGTGCTCAAATTATTTTTTATGAAAAAATAGTAACTATCCCTCTTAATACCTTTTACAATAAATATTTTTTATTTAAAATTTAATTTGATTATTTCCAAAAAAAATCTAAAAGGCCTACACTGCTCTTTCACATGTAAAATACTGGCCCTCTGACACTTGTCTTGAAAATCATAATCCGTTTTTTTTTACACGCAAATGATTTCTCTTTATCGTTGCAAACTTTCAATGTGAGACATCAAAACTAACTAACTTTACTTTGAAAAGTGCAACTTACTTTGTATAGGTGATATTAGTATCAGATGTGAAACTATTTTTTCCACTATTATTATAATATGTCATTATTATATGTGTTGTGAATTCGACGAAAGTCACACCAATAAAACTTGATGTGTGAAGCTTAAGATGTGTTGTCATCGAACTCATCCCAATATACTTGAGCTTCTTACCGCAATGGTCGCATATAGCTAAATTTTTCGATTCTTGATCAAACGTGAAGTCATCCCAAATAGCAGATATGTTTTTACGGGGTTTTGGTGTTCCATTGGTAGTCCTATTCTGGACAACCGTTGGAGGAGGAAAAAAACACATCTATTGTCTTAGATAAATCACTCATTTGTAAATAAATGGCAAAGCAATCAATAAAACACATCATATTTTAACTATACTCCCTTAATCAAAATTTCTTAACATCATATATTTTATTCAATTGAACTAGAACACGTCATATTTTAATCTAGTAAATGACTACAAGTATAGAATCAACATTATCATTGAACCAAAACACATCATATTTCATTTGAAACATACATTAATACTTAAATGTATCTTAACTAATGAGCAAGAATCGGTAGTTACATTTTGAACCTTCAAAAATAAATATTTCAATTGGTAGTTTTTGAAAGATATCTTAGGATCATCTATCAGATCAAAATTTTAAAATAAGTTTTATGGTTTACTAGTATAGATTAATTTTTACTAGTACGTAGTTTATATGGGAGCATCTCAATTAAAATAAGTTTTACAGTTTACTTATAAAAAAAAACTTTCATTATAATTTCAATTTGTGATAAATTGAGAGGTTCTAAATTTGAGTCTCATTGGTACTCTTGCAGGGAGATAAATATAATTATCTTTGTAAGTGTTCTAAGAGCCCTAAAGTATTCTCTTGACTTGAATTGAGACAATATTCCCTCACCCTAAATTTACATCATAAATTTTTTTTTAAAAAATTCATTATAAGTGTCTTCTCCTTCACCTTTAACCAGCCCTTCCCACTTTCTAATCAGACATCCATAAAGTAAACAAACACTAAAAAGCCACAATCTTAAGCATGATACAGGAGCCTACGAAAGACTTCATCTTCCAACCAACAATTGACTGCAACGTCAAAAATGTCAACCAATAGGACTGAAAAAAGATTGTTAAAATAATTGTAAAAAATTGTGGGACTTACACCTCCGATTATTAGCTTGATTTGACTACGGTGATGATAGGCATTTCTAATGAAGCGGACTAAGTCCGCTGTTAAGGTCGTATCATAGTCTTGTACATTAGTGAACTTCTTAGGATCTAAGGCAGAATAAAGTGTAGAGTTTTTTTTAATCGAGTTTCTCTTTCCAATCCAGCATTCCGCCGTGTCGTTTTACTCGTTTTGGCACGTCAACATTTAACATGCTGTTTTGTTGTCGGGCTAGCATGCTCATACCTTTGGATAGTGTATTGTTGCGAAGGCCAACAATAAAGTCTTGTAATTTATTTGATGCCTTCCACAAAACACCATTCAATTGGTAGATATTAGAGAATTCTGATTCCAAATTTTTAAATAACTAATAACAATTACATCTTCAACACAATCACATAAAAATTTCTTCAACAATAATATCTTAAACACAAAACATAGTAGCTTAACATTACAGAAGCAACAACTTCACATTAACATCACATAAGTAGTTTAACACACATATTTTGTTTAACATTGTATAGGTAGTAACTTCACATTAACGGTTAACATAGAGAAAACATGTCATTTGTGATGTTAGTAAATTCGTAGAGAATTTGTAGAGATTAGAGAATTTTAACTTCATAGTATCATCACGGAAGTAGCTTAACAGTTAACACGCACATATTTTGCTTAACATTGCAGAAGTAGCAACTTCACATTAACATCACAAAAGTAACTGAACACACATATTTTGCTTAACATTACTGAAATAGGAACGAATAGGAGAAAAATTGTTTCAACATTGAATTAACAAATTGTGAAGAATTGAGAAAGGAAGAATACATAGTTAGAGTGATTGGAAGCAATTAAAGTTTATCGTCGAGAATGAGTGTGGTTCGATTGAAAGAGAACATCGTTAATTAGGGTTCAATTGGCGAGATAATCATGGATTTGGGATTTACGGTTCATCGCAAGATCAGAGATCACACGCATGGTGATGGTGTTGTTTGGTGAGTGGTTTTTGTATGTGAATGAATTTTGAAAGGAGATAGGAACTAATTTAAACCAAATCACTATTAAAATTTAATCATTATCCATAATATATATATATATATATATATATTTTGTTTCTATCACAGGGTTGCACCACAACATTATTTCATTTATGGTTTTATTTTCCACAAAGTTTGTTCCCTAGTTTCCACAAAACACCATGTTCCATGTTGTAATTGAGGAGTTTAGGTGAATGAAGGGAAGAAAATAACAAGGAACAAGAATATTATTGACAATGACCAAAATAATATGTTTACGTTATTTACATAATTTACATAATAAAACAGTACGTCGACCTTGGTATTTATAACCAAGTGAACTAATTTAAATCTAAATTAAATCCCTTACTTATAGGGAATAAAATAAACAAAGCTAAATATATTTTCTCAACAAATATAATATAAAATTTATACATATCTTAATATTTTCTAACACTCCCCCTTTAGCTTGATACAAAATAAACCCTGAAAATAAATTATAATCCTTGAAAGCGCCAACGAGAGGAGCAATCAAGTAAGTAGTAGAGCAGCGGCCGAAGCATAAATCCATATCAAATTAAGTAAAATACCTGCGGATTAAAACATCACAAACGGAGACCCGCGGATTAAAACATCACAAACGGGACCGCGGATTAAAGTATCACAAAGGGTAACGGGATTAAAGGTAACGGGGACCCGCGGATTAAAGAATCACAAACGGGTGACGAAATTAAACGTAACGTGGACTCATGAAAAGTGGCATGTGGGCTGCATATGTCAGGGTAACAAAAGGGGTAAAACAAAGTTAAATAAAGTATTAATAAGAACGAAAAGGGTAACAAAATAAAAAGGTGGAACAAAATAAAAAGAATGACAAATAGGGTTTATATGAACAAAGTTAAGTAAAGCAGCGGAATTATGTTTCAAGGTGGATACCATGGCTCTGATACCATGTTGTAATTGAGGAGTTTAGGTGAATGAAGGGAAGAAAATAACAAGGAACAAGAATATTATTGACAATGACCAAAATAATATGCTTACGTTATTTACATAATTTACATAATAAAACAGTACGTCGACCTTGGTATTTATAACAAATGAACTAATTTAAATCTAAACTAAATCCCTTACTTATAGGGAATAAAATAAACAAACCTAAATATATTTTCTCAACAAATATAATATAAAATTTATACATATCTTAATATTTTCTAACATCCCAGAGGTAAGTAAACATACATACACTTTTTATATTCCTTTCTTTGTGCGTAGTTAAGTGGATTAAACTCACTTTTTGTATAGTTGTGTTGTTTCATTTTTGTTTTTAGTTTTCACAAAATAATCCTAACCCAAATGTTGTAAAAAAATTTATTAAGATGTTTGTTTAATCCACCTAACTACGCACAAAAAACAGAATATAAAAAGTGTATGTAAGTTTACTTACCTCCGGAATATGGTGTTTTGTGGAAACTAGGGAACAAGCTTTGTGGAAAAGACAATCAGAAGTGAAATAATGTTGTGGCGCAACCATATGATAAAAACAGAACATATATATATTATGGACGAGGATTAGATTTTAATAGTGATATCAAAACCGATGGTCCGACTAACTTCTGAAAGTGAAATATTATCCACCACGATCGATCGGACCACTCTGTTAAGTTTTTACCCAATTGTCAAAACCGTTTTTTTCCTCTCATAATTTGTCATAGATATATTGATATGAATAATGTTGTTGTTGTTGGCATGTTTTAGTTTATTTTGAAATGAATGTTGTTTGTTGCTCAATGTTCTTCCTTTCCTTCCTTAGTTTGTTGCTGCAAAGTTGTTTGTTTCAATTATAGGGTTGTTGCTAAATTCTATTTTTTGTATCTATTATTGTTGTTAAACTCTGTTCTGGTTCTATTGTAAAAGAGGCTTAAGTTTCAGAGAATAAAAGTTGAGGGGGAACAGAGTTTCAAAGAGTAAAAGTTTCAAAATCTACTCTTACATAGATATTGCAAGGAGATAGCTTTTAATTAAATAGTCTTACATAAACTGAAACATAGAAAAAATAGCATGGCTGAGCTACAATTCTAATTTGTAAAAAAAAACAAACCACAATCCTATGTTTAATAAAATAAACTTTAAAACAAAAACAATTTTAACATCTATCTATATGTTTCTATTTTTATTTGTTCTAATTATGTTCTGTTTGTTTCTATTGTTGTGATACTTATTATTTTTTAAGTTAATTTGCATCAGAAAAATGAAGATGGAGTTTAGAAAAATTGAGTCTTTTTTTAATATACGAACTTGTGAACATGAAAGAGATGAAATTGAAGAAATTATATATGTTGCATCTGAACCTGTTATCGAATCAAGAATTGAAATTGAAGAAATTATATATGTTGCATCTGAACCTGTTATTGTAAGACACAGTTGAAATGTTGCATTCTTTAGAATGCGATTATGGAAGCATTCTCCAATTTGGCGATATCCACCAAATCAACAAGATGAAACAAGAAGAGCTTGTCTAAAATGGGGTCCATATCAAATGCATCTAGAAGATTATCCATTGTATGGTAAAGAGAGTCATCCAAGATATTTTCAACACTCTTGCTTTAGCAAAGGATCGAATGGACATCCCTTATCTGATGTATTTATTAATGATGGTTTTAATGTTTGGATGAGAGTTAGAGAAGGAAAGTGTTGTGCCTTCCTTAATCATATAGGAAATTATCTTTGCTCACCACACAACAATGCAATGAAGCTTCTGAAGACTTGTTGAATTAAGAGGTACATATTCGGGATCTTATTGAACTGCAAAACTTAGAGGAAATTATCAAAAATCATTTACGTCTTAAGACTTCAATTTACGCGGTACGTTGGTTAACATTTCAAGTTTGTGCTTTTAGGGGTTATGACGAAACTATTGAGTAAAAAATCAAGGTAATTTTCTTGAGTTGGTAAAATTATTGGCATCGTACAATGTTGAAGTTGCAATGGTTGTGTTGGAAAATGCTCCAAAGAATTTCAAATACACTTCACATACAATTCAAAAAGAGCACTTAAGTGTTCTTGCCTGTGGGGTGAGAAAACATATTCGTGAAGAAATCGGTGACTCCAAATTTTGTATCGCTGTTGATGAAGCTTGAGATGAATAAAAAAATGACAAATGTCTCTTGTGTTAAGATTTTTTAATAGAGCCAGTTTAATACATGAATGGTTTTTTTATGTTGCGCATGTTAATGACACTGCAGCATTAACCCTTAAGAAAAAGATATATCGTATATTTTATGCATAACCTTAATGTTTCTAGCATTCGCGGTCAAGGGTATGATGGTGCTAGAAATACAGGAGGACAATGGAACAGTTTACAAACATTCTTTATGAAGGATTGTCCTTTCACATCCATTGTTTTGGCCATCAATTGCAACTTGCCTTGATTTCTGCATCAAGAGAACTCAAACCAATTCATAGTAGATTCCTTGATAACTTGACCATGATTGTCAATCACTACAAGATAACTTATAATTTGTGGCGACTTTTGTCGTTGTCAAAACCTTAAATTTGTTGGCAAAATTACTTTCCTGAACAAAACATAAGTCGTTGAATGTTGTTGCTATAAGTGTTGTTGCGAAAATTGTTGCAAATTGCTAATATTTTTCATAACAACCAGAGTTGCTGCAATAAAGAGATTTTTAAATCAAATCAATGTTATCAAAATATTTTTCTCATCATTATAAATGTTCTTCTAGTGTTAATTTCTTTATTATTAAAAATCATTTATATATTTAGAGCAATGCTAATAACACACCTTATAACACACTTTTTTCAACATACACTCTCTAATTGGTTGAAATTCAAATGGATCCCACTAAATCATGTAGCCCCACATAAATTTAGTGGACCCATTTAAAATCTAACCAATTAAAAAGTGTGTGTTGAAAAGAGTGTGTTGGAAGGTGTATTGCTAGCATAGTTCATATATTTAATGTCTCGTATATAAAAATAATAATTGATTTGAAGGAATGTCCAATTATTATATTTATAGATTATAGATTATATTTCTCTTTTGTTCTAATCAATCTTTTTTCGACTACTACTCACTTGTTGAAAGAAGAAATTGCAGACCAACTTTCATGCATAGACATGACATTGGCCTTATTTTACGACCTTTTTTTTTTCTTTTCATCTAACGTAAACCATGTTCATGAACTTGATATTGACATATTCTTTTGCTCTTCAATTTTTTCTCACTAAAACATTTTTCTCGAATACTTCCTTATATTAGATTGATTTTGTACACTATAAGAAAAAAAAATGAATAACAAAGTGAATTAGTAAATACAAAATATAAAAGAGTAAATTGATGAACAGATTAAAATGAAGAATAGATTTTTTTTACAGTAAAATGAAGAATTGGGAAAGTAGTGCACCAAGTGCCAACGAGGTTTGAGAATTCCATACCAAAAAATGAGCGATGCATGCACTTTGAGGGTTGAATTGATATTCATACGGTTGAGGAAGTTTCTCACTGATGATCCATGCACTTTCAAATTAATAAAGTAATGGTTATCACTGACTAAGTAAATAACAAATTTTCTAAAAACATGGTAAATAAGAGGAAGCTTGTTCCACATATCATAACTGCACCGCGATGGTGATGGTGTGTCATACGGTTATCTCAATAGGTGAAGAAATGAATTTGCTTTGTTTGAAACGTGATGGATGCATTTTTTTTATTTTTTTTTATAATTATGGATGAGTGGAGTTAAAAGTTGTTGGTATTTTAATTTATTTATTTTTAATTGAGTATTTTTAATTGTAGTTGGGATAAGTCATTTTTTGGAGCAATAATAATATTGTTGAGAAAATAAAATCATATTGCAACAATTTAAAAATATTGTTGTTACATCTATATTTTTGCTAACAAGTTGATTGTCGTTGAAAAAATGTCGTTTCCAAAACTCTTTATTCTTGTAGTGAATGTTGTTTGTTCTTCTACTAAGCGTCATGATGAGTTACAAGTTGCCTAAGTAACGAAAGTTTAGTATATGTTGGAGATTGAAAAGATTATGACTGGTAAAGGAGCAAATCCAATTGGAACTTTGAACCGAGTTGGGGATACTTGTTGGTTATCACATTTCAAGTTTATTTGTAGTGTGATAAATATGTATGAAGAAACTTGTCATGTTTTAAAAAAAAAAACCAAAAAGAGAGTAAAAGTTGGACAACGTCTGGGGATGCTGATAATTCTTACAATTACTTGAAAGAATTTGATTTTATATTGATCTTGTTCATGATGAAAGCAATTATGAGGATACTTGATGTTCTTTGTCAAGCCTTACAAAAACAAAATTAAGATGTAGTTAATGTCATGGATTTGGTTCGTTCAACAAAGCGTCTTATTCACGACTTAAGAGATGATGGTTGGGAGGTATTAATTTCTAATGTGACTTCTTTTTGTCAAAGACATGGTATTGAGATTTCTGATCTCAATGATGTTCATTCAGCAACAAGATATGATTGCTCTCGTATTGAAGAAAATCAGGTGACAATAGAGTATTATTTTAGAGTTGAAATATTTTTTACTACCATTGACAAACAATTGCAAGAGTTTAATACTAGATTTAGTGAGCAATCACTGGAATTATTAACTCTAAGTTATGTTTTGACTCCTAACAACAATTACAAAGCTTTTAAGGTTGAAACTATTTGTTCGCACTCTAGATGAAAAATATTATGCCATGGATTTTATTGAACAAGAGTAGCTTCTTTTGCACTTTCAACTTCGACATTTCATTATTGATGCTCGTCAAGCTTCAATTTTGAAGAACTTATCAATAATTCATGAATTATGCTCATGTTTGGTTGCCACTGAAAAGACAGAAATTTACTCTTTGATTGATAGACTACTCCATCTTATCTTGACTCTTCCGGTTTCTATTGCCACAATTCAGAGATCTTTTTCAGCAATGAAAGATTTCAAGAATAAGTTGAGAAACAAGATGAAAACCGTTTTTCTAGCGGATAGCATGTCAGCTTATATTAAAAGGGAAATTGCTGCAAGTATGCATGGCAATAAAACCCATACCCGCGGGTACCCGCCCAAACCCTACCCGCTTTGACGGGGAAAAACCGGGTTGACTGGGTTTTCCCCGATTTCAAAAGATGGGTTTGGGGCGGGTAACAGGGACATTGATACCCGCCCCGCTTATGTTAAAATTAGATTTTACCTCTTTGAAATTAGAAACTCTTAAACAATCTCTTAATTTATATTCATATGTTTATTTTTTATTTTTAATTTGAGTAATAAACAAATGATTTTCTCTATTTCTTTTATTTATTTAAAAAAATATTGTTAAAACAAAATAATTTTGGACTTTTAACCTTTTTTTTTAATAAAAAATTACAATAATAATTCATGTGGAAAGAGGCGTAACGGGGATACCCGAACCCCGTTGGGTAGGGATTATACTTTTTATCCCCGCATGGAATTGGGATGGGTTTGGGGAAACCCGAACTTTATGGGTTTGGGTTTGGGGAGGACAAAATCCGCCCCGTTGCCATGCCTAGCTGCAAGTATAAGTTCAGAGACTATTATTGATGTTTTCAAGGCCCTCTCAACTTGTAATGTATCATTTTAACTTTTATGGTATTTTCAAGGCCACACACAATTTTTGGCTTGCTCCCCCACCACTATTATTGTAATTATTATTACAAAATTAATAATTAATATATTAGTTTAAAGTGAAAATATAGTTTTATAATAATAAAAACAGTTTTATTAATGTTCTTTAAACTGTTTTATAAAAATATGTTTTTTTGTAAGAAAATAATTTTAAAAATAATTTTTTTTATAAAACAATAAAAAGTACGGACTAGAAGTCTAGAACCATATCCAGGTTGAAACAAATATTTTGAATTTAGTTAATCATCACAATAACAAAGAGCTTTAGGATAATAATGAATATGGTATTTTCGTTGAAAAGTGTTGTAGTTTAGTTTTATTACTGTGAAAACTGTAATGCCGGCTATGTTAGGAGATAAGTCAATCGAGTTGCTCGAGACATAGCTCAGACAACTCGTTTTAATGTCAGACACCAAGTTTTTGATTATTGTCCTCCCTGTATTGAATTTAGTTATGAATGATATGCATTAAGTTTGCTTTTGTAAAAAAAAAATTAACTAATAGATTATTTTAAGAGTTTAATTGTTGTGCACCGTCGGTGTAAAGTTTTTTTGCACATACATCCAATGAAGTGTTGCCACATCATTTAATGAATGTGACACATCATGTATTTTTAATTACCATACATGATGTGTCGATATATTATTGAACGCATGCGTAAAATAACTTTACACTGACGGTGCATATAAATTAAATTCTTATTTTAAAATAATCATATCAATATTTTTTATTGTGTCATTGTATCTACTTTAATACAAATAATATAATTATTTCTATTTCATTAAAATAGAATATATGTTACATTGAATTTTAGAAAAATGTTGGATGAAATTAGATTCATCTATGTTATCAAATTGATGAATCAGGTGGATTTATAGTTGGATAGATGATAAATTGTAAATTAATAAATCAAATTGTTACCTCTATACTTTTTGTAGTAAGAATTAATAAATCTAAACCACCAATTAAATGTAATGTACGTGTTGAAGTACTTATTTTGATTGAACTTTTAGGATGAACCAAGTCCAATGTCACATCACCAATCCAATGGCAAATTCATTAACACACATATATACAGACACACACACCTCCTTTCAAAGTATGCATTATTTTAATCTCTACCTTTACTTCAAGTTTATAGTGACTTGGACGTCGTTGTGTTTTTTACAAATATCTCCACTTTTTTTTCGCATCGTTGGTCATTTTATTCTTGAATTCCGATCTCCAATTCAGAACATTTCTTCTTTCAGTCCACAAAGCGAATTCTCTGCCCTATCTCTTATCTCATGAGATAAAACTTGATATTATACTACTATATGAACAAGTTTATTTATAGTAGTATTTTTTCATGCCCAAGTTTATTTATAGTAGTATTTTTTCAAGTTTATAGTGACTTGGACGTCAGTGTGCTTTTTACAAATACCTCCACTTTTTTTCGCATCGTTGGTCATCTTATTCTTGAATTCCGATCTCCAGTTCAGAACATTTCTTCCGTCAGTCCACAAAGCGAATTCTCTGCCCTATCTCTTATCTCATGAGATAAAACTTGATATTATACTACTATATGAACAAGTTTATTTATAGTAGTATTTTTTTCATGCCCAATTTTTTTCGAATGATTTTCATACCCAAATTTATTTTTATCATGGAATTAGTAAATCTCACTATTGAATTGAATAAAATATGGTTTAATTGTAATTTATTTTTTTACAAAATCGAGACACTCGAAAAGTTGTGCAGACTACATCAACATTTCTCAAAAATCGTTGAGCAAAAATCCAGGACCAGGATTCCATGCGGTCGAAATTTCAGTGCAGTCGTGCAGTCACCCTATTTATAGCTATCCGATTAAGATCAGACGGTTATGATTTAAAAATGTATTTATCAATTACATTTGTTTAAATCGTCCGATCATGATCGAACGGCTGTAAAACGACTGCAGTGATAAATCGACTGCACCTAATCCAAGTTCACCGAGGCGTAAATTTTATTGATTAGCTAAAAACAAAGTTTTGCATAATAAAATACTATTTCGTTCTTCGTAAAAAAAAATAAAAAAAAATTCAGTATAGTCAGTCAGATTGCCTTAAGTTTATCCGGCACATATTTCTTCTCAGTGTTCCTTTATGACTACTCTCAATCAGTAGTAGTAGTACTTGGCAATTAACTAACATCTCGTGCACTTATCTACTACTCGTTCCTAATATTTGTGCATAGAAAAGTCACCTCTCTCATTTTAGGTAGTTTTTTTTTAAACCCATTTTAGGTAGTTTTAGTTTTACTCATTTGCTTTTGGTGGCTGACGGCTGTATAGTACTATATATTTTAAGGGAAACACACCAGATATTGTTTTTTCTTTTCTTTTAACTTTTTGATAGAATGTCTTTCTACTAGTATGGAACTAAAGACGCTCGCAGCTATTCCTGAGTAGTCGCCGGGAAGCAGCAACAAAGACAGAATGAGTGCCAAAGCTTTTGTCCGGTAACGGTTGATCAGATTTTCGCCTTCAATGACCTATTGTACTACCCCAATCACATTTTTATTTTGTTAATCATCCTTCATGAGCAAAATTAAGGTAAATGATTCTTTCAGAGAGAAACACACTATACATATCAACTCAAAATTTCATTATGTAAATAATCCTTTCATTTCATGAGGATACTGTGTTTTTTTTCTTCCACTTTGCTTTGGTTGAATAAGGTACTGTATTTTCCTAGATAGATACAAAATGAAAAAGATGGCTTTTATCAAATTAACAATCCCAACAAAATGAATTGCAGATCCACAAAAATTCCAATTCCAAAGTCAAGGAGGGTGTGATTCATCTACTGTAATGTGTACAAGGTAATCACATAAAACCACTAATTCTATCTATTACTTCTTCCTAACCTTTCCTAAGCCTCTTTTTTTAAGGTCCAATAAAACCTTTTATAAGGCATCTATTCTACTCAGATAAATTTTTACCACGTATTACTTGCTACTTTCTGGCCTACAACTGCTTTTGATTACTGTCCAAAGCCTTTTATACACCACCATTCACCAATGTCACAATGCAAATCCTGGAAGCAGATGCTTGTAGTCCCAATCAAGCAATTCCCACATTGAAAACCAACAATTAGTGTCCATTACCCCTGTAACAAAAATTAAAGACAATCATCATAAATTTGGTCCCAAATGCTATCAGCAAAACATGTACTAACTCATAGCAGCAAAAGAGATATAAATGTATCAATCAACTTGACATACCTATCCAACACACTCAAACACTGCCTGTTTGCATTACCGATGATATGCCGGTGAAACAAACGTTTTGACCTGTTCACCGGCATTGGTAAAGATGACCATTGGTTCCAAAACACACCCTGCCCTACTACAAGTGTCCATTGTCCGCTTCAGAATCACTACCTGAAGAACTCCCAGAATCCGAACCTGCAAAAGGATCAAAGTTTAGGTTCTCTACCCATGACAATTTCAATATACATGCAAAACCACAACATTTGGTAAGAAAAGATTATACCACTTGATGATGAGGAATCACTACCAGAACTACCGGAGCTACTGGAACCACTACTAGCATGGCCACCAGTACCACCCATATCTTTATCTTTCTCAATCTCCACTGGGGGGAAATTGTTTACCGGCATATCATCGCCAATGTCAACATCCTCGTCAACAGTTTCAATCTTTTTCTGCTTCTTCCCATAAGCTGGAGGGGTTGCATCAACCTTCTCCCTATCAGGCGGCAATTCCTGTAAATTCACACAACAAAATTAGAATGTGACAAAACACTGTCAACAATGCTACATTAGACAGCAACATCATTCAACAGAATAAAGGATGGACAATAAGGTTTTTACCCCATTGCCTTTGTTTGAAGGCACATTATTATTATCCATTAGCGCTTGCCGCTTAATCTTGCTCACCATCTTTTTCCAATTAGTCACCAAACGATCAAGTTCCCAGAGAGTCTCTGTATCAACAGCTTCCATATCAAGCTCAATCTCATCCCCATCTTGCTCCAAATGTCCATTTCTCTTCCTTATGATCTGCACCACTTGTTCCATTTTCTCTGGAGGCAAAATCTGCAACCCAAGTCCCAACTTGTGTTTTTCCTCAAGACTCATTTCCCTCTTATTTGGATCCCTCGCTTTTGGCTTGGGTTGCTTCAAGTGCTTCACAGGAGGTGCCCGCATTGGCGAAGGTGTGGGTACAGGTGACTGTGACTGTGCCAACGGAGGATTCGAAGTGCTTGGCTGGTTAGAAGTACTAGCAGGCTCAGGAAGTGGCTCTGGCTCTGGCCGTTTAGCTGCTGGTGGAGGGATTGGAATGGGATGATTATCTTTCTTCTTGACCTTCTCCCTCTCCCTCTCTGGTTCAACATGGTTCCATGAGCTGGCAGCCTGCAATTCATCGTCAAAGCCCACACGTTCATCGAATTTCTCGTGGATAGGCTGATAAAGCTCCTCAAACTTCGTAAGAAACTGCCTCGCCGCAATGTTAACTTCATGGCCAATGGGATTGTATGTCAAAGCATTGTTGAACGTTAACCGTACATCGTAAGCAAAATCAGCTGGCGTAGCATAAGCATTTTTGGCGAGTTTTGACTTCACAGTACCCAGATCCATAGGATTCTTAATTATATCATAATAATCGTGAAGACCCAACGCTGTTACATTTACAGGAGTGTTAAAAATCCAAGAAATTTTGTTTTTCATCAGCTTATTCAAAATTTGACCACAAATCTTCATCGCATCCCCAATCTCAGACTGCGATCTCTTCAATTCCCTCTCCGCCGGAAAAGGTCTTTTGTTGCCAGAGACCTTCTTGCTGGCTGATTTTTTGGGTAAACCACCACCGTTGTTGCTTGACCTAGGTTTAAAATCGCCCGATTCAATTCGAATCTTGAGCTGACGAATTTGTTCTAGCTCCGATACGAGACGGTTTTTGAGCTCGTTGAGTTCCGCCTTTGAGTACGATGGGATGTTGAACGTCACGTATTTTGATTGATTAACAACCGCAGATCGCCGGTTGATTGAAGAAGCATCATCTGACGGAGATTGATTTCTCTTATTGTTACCAAATTTAGGGTTAGGGTTAGCATAAGGAACTTTACTCATGAATCCTGCTCCACCGCCACTATGCTGCAGCCAGTTTGGTTCGTTACGGTTAGCTAAAACAGTGGATGCCATAAAACCGCGAAATCAAGGCCGTCCGGTGAGATTCCGGCGCATCTCCGGCATGAAATTCTCAATGCGGGTTGTAGAGGACATGAATAGAAAGAACACGTAAGATCACGCGCAGGTAAGAATTCTACGCGCCATTTGGAAAACTCACGCGCTTCCGTTGGAGACACGATTTCTCGATCTATAGATAGAGAGAACGAGAGAGAGAAATTAAGCGTGTAGGAGTTTGGAATTTATATTACCCAAATCTGAGCGAGAAATGAAAGGGGCTTGAGGCACTTCTTAAAGGCGATGAGATCTGCCCGATAATGTTTCGGTCAATTTTATATTCCTTGATTCGTTCTAATTTCTTCATCTAACGGGTAGCAACCGTGTCTGCAAATGCCCGTGAAACTGACCGAGTGATCTGGCATGAACGGTAGAGATCTTGATTTTATTCCACGTGCGTGAATATGTGCCGTTGATCAAGAGGTGGTGATGCTGGAAGTTCTCTTCAATGTTGGTCCTGGTTTTGAAGTAAATTCGAATAATGGAAATAATTGACCCGACCCGATTATTGAATTTATTTATTGATGACGTGGTTTAATGTTGAGTAAAAAAGTCTTGGACGGTAGCGTTTGGATGTGAGGATATTTTAGTAAAAGAACAGTGAACGTGTGTGTAGTATGAAAGAGGAGTTAACACAACACAAGTAGACAAGACCAATTCTTCCTCCTCTCCACAATTTTCACGGATTTGGATCTTCTTTGGCTATTTTTGTGTAGTATTATCTCATTTTCTTAATTTAAAAGTGAATTAATGCACACAAAAAAAAAATAGCATAAAAGAGAGGGAAAAAAAGAAGTAAATAAACGGTTGAGATCAAGACAATGAGATCAAGACAAAATGAGCGGTATAAATGAATGAGTAGGAGAAGATACAAATTCAATTTTCCCCCGACCATAATATCACTCATTTACACTATGTTTGAATGCTTAGAGAATTAAAAAAGAGATAAATAGTAAAAAGAGAAATATGAGAGAAGAGAAATAAGAGAGAAATTAAATAGAAATTTAGTATTGTTTGGATAAATGGTAATTAGAGAAGAAAAAAGGAACAGAGAGAAATTAAAATAAAAGTAAAAGACAAATTTTACCTTTATAAATAGGTGGTTGAGGGATAATAATGAAAAATCACGTATGTTAACTTATTTATGTGACAAATCTCACCTCTCATGGAGAGATCTTTTTGGGTAGTTATTTCTCATTATATTTCTCTCTATAATCATTTCTATTGTCTTCCAAACTATGTAAATGTCTTATTTCTTTGTCATTTCTCTCTTTTATATTTCTCTCTTTTCTAAATCTACTCAAACAAACAGTGTTAAAGTATCAAATGTAGAAACTGTATTTTATAAAGTGTGCATTTAATCGTTAACAAATTTAAAATCTTATTCCAATTTTTACAATAAATAGTTACTTCCTTCGTCCCAAATCTTTGTGTCTAAACACAATCCTTTATTTATTTTGTCACATATAATCCTACATGACACATGTTAACACAATCCTTTATTTATTTTGTCTAAACAAATCTATTCCAACTTTGTGTCAATGTAATTACAAGAGCTTCATTTAATTCATGGTAAAAAAATGATAGTTTAGATTTAAAGATTTTGAGTTTTTCGTTAGTACCTTTAGAAATATATAAGTGCAATTTTATATACGTTTTTGTAGTTTTATTTATCTTGAATTTAACAACATTCACTCACACTGAAATCTTTGATTTTAGAGAAAATAAGTTGGAGACATTGTCTTCAAATAGAAATCAAAGACAAAACGTCTCCGTGAGTTTAATTCAATTGATAAGAATATCGCATTATATATGTAGGAGTTTAACTCAGTTGTTTTTTTAATGACAAATTATTAGTATTTTAATTGTAGTTGTTTTTATACAATGTCATGACTTGAATCATAAATCTATAATTCATTGGGTTTTTGCCCTCAGCTGTATCATAAACTACTTTATCATCTTTACATTTGTCTTTCTTCATTATCTTTTCATATCTCTCCTCTAATAAAGTAAATATTTAATATGTCCTAATTTATTTTGTAGGGGATTAAAAGTTTTATGTTTGTCCTAATTTTTATTATTTTTAAACAATTGGAGTTTGATCTAGTCTCTAAATTTTTTATTTTTTTAAAATCAGATGTATTCTCTCTACATAATTTTAAAGTATAATCTCTTGAAGGTAATTTAAGTGGTTGACATCTTCTAATAGATATTTTCGATACGCATTATACATAGATCAAACTCTGAACCAAATGATTAATGTGTCAAATATCTATTATTTATGTCATATTATGTTGATAAAAAATAGAATTTTTTTTTATTGCCTAATAATTTGTATTCGACTCTTCAAAAAATAATTTGTATTTGAAAAAATTAGACATTAATCATACTCCTTAGCATTATTCCAGGAGATATAATTTGTTAATCAGAGGTGTTATGGTAACAAAAATTATATTATGAAGAAATTAAATACTTACAAATTCCAAAAACATTGCTATAAAAGATTAACAACACTGAAGTCCTTCCATTGAATGTCATCACTATTTTTCTTGACCATTAAAAATGATTTTACTAATAATTTGTAAGGTCACTTATCTTTTTATTAAACACGATAGAATTTGTCTAAATCTACTAAGGGCAAATTTTAGATGCAGTTTCTTGCATCTAAGCATTACTCATTTATTAATTATATAAACTTTTGAATTTGTAAGGAAATGAATCTCAAATTCTAAAAAATTATATATGCGAGGAAACTGGAAGACCTTTATGGATTGTTAAAATGAGATGAGTCTGTAAATTCTAGTTTAATTGGTAGAAATGACAAATCGTTAGATTGGACGCTATACTCAGGGTTCGAACCTCAATCTATATTATTATTGTATTTTTTTTAATGCTTTAGGAATTTAATATATTTTTTCCCCATTTTGGTCTCATATCCTTTAAGAGTACATAGTTATCACTTTTCTATTTTATTTCTTCGAAAAAATGTTTATATGTCTTAAAAAAACTCGGATGACTGTAATACTTTGATTAACACCGTTACATAAACAGATAACCAACTCATCTTAATTCTACTAAACCCAGTCTAATTTTTCATTCTTCCCTCTTATATTGTCGGTACAATGCAACAAATATGGGTAGTACGACAGTGAAAATGGAGTGATCAAAGTGTGGTCAATCAAGGAAAGTAAACAAGGATAGTGAAATAGAACAGCAGGGGGGCGAATGGAAGGAGCAACCGTTGTTAAAGACACCATTTCAAATAAAAATGAGAAATAATTTGATGTGGTAGTTTAAGTGGATATTGGTATTAAGATGATTTTGTTAAAATATTAGGATGGTTCATCGTGATTCTATTAAACTCACCATAAATTTAAACATATACTAAATTTGCTTGGAGTGCATATCAAATTGTGAAGAAATTAAAGCATCATACACTACTTATCCCACTAGACTAGTACATATATTGGCTCAATTTCATTCATATACACCAAAAAAAATCATTGAAATTATTCAATAAAAATCAATACTATCGGAACAAGGAAAAATAAAATATAATCATGTAGTATTCATTAATTAAGTTCCCATCTCCTTGACATGATATAATCCACCACTCCAAATATTGAATCTTCAACCACCTAAAAGATATATTGCATGTGTGTAAATATAGTTGTACACTTATTTAGGAATTGTACCTCTTTGAAATTTTAATAATGGCCAAAGGAAATGTTGAAAAAGGAGAAATTGGGTACATTGACGGTGGAAAAGAACATGATATTTTATTATCAATAATAATACATGTCCTTTTCACACCAATTTATTATCCCCCATCCTTATCAAACTATATATATATATATAAACCAAGCATTCTTTAAATGACTTTATGTTCTTTTTGAAAACAACAAGATCAGAGCTTAATTCTCTTCTAAAAAACTTATATACTAATACCCTAAAAGTGTTTGTAGCAAATATTTATTAAAAAAAAAAAACAATTGAGTAGTACTCAATCATATATACTAAGTATAATTTATGGCCTATAGGGCTTTATTATTATAAAATAATAACAACCTTTAATTTAAATGGAATATATTATTGCAACAATAATGTCTTCCCATTACCATAGTAGTATTAATTAATTAATTAACCAAAATAATGGTTGGATCTCAACAGCACCACTCATCCAATAATAATCAAGAACACAAAATTGCTAGGATACATATTTGAACAAAGAAGAAAAAAAACTTTTAACAAGAATGAAGAAAGGAACATTATTATATTACAATATATACAAAAATAAGTAAAAGTTAAATGCTTTTTGGCTTAATGGAATGAGCAACACGCCAACACCACTTTCCATATTTATGACTGCTTCTGCTTCACCATCCTTCAGTGAAAGCTGGTTCTCTTCAGTTCTGGGTAGTGTAGCACTGTAGCACCATAGTACTGTGTAGGTGCTGCCACTGTGGAGGTGGTCCTTGATAAGGACATGTGGTGTGGGACATATTATTATATGTAACAATTATTTAGTACTACATAGTAATTGACAATGTTCTAATTCAAGAAATTTTTTATGGAAAAGAGAAACAAAAAATCACCTACAAGACAATCTTCATCTTACAAATCGGTTTTGTAGACTTGAGTTAGACCCAATTATCAATTCTGAGATGGTATTAGAGTCACTCCACGATCTGTTGGACCATCTGTTATCAGGTTTATGCTATCGGGTCATCTACTATTTATATCCACGCATCAAGCCTAATAGTACTTGACGTGAGAATGTGTGTTAAGAAGTCTGCATCGATTGCGAGATGGTCTGAACAATTGTTTATAGAGTGAGGGCAATCATCACCTTATAAGTTGATTTTATAAGGATGAGTTAGGCTCAACTCTCAATTCTAATAGTTTTTATAAAACAAACAAGGGTCATGTTAACATGTGCCTTAAGGGCACATGTTAAGATACCTTAAAATATAAATTGTGCATTTAATGATGCAAGAAATTTAATGCTGGAGAGGTAAGATGCACAACTAATTTCAATAAATACTTTCTAAATTTACTTCCTTAACATGTGCCCTTAGTGCACATGTTAACATTCTCCAACAAACAAAATTTTAAGATATGTACATTTAATTAATGTGAGGAAGGGTTTGTGATTGTGTAAACTTTGAAAATTGAGGTGTATGTAAGTTTGTACCTTTAGCAAAATATGTGTAGCAATGCAACACATAGGGACACATGTTTTTAGCTAGGAAAAAGTTTTAGAGAATACACTACAACAAGTGGAGAGAACTAACTAAGGATAATGATCAAGGAAATACATGTTATTTAACATTAATTGGATGATCTTTGGCATGTTACTTGACATCACTACAACTTGGTTCTACTATAATGTTGAATCTTGGTTTTTTATTTGTATAATTGAGGACAATACTAATGCACCACCCTGGCTCCCTATAGAACAAGAAGAATAATAATAATGATTGAAAAAGTTTAAACTTTAGAGGGACTCTTGGCACATGGATTGATAGTTGATACGATGGAAAGAAAAGAATACTTAGATGCAACTTTAATTCTTTATCTTTGGAAGCTTCTTTTGCATTCACTTGGTTACTAACAAACATAGGTCAGAGTCAGACAAGCTTAGAGTGTAGGCCCATATGAATACAAAAAACTTAAGGCCTGATAAGGTAGAGCTAGTGGGCTTTTTGGCATTAATACAAAAAGGTGTTTCTTTTTGCACCCTTTTTTTCCTCATGGACATCCTTATTAAAATATTTCTATCCAAAAGTTTACCTTTGGAATATGTGTGTGTGGACTGTTAAAATTTGACCATTATCTTAGCACACTGTCCTATTACCTATCCAAAATATTATCCCAAACGTTTAGCTCATACTCTAAAATATCATCACCTCTTCTCTAACCTATTAAATAGAGAGGTTGTATATGAAAGCCCCAGGAAGAACCACTTTTATGCTAATACACTAAACTCCTAAGGCCTAAATAAATCATAAGGCAATCATATAACTGGGAGCCTCACGTTTAGAGTGCATTTTGCCATGAAAATAATAGTAATTAAAAAAATAAACAGGGGCTAAATTTTTTTGATGGCCATGCTATGTTCCGGTCACTAGTTAAAAATAACAAAAGAACTTAGTTCTGTATTAAAAACATTTTTTTTTTTCATTTTTTAAAAGTAAAATGCATAAGTTTTAAGAATTTTTTACCATATACCTTAAGCACTATCTGAGGACACTAATTTGCATTTTTCTTGTTTTAATGTGAAAATGAATATCAACTCAAGGCAATCATGTAACTGGGTTGAGGCATAGTAGGGATGATAGGAAAATTCAAACCCACGAGACCCATCCGAGCTCAAACTCAAGTAAACGGTCGAAATTCGAGTTAATTGAGATTGATGATGGAATGCTTGTGTTTGAATTACCTTGGAAGACCTTAATTTTAATCGTAATTTAATTTTTTGAAAGTTTATGTTGAACTGTGTTTTTTTTGGTTGATGATAAAGTGCTTATAGCATATCATTGATTAAAATTTGTTCAATACAATCGGGGATATCAACTAGAATTCGGACACTAGCTAAAAATGGGGCCGCCGTAGCAAGGGCGTGAGCAACATCATTTGTTTGTCTCCTTACAAACTCAACACTAGAGTTTACATAATATGTTGAACTATGTTACTATGTTGAACTATGTAATTTAATTACTAATGTCACAAAACTATGTTAATTACTTATGTTGAACTATGTAATTTAATTACTAATGTCACCAAACTATGTTAATTACTTATGTTGAACTATGTAATTTAATTACTATGCTACATTTTGCATTTTATCAAAAAGAATTGGGCCGAAACTAACATAACATTGTAATACTAACAACTAACACTAAGAGAATCACTTTTCAAAAAGAAAACTATTAAAAAAATACCATGTCATAAGGAGGTGAAAAACAAATTAACAACCTTACCGGAGATATAGCAATCGGTATAATCAAATAATCAAAATAACAAACTTTAAAGAATATATAGAAGTCCAATAAAATAAATAAAATTGTTGCGAGAGAATCGAGATACGGCTCCATCTCGTTGATAGCCCTTTCCTACTAAGAGCGGTCTCTCACTTAGTGTTGGCTCCATCTAACGGATAGCCCTTTTCTCATCGATTTGAAAAACACATAATCAAATCTATCAGTCGTTTCAACGCTAAAACCGAGAGCTAGCTCTATCTCGTTGATAGCCCTTTTCTCCTAAGAGTGGCCTTTCACTTAGGGGCGGCTCCATCTAACGGATAGCTCTTTTCTCTCGATTCATAAAACACATCATCAAATCTATCGATCGTATCAACACGAAAACCGAGAGCTAGCTCCATCTCGTATAACCCTTTCCTCCTAAGACAACACTAAGAGCATCACACAACATCCAAAACAAAAATTACTTCAAAAATGCAATATTGCAGACTTTTGTTTTTCTTTTTATGAATGCATTATTGTATTGGAGACTTGATGGGGAAAGAATTTGTGTTATGTATGAAAAATACTTACAGATGGACAACACACTATGTTACCTAGTCCACGTGGGTTCAACAACCTAGTGATGAGGTTGAATACAAATGAAAAGTGTTACTTATTAATTGATAAAGAATTGGAGTTTACATTTGGGAGAAAGGATTTCTCAATTTTTTTCTCCTTAAGTTTTTTCAAGTCTTTAATCTCTTAAGCAACATTTTTCCATTTTTTTGAAATTACAAAATTAGGTTTTCTCTGATTTATTTTCTTAACTCTATGTATCTGTCTTATTATGATTGCTTTGTTAATATCATATGGTGTTTTAAGGGAGTTTCCACCTATTCATGTTATTAAATATTTTGAAATTTGGATCCACTTAATATCACACTAGATTAGAAAATGGAGAGGATCTAACTCGGTTTTTAATTGAGACACTAATTTTTCATTTTTTTTGATAAACTGTTTATCTCATTTCATTAATAATAGTATCATAAATACATGTTCGTATATCGATAAAATTAGCATATCGATAAAATTGTGGAAACTAGCTAGCGATGTAGCCACCCTAACAAGCTTATGGACAATCACTTAAGATAACACCAAGGTAAGACATTGGTTCTTTTGCTATAAAGGCCATCTACTATCCATCCATCTCGAAATCAGACACTAATTTTTCATGGATGCTAACAATATTTGCATTATTATATATTTATAATAGTAAAATCCAACATAAAAAAAAACAAACACTTATTGAGCATATTAATTTCAAAATTAACATAATTAATCACAGCAATAATAATCACACAGATCCTTGTGAACTTTTGTTTACCACTTTAGGATCCTGGCCCACAGGAACTGCAGCCGTTCTCATATCATTGCTGAATACCGGAGCAACCCCTTGATACTGCGGCGCATGTACCATACCACCCGGCGCAGTATAATAAACATGTCTCCCACTTGTACTATCATACGCCACTTGCGCATATCCACCACTGCCCGCATTATCCGCTACACCAGCTGGCCTAACTAAGCCATATCCTTCCGCATAAGCCGAAGGCTTAACCGGCTGAGCCGGTGCCAAACTCCCCTGACCCGCCGACGAAAACGCCACGCTCTGAGGCGGAACGCCGCCGTATACAGGCTGTTCCCGGTATCCATCAGTAGACATTCGCTGCACAGCGTAGTACCCCTGACTCACCTGTGCTGTCGGTGGACGTATCATCTGAGGCGCGTGGTAGAATGTCCCCGGCGGCGGCATCATGTATACATGCTGATCCCCTCCACCGGAAGTATTTATCCCCTGCATCGGAAAACCTTCGCCTGAAAATTGCTTTTCCGGCCAGTAACCTGCAGGATGATGAGCAGCAGTTGGAGAATTAGACGGCGCAACTTTCTCCGGCATCTTCTGCATGTAATAATCACCTCCAGGAGCAACGGTAGCAGCAGCAGCAAAACCTCCGGTGAATCCATCTACACTTCTTCGATACAAGTTCTGCTCATTCTCAGAAACCTGTAAACGCTGTAACTGCCTCTGAATCTCAACACTATCATCAACAACTCCACGTGGCGGATACTCAGTTACCGGAGTAACAAGATCCGCCACAGGATCATGATATTTCACAGCAGCAGCATATGAAGGTGGATGAGACGGTGGAGCTATAGTTTTGTTATCAAGACCAAAGAGAAAATCAGCGTTGGAATGAGCTTTAAGTGGATCGGGTTGAGAAACCGAAACCGAACCAGAATTCGGAGAGATGAATATGAAAAGCCTCATTCTAACCGGTTTTGAAGAAGGGCGATAGAGACGATCGTATTCATGCATCATGTGTTCGAGATCATCTTCCGTTGTAACGGAGATAAGTGCATCAAGTTCTTCACCGGGAAGCTGGTACTTGAACGTTACATCTTGTTGAATTGCGTCGCAGAGAGTGGATAGCTTCGAGAGAAAGGCTTGAAACTTGATGTTGCGATCGACGGCTAGTATTTTGGTGTCGCCGCCGATATAAGAAAGCTGGTTGTCATGGCTGCGTGGTTGGATCTTTCCACCGTAACTACACATGAACTTTGCTTTGTAATTCTGTTGCTCCTCCCATGAGGAGGGATTATCGAAATCGATTTCTCTCGAACGCGGCGATGAGTTGCCGGAATCTGGATATGACGGTGGATATTGATAGGTATCCATATATTGAAGTGTGAAGACCAATGGTTTGACAAAAGTGTTCGCTTTATGCTTCTTTAATGGAGACCCCCGCGAAAAAGAAAGAGAGAAATAATAGTAACGTTTTTCTGCATGATTAATTTTTAAATGTTTTTTTATTTTTAATATACCTAGTAGAGTAGAGTAGAGTATTTCATTTTGTTTCTTTATTGAGATTTTTGTAAGGTAGTGTTTGGGGTTTGATAAATAAGAGTATGTGGCGTTGTGAATGTCATGCTTTGTTGGTTGAAAATGTGGTTGGTGATGGTGAGGATAACATTTTATGTGTCGTGGTGGAAATGGAATAGCTGGACATTTTTGGTGGTAGGGTAAAAGAGGGACCCACATGGTATTGATTAAGAGAGTAGGAAGGGATAAGAGTAAAGAAGATGATTCATTATGTTGTTGACTTGAATCAAAATTATGAGGCAGGGCATCTTCTCTCTTTTTTCTAGCTTTGTTTGCACTTGTATGTAGATAGCTCACGTGAAACTTTTGGTACTACATGATCAATGTATTTCCATTTTTTAGAAATACAAACATATAAGTTGCTATCAGAGCTATTATAGACTTCGATTTTGTGGAAACATCCTAGCCAAAAACATATGTTTGTATCCGGCTCTAAATTTTTGGAGGATAATGAAAGTGCTTTTGGGTGGGAGATGTATTAGATTAAAATTTTGGGGTAAAAATGTCCCGTACTCACTTGATTCTTCATTGAAAATGTATGCCCTTTAAGGTTGGCAACTTGGCATCAAATTACCAAATAACATATGAATTTGCTTATTTGGCAAGTTAATAGTACAATTTTACCAAGGAAGGTTCATAATAAAGAAGATTCTTAATAAAGAAGTAAGACATGTAGATGGGCAAATTAGTAGAGAAGTAATGCGAATAAACAGTGAATTTAGTTCTTAAACTACAATAAAAAATAAAATAGTCCCTAAAGTATCATAGCAATAAGGTGGTTGGCAATGAGGTTTTAGAAAATGAGTCATTTGATAAAAAGACAACAAAATGATGAAATTGGTGGATGTGAGTATAGTTTGAGGACTTTTTAATTGCTTTTTTAATAATTTAGGGACTAAATTGGTAAGATGAAGATCATGGACTAAATTGACTATTTACTCTAAGTAATGCAGTGGAATGACATGCAAGATTAAAATGTTAACATCAACATAGAAAAACTCAATTTTTAGATAGATGTTTAGATAGGGACTAGATTTGTTTGTGTTTATTTTTCAAGAGACTAAAAGTTGTATTTTCTTTTTTGTGGAGGACAAAATTGGATCTGGATTTTGCCTACACAGTTACTAGTATATTTTACCTGGTTCAACAACTATTTACTAATAAATATTTCTAGCAGACACTAAATGTTAGCAGCAAGGTTTTAGCAGTGAGTAAAATCTGAAACAATCATGTTAGATTCCGTATGAGTCATCTTCAAATAGTAATGATTATATGTCCAACAGTTGAATGTTTAAATGACACTAGACACATACATGTAGCAAACTAAACCCCCTGCTTCTCGACGTTCTCATCTGTAACATCATCTTTAAGCTCGTCCATCCATGAAGGTTTTCCTGGATAGTTGGTTGTTGATTCTTCGGATCCTATCATACTGGACGAAAAACATAAATTAAACAAAGTATAATCAAGACTAGAGTTTTAAATGTAATAAAGGTCATATAGGATGTATTTGCAAACTCACTTTCTATCCACAATGACCATGGAGCGAAGCTCACAATTGGCAAAGCTGCAAAGGTATGCACAATTAGTCAATCATTTGCTTCACTCTATAAATTGAGGAATAGCTCCCACTAAGTCAGATTTGTCCTCATGTTTAACACTAACAGTTTGTTAGAATTATACAATAAATGGAAATTAGAATAATTAAAGTAGTTAAGAGTTGTTATAGAAGTTAGTTAGATAGTTATTTGAATTGTTATAGAGTATGTGTATAAATATAAGAAAACACAGGGTAGGTAGAGAGCATCTTTGAATATTATAATTGTGAATAGAGAGTATTCTCTATTGTGAAGGAGAGATTGTCTCCTATTCTATTCTTTTTTTTTTTGAAGAAGGTCTCCTATTCTATTCTATTCCTTAATAAAATTGTTATTTCTTTGGAATTCAATTCTTGGATGCCTAACACAATTGCAGGAACTTGATCCCAAAATTAAAGAATTTAAAGTACTGAATAAAACTGACCGCTACGCTACTACATAAAAAAGAACAATTTGCCCCTCACATAACAGGAGAAGCAGATTACAAATTACTAGGGTGGAGGCACGAGGTATTGAGAACTTACTGTTTGCATATTTCTTTCTTCACCGAGGGGTGGCAATCATTTCCAAACTTAGTTAGAGTGTGAAACAAGAATCCACTGTGTGTAACAATCGCTATCTCCTGCTCTTTTCTTGTCCACAACCTGAGATAAAGTGAAAAGCAAAAGTAATGAGAAGTTTAATGGCAATTTGAATTACATCACAATTAGTGATGTCCGGTTTCTTTCATAAAAGTAATGAGAAGTTAAAAAAATGATTTTTTTTACTAAACATATAAACTACATGAATCTTTAACTGATGATAATAACTGGATATGTGAATTAATACCAATATATGAGTTCTAATAATCATAAAAGATAAATACAGCAACTACATATCTAGCCATTTATCACAGCTTGGGACATATATGTAGTGATACAAACAATAAACAACGGCTTACTGAAATATCAGATGAAGAAATTAAGCAAGTAAAATTATTTCCAACATCGATGGTCACAATAGAGTTCAGTGACAACCTCAAGAGCAGCTCAATTACATCAACACGCAGTCTGCTATATGCCTATACCTAGTAAGGTTGGTAAAATGCTGATACTTCATAAATTTCAGTGAAGATAAATTGATCTTATCTTCCTGTAGGAAATAGTCATACATATTAAGTTGTGAGTTTTAGATTGTGTGAACCAAGGACTAAAGGAAGTAAAGGGGATCGTCAGGAAAAACTGTCTTGGAATGTGTGAAATATCAATTTTGTGTTGGATGAAATCTTATATACCAAATAGGCTGATAGTGTAGATCTTCATTAACTTGCTAATATATTAAAATTCAATTTTAGTGTTTCTCAATGCAGTATTAACAAAATCTTGGAGGTTTCTGGTTGTAAGTGACTAATTACACATACATACCAGTTAAAGAACTTCAGCCCCCTTTCTGCGAGTTCCTCCTTTGTCTCTCTCACATTATCCTTCCACCAAACATCCTCATCACTGTCTATCTGAAACGAACACTTGAAGAGACTAATATAAACCCAAAGGCAACAATTAAATGTTGGCTACCCTTTATACAGATAAAGAAAGGAATAAGTTATAAGCTATCTTCTATAAAATAATAAAACACAAGCATTCAGGCATTTGGTATAAGCACTTGCCAGTGAAAAATCAACAGCAGGAAAAAGAAACTGATACTCGCTGACACTTCTTCTTTTGTCACAGGGATGAACTCCCTACATGAGGAAAAATGTGGAGAAATTTGTAAGGTCAATAATCCAAATGTCAATGTCAATAACAAGACTAAGGAACCCTATTTGCTCATAAAAGATAAACTTTTGTTAATTTTGTAGTTGGGAAAAATAAAATAAAGAAGCAGCAAATATATAAATTGATTGCCTTCTTTCTTCTTTATTACTAATTTAGATACACCTGAGCTTTAAATTTATTGTCTTTTTCTCTTTCAATATTTCTTTGCTTCAATCATTCAGTCACCCGTAAAATTTGTTTGATACTGCTTAATAATCGCTATCCACACCACCCTACTGATTATTCATAGTTTATCCACTATGATGCACCATATTTTAAATGGTTTCCGTAGTCACACTGAGCAAGTATTAGGCACTTGTCACACCCGATTAAGTATTCAAAACTTTTCTCTCTTTTCATGCACAAATTTTTCTGTCAGATTCTTTTAGGTTTATTGTGGTCAATTAACTGTGAATTACAGGATAAAGTCTAGATGGCAGCTCTTCCCCCCCCCCCCCCCCCCCTCCTCCCAATTGCAAAAAAACTAATACTGGATGATATCTCCTGGGAAATGGGGGGACATGTGGGGGATTCTAATCAATTTAGAGGGGGCGAAGTGAAACTGGCAAAGTGAAACCATCTAAAGTCTATTCACTGAGAAGTTATCAAATTCTTAATTTTTCCCTTCTCCCCCTGAAAAAGTAAGATTGCTATCTTAACACTTAAAATAATGTTATGACCAAGTCACACAACCTGCCATGCTGAGATGAGGATTAATCTTGTTAATTAAACCTAGCACATGAGCCGACATAAAACTCTTCTGAAACAGGCAAAAAATATGTTCCGAATGTAGAGTTGCATACCAAATGTTCACGACAAAGTTCGCCAGCAACAATTGGTGGGCAATTATGACTTGAAATTGCACCATGAAAGCTATTTCCTGCATTTGCCACCATAAGGGGCAGCACATCTGTTTTATCATCACTGTATCCCTCCCCACCAAATACCCCAACAGCTGTTTGCAAAGTCCTGAAGCCATTTTTGTACAAAACAAGTTAAAGACTGTCTTTTGCCTCAACATAGTTACATAGTAATTTTCACAAACAAAAATATATCTTAAAGACCTTTAGGATCCCATAAAAACACAACAGGGGTAGGATCTAAAAGTGACACCCTGTGTAACTTTGGGTGTCTAAGACTAAAAGTACACATTTACATATATTGGTACTCAAAAGTTACAGCTTGGGATAACTTAATAACAAACAATCACTCTGTCAATGCCTACATATGATGTAAAGAAAAGGCTGATGTGAGATGTTAAGTAGATATTAGCATTATTAACCAACAAGATTGCCAACGACTACATCCCTAAACAATATTGTCAACTTGGTTACAGAGTTAGTGGATTTTACACAAAACAAGACACATTTGTTTGGAAAAAAGGCTAAGAAAATTTCAAATATTTACATTGTAGAAAGCAATGATGTCAAACAAGAATTCCAAGCAAGCAATCAAATTGACAATTTAACATTACATATGTATACGTGTATAACATATAAGTCATTGACATTCCACATCTACTAATAGAAGAAATAACTTTCAAGAACATATTACATATACAGGTGTCTTATCTTTTCTTTTCTTTTTTTGTCAAGTAGCCTAGTGGCTAAAATTTCACCTTTTTAGGTGAATAAGTGGGAGTACCAGAGTTCAAACTTGTGTCCCTGCATATTACATGCAATGTTCCTACCACCTGAGCTTGCTCACGCGGACATACGGGTGTCTTATCTGAACATCAAAAATACTTACAAAGTACTCCATGTAACATCGTATATATTTATTTTATCTCTCTTTTGCTTGTTTAATTTAGCTCAAACACATTAAATCAAAATAATCACATCTAAAATCTAAATTCCAATAACTTTGGAAAATGTCCCAAAGATTCCTAGCGTTATCAAATACAATAAAATTGCAAATCCATCCACCAAAGCCAAAATTCAAAATGAAATTGAACCATACAAACAAGTAATAATACATAAACATAAAATAAAAACTAATTTGAAAATGAATCTAAGAAATAATACCTCATCAAAGGAGAAGCAATAACAAGATCAATCTGATTAATCAATCCAGATGAACGAACATGCTTACGCAAATTATCAACCTGTTCCCATCCAAGAGGAGTGAGATGAGCATCAAAATATTCAGGATTCAAGTACGCTTTGTAGTTTTTGTCTCCTTCTACATTGTGAATCCCTTGAGCGTGTCTCACGAGATGAATCGTTTTGCAACGATGTAACGGAAACAAACAAGTACCGGCAACAGAATCCATACTGCTCTGAATCTGGTAAATAACAACCAATCACACAGAGTCAACGGTTAAGAGAATGATATTTTGGATCGAAGAAGGTGCACGGAACGTAACGTACCCTAGCAGTAGCAGATCGAGAGAACGAGTGAGTTAGTGAGTAGAGCTGTGGATGTGAAGTTGTTTGTGGGATTTATTTCCATTTCCATCAAACTCACATCATTACATTTCATATCTCTTAAGCAATTCTTAGCCAGCTAAATTATTGGAGTCACCACGCCAAATCCTATTCCAAATATTTTCTTTTTTCAATAATTAATAATTAATTAAGAATTGGAATTTATGTGGGGTTATATGATTTAATGGGATCTATTTAAATTTCAATCAATTTGAGAATGTGTATTGGCAATAATGTGTTAGAGGATAAATAGTAGAAGATTCATGTATAATGGGCAGAAACATTTTTTCAAAAATAAAAATTAGCTAGATTCGACGGAATAAAGATCCTTCATTTTTTATGATTTCCATTTCTTCCATTACTAAATTTTTTTAATAATTCAAGGGGTATAAAAGAGATTTTAACTCATTTAATGTCACACTTTTGTATTTATATTTCTAAAACTATATAGTAATGGAGGAAATGGAATAAATGCAAAATGGAGAGGATCCCAACTTGATTCGACGGATCAACCCTCTCCACACTGTTGACGCCCAATTTTTTTTGCAGGTTAGGCGGGGCGGGATCCGCTATTTTTGCGGATTGAAAATGTCAACTCACTCCGCTAAAATGGCGGATTAAAAGGACCAACCCGACGGACTTAACCCGTTTTGTCAGTCCTAGAGCGGAATGAGTATTTAATTTGTATGCACCATATCAATGTGTATTTAATTTGTATGCACCATATCAATGTACTGTATCTATTATCTATTAATATGAAAAAGCAAGACTTATTTGTCTTTCTCTCTCCTCAAAATTCCTCTTCTCTCATTCATTCTCTCTTCTCATGCATTTGACAATTAATATTATTATTACAATTAATAACTATACTACTCTATTCTACAACCAATCTCTTCAAAGTTGTCCAACCCATTTGCATTTTGTTACAAAAAATGTGAGCCCATTGACATTCTAATCATGATGACTATCCACTTCTACTACACCCCACGCCTCTACAATAGTCATCTATCTTTCACATTTTTCTTCTGCACACAATAACATAAAAGTTAATATTAGACTAATATAAAGGCATTCAAAATTCTAAAATTTATTTGAACTATCCACTGACAACACATAGAAGCAATAAAAAATGTCGTTAGGTAATTTTCCAGTATTCTAAATGCTACTAGAAATATACGTTAGTTTTTAATATTCTGAAAAATAAAGAATAAAAAACAATTTAGAATTTAAGTACTTAATGCAGCAATTTGTTTGAAAGATATTTACTGAAAAATAAACAATAAAAAACAATTTAGAATTTAAGTACTTAATGTAGCAATTTTATATTTTTATATTTACTGACAATTTAGAATATTATTGATATTCCGGGAAAAACACCGTTTTGACTATTGCATTTGACAATAAATTTCGAATAATTATACCTAATCAAGAATAGTTAATGTGTTTGACTATTTTAATTGCATTTCAAATTTCAAATTGGTCAACCGTCAATTAATTACAATCCTGCAATTATATAATTCAAAATCCTATATAAAAGGAAAAAATCAACAAGCAAATCACACCAGCCACAATATTCACGTTTTCTTACTTAATGCAGCAATTTTATTTTATATTTTTATATTTACTGACAATGTATATTTTATTTAAATATGTTTCATTATTTATTATTGATATTCTGGACAAAAATATCTCTGACAATAAAAGCACCATTTTGATTATAAAAGTGACAATAAAAGCACCGTTTTGACTATTGTATTTGACAATAAATTTCGAATAATTATACCTAATCAAGAATAGTTAATGTGGTTGACTATTTTAATTGCATTTCAAATTTCAAATTGGCAACCATCAATTAATCCAGCAATTATATAATTCAAAACCCCATATAAAGGGGAAAAATCAACAAACAATTCACACCAGCCAGAATATTCACGTTTTCTTATTCAGGCTTCTTATTTCTAAGTTTTATTTTTTTGTTTTCCAATGGCACCTAAACACGATGCAATTTCTGAAATTTCACCGGCCAAAGAAAATTGGAATCTGATAGTCAGAGTCGTACGTCTTTGGTACGTTAAGGATATGGCCAGAGATAAACTACCATTTTTTGGAATCCCCCCCTTTATTTTATATTTTTTTATTTACCGGTTGTAACTTTCCCCTTATATTGAATTCTTTGATTTATTGATATACAATATTAAATTATTAATAGATTGTACTCCCTCCGATCACTATTATAAGCAAAAAATTACTTTTTAGATTCATTAAAAAACGGATGTGATTTGGTCTATAATATTAACTAGGTACATGATATATTCAATGAACCTAAAAAAAATGATTTTTGCTTATAATAGTGACCGGAAGGATTATATGATTTAGTATTGTTCGTCCCAAATTGAATGTTTTTTTTTTACGACTTTATTATTTATGCATCTATTTTGAACAATAGAAAAAAAAAGCCAATTTGAAATATTATGGGTAAATTTGAAACAAAATTACTACCTCAAATTTTAAAATATAAAGGACCATTTTGAAAAATAATAATAAACATGAGAGACCAACTTAAAATCTAAAATAAATATAATGAACCAACTTTGCAGTTAAATCAAACAAATAACATTATTATGATTCGTAAAATTATCAAATGTAGAGAGTTGTATTTGTAATTGCTGCGACTTACGTTTACGGTGTTTTGTAAAAATCTTTTGTTTGGTTATAATTTTTCATGTTCTTTTTTTAAATGACATTTTTATTATACACCTTTTTATTTTATTTTATTTTTTATAATTATTATACATTTTTTTAATTATAATATATTTAATCAAAAGACACAAATATTATGTGTGACTTATTCATATTTAATTATGCATATTATTTTTTTTTTATTTTTCTATTTTATATTTTTAAAGTTAAAATATTAAATTGTTAATTTTTTATGTCATATTTTTCCCCGTGCTTGGCACGGGTCTGGACACTAGTAGTATAAAATAAGAAAAATATTAAACAGTGTTTCGGGAAAATACTTAAGCAAATAAAGATAGTAATTATAAAAATAAAAATAAAAATAGTAATATAATATTAAAAGTAGTGTATTTAATACTTTGAAATTTTTTAAAACAATAATTTTTTTACTTAAAACTTTTGTTTTTGTATCTATTTTTGTTTTTTCAACCATTTATTCGGGGTACATTTTACCATGACCCATAAAATAATGTATTTTATATCTTAACATGTTTATTCTCAATTATTATTATTTTTAAAAGATAATTTAGTTTGACATAAATATCTCAATAAATATTTATTTCGTTTTTTCATTGCTTTAGGTACAAAAATAATGTATTTTATATCTATTTTTGTTTTTTCAACCATTTATTCGTGGTACATTTTAGCATGACCCATAAAATAACGTGTTTTATATCTTAACATGTTTATTCTCGATTATTATTATCTTTTAAAAACTTATGTGCATTGCTTTAGGTGCAGTTTTTTCTGTTCCTCGCAGAAAAAAGTAATTTTTATATTTTTTAATTTTAAAAAATAAAATATTACTATTTTTAAATAAAAATAATATATTGTCTCTTTGTATCTAGCACAATAAGAACAATGTATATGACATTGTACATAAGTTTGGTCCTATTAATAAATCATACACAATTATCTTATTTTCATGTATTAAAATATTATCCATTGAATCATGCATATCAATCACAAAAATTACTCACACCAATTATGACATGCATAACACCATGGATATATTAGAATTCTTTCTCCTTTCCAAAAAAAAATAATATACTTAATTCTCCTTAATTTTTCATGCAATCCTACATGCATCGTTATTTTTTTTTATCTTTTATTTCTTTTAATATTTTCTTTGATATTTTTCTTTATTTCCTTTCATCTTTTTCATACATTCCTAAAAATAAAAGACGCCAACTTACGAATTACATTGTTACTATAAAAACAAAAATAAATATCCTCCAACTATTTACAATACTAATAAAATAAATTAATATTCATCCAATATTTATACATATAACTGAAAAATATTTGGTGCCTCTCTAAATATGGAGACACGGGAAGTTGTCCCAACATAATAGGGCCTTAAAGTGATATTAATACGAGGCCTAACAAAAACAATATGTATTTTTTTAGTAAAAAAATTGTATGAAATAAAATCGTAAAATTTATATTTACAAAAAAATAAAATAAGAATTTTTTGTTAAGAAAGTTAAAAACGCGTCATTATATTTGTAATAAAATTAAAATTTATTACTTGTAAAAAATAAAATATACTATTTGAAAATACTTGTATAATACGAACAAAATAAAAAATGTGATTTTTATTGTATAATATTTTTTTTATTCACTTCAATTTAATTTATTTGTTTCAGTTTCATAATTTTTATATTATTTTATTTTGAAAGAAATAATTTTTATATTATTTAAATTTCAGTTTCAATAGGTCGTATGTTATTAAATTTTAAAAAGACATTAAAAAATATATATATTTCTAAGAACAAATTTGCACAAAAAGAAAATCCAACTAAAATTGGTTATATTTTATATTCTCATTTTATATATTATGGTATAGATCAATAATTTTTGTTTGAAATAAATAATTTTATTTGGGGTGCTGAAATCCAAACCAATCCAAATAAAAATTGTAAATCGATTCAAAAAATAAAAAATCGCAAAAAAACAATTTTTTTTGGATGTGTTTGAATGTCTGTTTGTGAAAGTCGCTAGATTGAATTGAATTTTTGATTGATTTTTCAAAATCGATCCAAACCGCACACATGCTTTTTTATACGTACTTAACATTTTATTAATATCTCGGATAAAAAAAAAACTCTCTTATCCTACGGAGATTATGCAAGATACAAGTCGGATTCAAGCCGCTATAAACCCCCTCTCTCTCCCGCTCCCCCTCCCTTCCCCTCTCTCTGATTTGTTATTTTTATCCATTGTCTAATGTGAACAACCACATTAGGTTGTGCATTGTGCACACGTGATATTTACCTTCTTTAGATCTCGAAGTCACATTATATCTTATTGTGGGTCTTTTACACTAATTTTTTTCCCACTTTCATTCCATGGTTCGCTCTCCTCAGTCATCTCACCAAAACCCAAAATGAGACCACCATGGGTCCATGACCATCAAGAACCACCAGAAAAATAAAGAAGAAAATGTTTGATTTTTTTTTTTGTAATTGCTTTACGATTTCTATTAACTTCTTAAATCGCAGTGAAATAAAAGGAAGAGATAGTGTTTAACAACCCAAACTCAAAAAGCACATACAATTGTTGGGAACAAAATCCTTATTTGATGTTTTAAAGATAACAAACATATAAATTAAATTATAATATTAATTATCTTGTTATTTGCTAATGTGTTTTGTGAGAAATGTTTCAACGATAATGTTATCGTCTGACAACGGTAATGCACCAGAAGAACACATACACAAGTAAAACAATGGAAAGTCATTTGTAGCAAACAAGAGTTAATTGAAGCAACTTAAATTCTTGGTTTTAATGATGAAAATCTCCACATGAAAATATTCCTTTTCCTTATCAAAAGTGGTAGTATTTAAGGAAACATAAATGATGTTTTTATGCCAAATATGACATGAAAGATTTCATGGGCCTAGCAAATTTTTGGACTATGTAATCAAGGCTTTATCATGCAAACAAAAGGAATGTCACCAAAGGAAAGAAATACTCCCACGTAGGAGCTTATGAACAAATGAAAGAAGATATTATTTTCATCACATGGAAATTGTTTTTGTGGACAACAAGTTTGCACATCCTTCTCTCCTTTGAAAGGACAAGAATCACCCAACAACAAAGGACATGAACATAGGCTTTGGTCCCCTCATGAGAAGACAAAGGCTCCCAAAACATTCTCAAATGGCTGATGCACTGTCATCACAAATTCAAATTGATCCTCTCATATGGACAAGTTAGAAGCCACGTAAAAGCTTCAAAAACCATGCAAAGCATTGCAGCAGTTTTTCAACAGACGGTAATGCACAAGTGAACTGACGATAACGCACTATTCACAGAACATGGTAACAAAGATCACAACGTATCTTTGACAGATTTTGAATTTCAAAATCTCTCTCATACGCTCCTCTTCAGCAAATGAAAGGTCTATAAATACCAAGGAGCTACATGAAGAAAAACAAAAGAGTTTACACAAAGAATTAATCATACATTGTTGAAGCAAAAATCAACAAAGTTCCAAACTCTTCACAAAGCAAGCTAATCACGAAAGTTCTCATCCTTACATTGTTTATACGCTTGTTATTTCTATCACCTCTTTTATGAGTTGATGCTCACAAATTACCAAACACTTTGTAACCTCTCAAATCTATCTTTTAGGTTAGATTGAGTGATTGTGAGAAAGTCTTTTCTAGTAAAAGAAAAGCATTGTGAGAAAGTCTTTTCCAGTTAGGAAGAGCAGTTTGTAAAAGCCTTTTCGAGTGAAGAAAAGCAGATTGTATTTTGATCAAGGGTTGATCAAAAGTTGGTGCCAAGCAGAAGGTTCTGATCTGAGCATTTTAGTGGACAATCTCACAAGGTTGTGAGGACTGGACTAGCCCAAGTTTGGGTGAACCAGGATAACTTCTTGGTGTTGTATTTTCTCTAATCTCTTAATCTCTTAAAATACAACTCAACTAAAACCAACTATATAATTCCAGAGTTCTCTGGTCCTTCACTTATATTTTTGCTATCATTATTGTCTTAACATTATTTCTTTGATTACTTGTTAAACTAACTCTTAAAAGAAATATTGTGTTAAGTTATTTATAAAAAGAATTTTAAAAAGGGTCACAATTCAAACCCCCCCTTTCTTGTGACATTTATTGCTACTTCAATTGGCATCAGAGCACTGCCTCTAAAGGTTTGTGCACCTAACCAGTGCTAGAGGAAAAAGATTCAGGAAGAAAAATGTCAAAAGAAAGATACATTGCAGAAGGAGGTTCTGCTTCAAGGCCACCTTTGTTCACAGGAAAAAACTATTACTTCTGGAAAAACAAAATGCAATTGTTTCTTAAATCTCAGGAAGTAGGTATGTGGCGTATAGTTACAGAAGGAGATTATGTTCCTACAGCAACTTCACCAGAAGGAGTCATCTCTGAAAAACCAGAAGAAGCTTGGACTACAGTTGAACAAACAAAGGTACTCCTAAACTCTAAAGCTCACTTATTTTTATCTTGTGCCTTAAGCATGGAAGAAAGTGAAAGAGTAGATGAATGTGTCACGGCTAAACAAGTTTGGGACACTTTAAGAATTCATCATGAAGGAACTAATCATGTAAAAGAAACTAGAATAGACATAGGAGTAAATAAATTTGAAACTTTTGAAATGGGTGAAAATGAAAGCATTGATGAAATGTTCTCAAGATTTACTTCTATAATAAATGAATTAAGATCACTTGGGAAATCTCTCACAACACATGATAGAATTAGAAAAATCTTAAGATGTCTTCCAATTTCTTGGAGACCCATGGTTACTGCCATTACTCAAACCAAAGATTTAAAAATTCTTCCCATAGAAGATCTTATTGGATCTCTAAGAGCTCATGAGGTTGTTCTTCAAGGGGATAAACCTTTAAAGAAAGATAAAACTATTGCTTTAAAAGCCTCTCAAAAAGAAATAAATAATACATGTTCTTTAGAAGTTGAAACTAAAGACACAGATTCAACACATGAGGAAGCTGAAAGTGAGTTAGCTTTTATCTCTAGTAAGATTCAGAGAATGTTGAGAAGAAGAGATCAAATTAGAAAGAATTTCTCAATAGGAAAAGATAACTCAAAAAATGACTTTGACAAAAGTCAAGTTACTTGTTTCGGATGCAATAAACCTGGCCATTACAAATCAGAATGTCCTTTAAGCAAAACTCCTAGGAAATTTCCTTTTAAGAAAAAGTCAATGATGGCTACCTGGGAAGATGATGATGAATCTGAAACAAATGAAGAAGAAGAAGAAGCCAACATCTGTCTTATGGCAAACTCAGACAATGAAGAGGTATTTCTCTTTGATAAAACTCATTTATTTAATGAATTAGAAACTAACTTTGATAGTTTACTACTTGATTCTGAGTTTTTATCTAAACAATGTCTGTTACTTCAAAAAGAAATTTCAGAAATTAAAGAAGAAAAAGAAAACCTTCTGTGTTCAAATAATGAACTCAAGAAAACGATTCAAGAACTTAATCATAAACAAAATCTCTCTTTAGAAATCTCTGATCAAGAAAAAGAAAACTCTTTGTTAAAGACTGAAATAAAAGAACTTAGAAATGATCTCACAGGTTTCATAAAAACTACAGAAACTTTTCAAAACATTATGGGATCACAATCAGGTTTTTTTAATAAAACAGGTTTATGTTTTGATAATACGAAAACTCAGAAATTATACAAAAACCTTTTTATTCCTGACAAAAAAGAAATGAAGGTCAAATGTTCTTTTTGTAAAAAAATTGGTCACCTAGAATCTATTTGCTTTCAAAAGAAAAAATTAGAACATAAGTTTTATAACGAACCAAAACGTTATCGTCATACAGAAAAATTCTTGAAACAAAGTTTTTATAAAGATAACCTTCAAGAAAATGATTGTAAGATTGTTAAAACTAACCCTCAAGGACCCAAGATGATATGGGTACCTAAAGTATCAAAGAATCAAAATGCAGGTACGTTATCAAGGAATAAAGAAAAAGCCATGGTTTTTGGACAGTGGCTGTTCAAAACACATGACAGGAGATAGAAGATGTTTCCTCTCCTTCGTGCAAAAGGAAGGAGGATCAGTTACGTTTGGAAATAATAATACTGCACAAATAAAAGGAAAAGGTATTATAGGTAAAAATAATTCTGCAAAAATAGAAAATGTTCAATTTGTTGAAGGTCTTAAACACAATTTGCTTAGTATTAGTCAACTTTGTGATAGTGGTTTTGAAGTCATTTTTAAACCAAACATTTGTGAAGTTAAACAAACCTCCTCAGGAAAAGTTTTCTTTTCTGGATCAAGAAAGAAAAACTTATATGTTTTATACTTAGATGACATTCCAGCTGAATCATGTTTTATGTCTATTGAAAAAGATAAGTGGATTTGGCACAAAAGAGCTGGTCATGTAAGCATGAAAACAATTTCAAAAATATCTCAACTTGATTTAGTAAGAGGTCTTCCAAAAATAAAGTTTGACAAAGATAAAGTATGTGAAGCTTGTGTAAGAGGAAAACAAGTCAAAAGTAGTTTTCATCTAAAAGATTTTATTTCAACTAAAAAACCTTTGGAACTTCTTCACATTGATTTATTTGGTCCTGTCAACACCACTAGTCTTGGTGGGAAACAATATGGTTTTGTTATAGTTGATGACTACTCTAGATTCACATGGGTATTATTTTTGAAAAATAAAGATGAATCTTGTGATGCCTTCAAAAACTTTTGTAAACTAGTTCAAAATGAACAAGGCTCAAATATCATTTCTGTCAGAAGTGATCATGGGGGAGAATTTGAGAATTCTTCTTTTAAATCATTCTTTGATGAAAATGGAATTTCTCACAACTTCTCTTATGCAAGAACTCCTCAACAAAATGGAGTAGTTGAAAGAAAAAATAGAACCTTACAAGAAATGGCAAGAACTTTGTTACATGAATCAAATGTTGAAAAATATTTTTGGGCTGAAGCCATAAATACATCCTGCTATATTTTGAATCGTGTTTCAATTAGAAAGATTTTAAACAAAACACCTTATGAACTTTGGAAAAATAGAAAACCAAACATCTCATATTTTCACATTTTTGGTTGTTTTTGTTATATCTTAAATACTAAGGAAAATCTTGGTAAGTTTGATTCAAAATCAGACAAAGCTATTTTTCTAGGATATTCTACTAACTCTAAAGGTTATAGAATTTACAATCTAAGAACTCAAACTATGGAGATAAGCATGCACATTGTCTTTGATGAATTTGATGATCTCATAATACCTTCCAATGAAGAAGAACAAGAAACTCAAATTACTCAAGAAACTCCAACTCAAAAGGAAGAAGAAGATCCTTTACTTCCTCCAAAAACCTTAAGAATTGTTGGGAGTCATCCTCCAGATCAAATTATTGGAAAACCAACTGATGAAGTAAGAACAAGGTTTTCATTTAAAGAAAATGAAAGCAACTTGGCATTGATCTCTCAGATAGAGCCAAAATCCATTGGAGAAGCTATTATTGACAAATCATGGGTAGAAGCAATGGAAGAAGAACTTCTTCAATTTGAGAAAAATCAAGTATGGTCACTTGTTCCATCTCCTGCAAACCACTCAATAATAGGAACAAGATGGGTGTTCAGAAACAAGCTAAATGAAGAAGGTAAAGTCATCAGAAACAAAGCTAGACTTGTGGCTCAAGGCTACAATCAACAAGAAGGTATTGATTATGATGAAACTTTTGCTCCAGTTGCAAGGTTAGAAGCAATAAGAATTCTTTTAGCATATGCATCTCATAAAAATATCAAACTATTTCAAATGGATGTTAAAAGTGCTTTTTTAAATGGTTTTCTTAACGAAGAAGTTTATGTTCTTCAACCTCCTGGTTTTGAAAATAAACAAAAACAAGATCATGTGTTTAAACTTTCAAAAGCTTTATATGGTCTAAAACAAGCTCCTCGAGCTTGGTATGATAGATTAAGTGCATTCTTGATTAAGAACGATTTCTCTAGAGGAAAAATTGATACAACTCTTTTTAGAAAGCTTGACCAAAATGATTTACTTATTGTTCAAGTATATGTTGATGATATCATTTTCGGATCAACAAATGAAAAAATGTGTGAAGACTTTTCCCATCTCATGCAAAGTGAATTTGAAATGAGTATGATGGGAGAATTAAGATATTTTCTTGGTTTACAAATTAAACAAGAAACACATGGTATTTTTATTTGTCAAGAAAAATATATTAAAGATCTTCTCAAAAAATATAAAATGAATGAAGCCAAAATAATGGCAACTCCCATGCATCCATCTTCATTTTTAGACAAGGATGAAAAGGGTAAAATTGTCTCTGAAAAGGAGTACAGAGGTATGATTGGATCTCTGTTATACTTAACTGCCAGTAGACCAGATATTGTTTTTGCAGTAGGTCTATGTGCACGTTTTCAAGTTTCCCCTAGGGAATCTCATCTGACAGCAGTAAAGAGAATTTTCAGATATCTTGTCGGTACTACTAACATTGGTCTTTGGTATAGCAAAGATTCTATTTTTGACTTAACAGCTTTCTGTGACGCTGACTACGCTGGTGACAAAATTGAAAGAAAAAGTACAAGTGGTGCGTGTCAATTTCTTGGAAAAGCACTCATAAGCTGGTCATGCAGAAAACAAAACACGATAGCATTATCCACTACTGAAGCTGAATATGTGTCAGCTGCAAGCTGTTGCTCTCAAATCCTATGGATCAAAAATCAGCTTGAAGATTATTCAATAAGGTACACAAATGTACCTATTTTTTGTGATAATACTAGTGCAATTAATTTGTCAAAAAATCCCATTCAACACTCAAGATCAAAGCATATTGAGATAAAACATCATTTTATTAGGGATCACATAAACAAAAAGGATTTTGAATTAATATTTGTTGACACTGAAAATCAACTAGCTGATATCTTTACTAAACCTTTAGTAGAAGATCGTTTTAATCTTTTAAAAATAAAACTAAATATTATTCCAAAACCTACTTTAGGATAACTTGCCTATATTTTAATTGTGTGGTTAAAAGGGCCATTTCTCCTATTCACCCTAAACCTACACGTAGGAGAAGAAGAAAAGTGTGGTAAACAACTTTTCATTTTCTTCTTTAAACTCACTTTATGTGATCATTGCACTTTCTCATTTTTCCTTTTCCAAGAACACCTCTCCATTCACTTCCCTTGTCTTTCACGGTTACCAACACCAAAACCTTTCACTTCCATTCTTCACTCTCTAAAAATCGTCTCTCTCTCTGATCATCACTCTTCATCTTCTTCCTCTCAAACCCTCAACCATGGTTCGTACTAAACAAACCGCTAGAAGAGCTCCACCATTCCATAATCCATCACCAATCCACTCAAGCTTCCGCCAGAACAATCCCTCTGATGAACCCTTAAACCTTCCAGCTCTCCAAACTATCTTTCCTCCACATTTTCAACAACACCAGCCACCAAACCTTAATCAAACTCCACCTCATCTCAAACCTAAAGCCAAGAAGAAACAACCTTCAAGCTCGTTACCAACCCGTCGTTCTCAAAGGATCCTGTCTGGAGTTGGCAAATCTCAAAGTAATGCTGAACACATCTACATTACTTGTGAGACTACTGATGAAGAAGAAAATGATCCTAAAAAATCTTCTTCTAGCTCAACCCCAAAATCTTCAGAAACTCTTTCTGAGTCTTCACCAAACTCCTCTTCCTCGTCTGAAAAAACTTCCTCTCCAAAAACTGCCAAACCTTTTTCTGACAAAGACAAAGGAAAGAATGTCCCTGAAGAAGCAGAAGCTCAGCCAAAGAAGCGCTTTAGACAAAAATCAATTAATGAGTTAGTGAAAGACAAAACCCCTCTGTTTGGAAAAGCTGATGAGAAAAGATTCTTAAAGAAATGGAGAACAAGACCAATTGCTGCTGGACGGTTCTTTAACCTTCAAGCATTGGAGAAACACGAGCTAGATCTCAAGTACTATACAGACTATCAAGGTTGGTCTCACTTTCTTCAAATTAAAGAAACTTACTACCCTAGGTTAGTACAAGCTTTCTTTTATCAAGCTCACTGTGATAATGATACCAATACCATTAGGTCCATAGTCAAAGGAGTAGAAATTGTCTTAGATGTTGAGTTTATTGCTAAGTTTTTCAAACTTCCAACTGATGGTCTCCAAGCCTATGGTAGTAACTGGTATAGCCAAGCCAATGTGACAATTGATGAGGTTAGGGAATCTCTTTTTAAACCTACCACTCCAAAAGATCAGTTCATCACACCTCACCTCAAACTTCTACCAAAAATCTTCAACATTATCAGCAAAGGAAACATTATGCCTAGGCAAGGCAAATATGATGCCTTAGGTGACAATGACCTCATGGTCATTCATCACCTCTTTGAGAGAAAACGCCTAAACCTTCCATTTATCATTATCAAATTCATGATGGAAGTTGCAAACTGGAATAACAAAAAATTCTGTGTTTCTTATGGCATGGTTTTAACCCAAATCTTTAAACATTTTGAAGTCTCTCTCAAGGGTGAAACTGCTGAGACCAAAGTCAAAAAATTTGACCTCAAAAACTTGAAACATTTCAAACCTGACCCTACTCCTAATGTCCCTATCAGAACCTATAAGAGAAAAAGAAGTAATTTGGATAACACTGCACAGTCTGTGCAAGCTGATCAAGTTGTGTCTGAACCTGAACCACCAAACCTGTCTGACCAAAATGATCCTTTTATTCCCTCTGATCCCATTCTTGAGGAAGAAAATCTTAACACTCACTCTTCACCCCCACTGGCTGAACCAAGAAATGAGATTAATCTGAATGTACCACCATCCAATTCTCAAATCAATACTCCTGTATTCTCTTCTCCACAAACTGAATCACCACAGGTGGTTCCACAGTTGGGTGTTACACAAGCTACCACACAGCTTGACCCCAACACAGTGTTGGAACCCTTGCTATCTGAACAAACCATATCTCCACTCTTCTCATCACCACAAAATTTCAATTTCTCACCCTTGTTTAATGAGAATCCTCAAGGTAATTTCTTCAACTCATCATCTCAGAATATATTTGATCAACCTTTCTTTAATGACATTTTGAACCCTCCTCCTGTTACTACTATTCCACCCATGCAAGCTATGCCATTTATGAATGATGCTGGTCCTTCTAATCCTCAACCACAGCCTCAGCCTATGCCTAACTTACCAAGGTCTAAGACTGAGAGAAATACAGAAAGGATTAAGAGAGACATTAAGAAATTATTTCAAGGGCAACAACTCATTGATAATCATCTCTCATACATCACGATGGAGAATTCTATTATGAGAGCTTGGTTTAGGAACGTGGTTTGTTATTTGTACAATCTGCCATATCCAGAACATAATCCCTACCCACCTCCTGTTCATGTTATGCCCCAGCCTTCTCCTTCATCATCCTCTGGTGATTCAACTCCAAATCAGGAGCCCTGAGTGTCTTTTTGATGAGACAAAGGGGGAGAAAGGAAGAAGAAATAGCTGCTGGAAGATAGTTGCAGAGCAAGCTTCAGATGCTAGCAAAACATGTTTTATGCTGCTTATGGCGTATTTTGTTTATTTTGAAAAACTTGCCATAATTATGTGTTGCTATATGATTGCATCTGTATTTTGGTTTTATTTTGCTACTGCTATGAACCTTTTAATGTTATGTTTTGATTAAGTACTTTGATTTGCTAGTAATCCAGTGTGATACTATGCAATGCTTTTATATGCTATATGCAATGTCTATTAATCATGCTTGGATCATCTGTTAGGTTTACGCAAATCTGTGATGTTTATAATGATCCTATAATCATTTTTTTTGCTATTGCCAAAACTGGAAGTTTTGTTTTTTTTTGCGCTAAAAAATGCTAAGTTTTTGCAAAACTGTTAAAAACATGATAGTCACACTTAGTATGATTTTTTTTCTAAATTAAAACTTAGAATTTAAACTCAGTTTTAATTCAATCTCAAAAGAAAAAGATCAAAACTCAATTTAAAAAGGAATGCTTAAATTGAGGGGGAGTAGTTGACAAATCAAATGCTTAAGATTATCAAAAAATCTTTTTATCAAAACTCTCAAAATCAAAATCAATTTAAATGTTTGTCATCATCAAAAAGGGGGAGATTGTTGGGAACAAAATCCTTATTTGATGTTTTAAAGATAACAAACATATAAATTAAATTATAATATTAATTATCTTGTTATTTGCTAATGTGTTTTGTGAGAAATGTTTCAACGATAATGTTATCGTCTGACAACGGTAATGCACCAGAAGAACACATACACAAGTAAAACAATGGAAAGTCATTTGTAGCAAACAAGAGTTAATTGAAGCAACTTAAATTCTTGGTTTTAATGATGAAAATCTCCACATGAAAATATTCCTTTTCCTTATCAAAAGTGGTAGTATTTAAGGAAACATAAATGATGTTTTTATGCCAAATATGACATGAAAGATTTCATGGGCCTAGCAAATTTTTGGACTATGTAATCAAGGCTTTATCATGCAAACAAAAGGAATGTCACCAAAGGAAAGAAATACTCCCACGTAGGAGCTTATGAACAAATGAAAGAAGATATTATTTTCATCACATGGAAATTGTTTTTGTGGACAACAAGTTTGCACATCCTTCTCTCCTTTGAAAGGACAAGAATCACCCAACAACAAAGGACATGAACATAGGATTTGGTCCCCTCATGAGAAGACAAAGGCTCCCAAAACATTCTCAAATGGCTGATGCACTGTCATCACAAATTCAAATTGATCCTCTCATATGGACAAGTTAGAAGCCACGTAAAAGCTTCAAAAACCATGCAAAGCATTGCAGCAGTTTTTCAACAGACGGTAATGCACAAGTGAACTGACGATAACGCACTATTCACAGAACATGGTAACAAAGATCACAACGTATCTTTGACAAATTTTGAATTTCAAAATCTCTCTCATACGCTCCTCTTCAGCAAATTAAAGGTCTATAAATACCAAGGAGCTACATGAAGAAAAACAAAAGAGTTTACACAAAGAATTAATCATACATTGTTGAAGCAAAAATCAACAAAGTTCCAAACTCTTCACAAAGCAAGCTAATCACGAAAGTTCTCATCCTTACATTGTTTATACGCTTGTTATTTCTATCACCTCTTTTATGAGTTGATGCTCACAAATTACCAAACACTTTGTAACCTCTCAAATCTATCTTTTAGGTTAGATTGAGTGATTGTGAGAAAGTCTTTTCTAGTAAAAGAAAAGCATTGTGAGAAAGTCTTTTCCAGTTAGGAAGAGCAGTTTGTAAAAGCCTTTTCGAGTGAAGAAAAGCAGATTGTATTTTGATCAAGGGTTGATCAAAAGTTGGTGCCAAACAGAAGGTTCTGATCTGAGCATTTTAGTGGACAATCTCACAAGGTTGTGAGGACTGGACTAGCCCAAGTTTGGGTGAACCAGGATAACTTCTTGGTGTTGTATTTTCTCTAATCTCTTAATCTCTTAAAATACAACTCAACTAAAACCAACTATATAATTCCAGAGTTCTCTGGTCCTTCACTTATGTTTTTGCTATCATTATTGTCTTAACATTATTTCTTTGATTACTTGTTAAACTAACTCTTAAAAGAAATATTGTGTTAAGTTATTTATAAAAAGAATTTTAAAAAGGGTCACAATTCAAACCCCCCCTTTCTTGTGACATTTATTGCTACTTCAACAATACCCCAAAAGCAATTCCAACACAGACATGAGTATATTGAGCAACACCGGTTTTGGGAGTGAGAAAAGAGACCGATAGATCTGGGAGGGAGTGACAAAAAGAGGGAGAAGGTGAGTCAATATGTTTTCAAAAGGTGAGTCAATAGGTTGTCAAAAGGGGAACGATTCAACCTAACTTGTACCTCACGTCAGAATATGCTTCGCCGACAACATGCAATTTAGATCCGTCGCAGAGCTTCTCCATACCGTCAAGGACCCTGCTTTTGTCAGCTTGGTTGTAGTCATCTTACTGATGGAGAAATAAATTTGGTGTAAAAAGTGTACCATTGTATTTAGTTGAATCTTTTGATTTAACATTTGCATGGTACAAGATATATTAGACTTGTACAAATTAGTAGTCCTATCCATCATTGATAGATGAAAGAATGTCATATGTTACAACTTATAATATGTTGAAGAAGGTGTGTAAAATATACTATAATTTATAGGTCTATTTTAATTCTCACTTCTTATGGTATATTAGTGTCTTTGAATATACAAATTTAAAACAAAATAATTGCATGTCATCCTGTTGTTCATTTAATTTTTCTACCTTTTGTTGTCTTTTGTACAACATGTTGAATTATTTGAAAAAATATAATTTAGGGTTAAATATGTTTTTGGTCCCTATAGTTTCACATAATTTCGTTTTTAGTCCCTGAAGATTTTTTTCACACTTTTAGTCCCTAAACTTTTGCCAGTCAGTGTTTAAGTCCCTACTTTTAATCAAACTCTTGTATACTTTCACATTTTTTAACGGTTCTTTGTATTCATGTTTATAATATTATAAGAAGATCTCCGATAAAAATTTAGAATTTTTTAACATAAGATGAATTATTTATGTGCAAAAAACTAAAAAATTCATATTTAATTCATATCTTGTTATAAAAATTTAAACTTTTGTAAGAGAGATTCATATAATGTACTAAACATGACTGCAAAAAAAATTTAAATTTTGAATGATATGCACGAGTTGATTTAAAAGTAGGGACTAAAAACACTAACTGACAAAACTTCAGAGACTAAAAAATGTGAAAATTCGAGATTCATATAATGTACTAAATAACGTCATAATTTTGTCCGTAAAATATAGAAATTTTCTAATATTCGATCTCCGTGGATCCCCGCGGGTACCGTGGGGATGGAGATGAAGGTAAAAATTCTCCCGCAGATATTTTGGAGCGGGGAATGAGATGCTTCCTCCGCACATTCCCCGCCCCGTTGACATCCCTATTTACAGGTCATTCAATAAGAGACCACCAATAATCTTCCATGTTATCTATACTATATATAAAAAGATACACAAAAGTTTTGGTGTGGACTTTTCATAATACCAAAAATATCCTTGATTTTTTTTTAAAAAAAAACAAATTTTTTTTATTAACAAACTCACCATAGAGACATGTATTTATTTATTTTTTGACATATGTTAGACACAGGTCTGGCCCGCTAGTATCATATAAAGAAAGTAAAGTGGAATGATGTGGTAGAATACATTGTTGTCAATTGATAGTGTAAAATTATTTAGTGTATATATTTTTCTCTAATTTTAAGGATGCAAATGCAATTTTGTCAAAAAGTAAATAAAAAGGAAATAGAAAAAGAAATGATTTTCATCCCTTTAACCGATCAAAGAGAGTAGCCATGGATTCAAATTCAATCCTACCATTACAACAATGTCCCCAAAGCTACCATCTTCACAACTCTTCCCTTGTCTCATCTTAGTAACACTTGTATCAATCTATCTCATCTCTTCATTCATATCTCTATCCACACCCCCTCCTTTAACATCACAATTACTCTCATCTTCCAATTGTAACTTCTTCATAGGCAACTGGGTTTTCGATCCCAATCACAATCCACTTTACGATCACACATGTCCATTTCATCGAAACTCATGGAATTGTATCAGAAACCAGAGACAAAATTTGAGCTTGATCAATTCTTGGAAATGGGTTCCACGTGATTGTGATTTACCGAGGATTGATCCGTTTCGGTTTTTGGGTTTGATGAGAAATAAGAATGTTGGGTTTGTTGGGGATTCGCTTAATGAAAATTTTTTGGTTTCTTTCTTGTGTATTCTTAGGGTTGCTGATGAGGGTGCTCGTAAGTGGAAAAAAAAGGGTGCTTGGAGGGGTGCTTATTTTCCTAAGTTTAATGTTACTGTTGCTTATCATCGTGCGGTTTTGCTCTCCAAATACCAGTAATGTTCTCATTTACTTACAACTATTTTATTTTCGTTTTTAAGTTTAGATTTTTGCAAATAGATTGTATTGGGTAGGTGACTGAAATTTAAGTGAATGATGATTCAAGGCCGGTTTGAATTGAGTAATTTGAGTTTATCTACCGACACAAACAGTTCTGAGACTATTTGAGAGAACTTCTGATAATAGATATGATATTACTTGATTAGAAAGTAGTGGTTGGTGTCGAGCATTCGTGGCAAAGTTGAAATTGTTGATGGTGGGCTAATCGCAAACACTCCGATGCTCAAGTTAGTAAGATGCGGGAAGTGAAAGGTATAAGGTTGTAGAATAACGTACCTGAATCATTCGGAGGAACAAGTATTTATAGACCTGAGGCAAAGCCTCAGTCATTGTTGAGGGGGAAGGGGTTACGAGATCCCCATCAATGGAAGGAGAGAATCAAGGTCATTAAGGCCTGGATTGATTGAGCGGAAGTTACGGATGGAGATGTTTCTGTCTGTTGGGATCTGAGGGGGAGATAGACCCCCAAAATGAGCTGGTTAGGTCCAGACGTCCATAAGTTGTTTTTGGCTGCATGTCATAAGCTCTCTACGATAGCTTATGAAAATAACTTACAGTTTATATGGAAACAATTTGAGTTTATTTTATCTTTTGTCATAAATAACTTATAAATAAATACTTACTAGTATATGATAATAAGTGTCTATGCTATAAACGCTTAATTAAGTTGTTTATCGACACAAGATCTTAAGATTTGCATAAAGATGTGTGCCATGCCTGTTTCAGTCTCTGCATTGTTCTAACAAGTTCACTTATCTGAGTTTCTGTGCATCATATTAAGTCATTTCTGCATATCCACCATGAAAAAGCTATTATAATATACTAAGTTATATACATACATCTGAACAAAGATAATAGTGCTGTTTTCTCCTCACATATCCTTTTTTAGGATCTCAATAGTTAATCAACTTCATTTTTGTTTTAAACATATGTTTATGGATATTGAATGACTTCTTTTTCCTCCGGTGCCAATACCAATAGCGTGTTCAAATGTAATTTTATCAGGGTATGGGATGGGGGACTTTCAAGTTAGGTAATAATGATTATATTGGACTCGCAATTAATTATTTGATCTAACTTGAATCGATAAAAAAGTAGGAATGGCGACGACAATCAATAAAGTCATCTATCTCTGTTTCCTTCATTTTTGTCTCCTATTTTTCAGTTACTTATTTATTATCTTGTTTTTGCATTATAATTTTTGAAATGGCAACCTTATGTGCTAATTACTGATTAAACAAAGGTGGCAGCCAAAACAATCTGAAGCTGGGACGCAAGATGGATCCGAAGGTATTCATAGAGTTGACGTTGATGTTCCTGCAGATGAATGGGCTAAAATTGCAGGTTTCTATGATGTCCTACTGTTTAATACTGGTCACTGGTAATTTTTCTAATTTTTCCTCAATCTTGAAACTTCTGAATGATCCAGTATTCCAGTACCACTTCAATAATAGCTTTAATTTTGATTGCAAGTATGCATTTCTAGAAAGTTTAATGAATTAAGTAAGCAAATGTAGTGAAAACACTAAAAAGTACTGAAAAAGATTACTTATATAGTTGCTATGCTCGGATGCAATTGATCTATAGTTTTTGTCAACCATTCGGATGATCGAGTATATTGATATATAGATCTAGTTTGGATAAACTTATCCCCAAGTACATATAGAAGGAAGATGTTGAAGTAATCTTGTGATAACCATGAAAACCTTAACCAATGGCTTATCTCATAAGTTGAATCAACGCCATCATCTCAAATACTTGTTTTAGTTAAAATGTTCCTATAAGCTAATCCATACTAAGTCCTTCTCGATTTTGTTTTTAATTAATAGGTGGAATCATGACAAATTCCCAAAGGAGAAACCTCTTGTTTTCTATAAAGCAGGACAACCAATAGTTCCTCCACTTGGGATGTTGGATGGACTTAAAGTTGTCCTTGATAACATGATCACATACATAGAAACAGAATTTCCTAAAAACACACTTAAGTTCTGGCGTTTACAATCCCCAAGGCACTTTTATGGTGGAGATTGGAATCAAAACGGTAGCTGCTTGTTCAACAAGCCACTTGAAGAGAATGAGGTGTGTTTTCTAATACTTACCTATTGTCCCTAATTTTACTGCCGTGTACCAGCCTAATATCTCGCATAAACATCAAACTCTAGCTTAACATTCAATGTTTTTTTAACGGCTTGGATATTTATCGTTTTTTATTGACTTTCTCAATTTGTTCTCTGCCCCGTGCCCCCGTGCGTTTTCAAGCATTGTCCTAAAAAACAAGATACTAATACATGAACAGCTTGACTTGTGGTTTGATCCCAGGAACAACGGAGTTAACAAGGAAGCAAGAGAGATGAATTTTGTGATTGAAAAGGCAGTACAAGGCACAAACATCGAATTGGTTGACTTTACGCATTTAAGCGAGTTTAGAGCCGATGCTCATCCAGCAATATGGCTAGGAAGGAAGGATGCAGTTGCAATTTGGGGTCAGGATTGCATGCATTGGTGTCTGCCGGGTGTCCCCGACACATGGGTCGATATTTTATCGCAACTGATCCTTGATGGTTTTGGTAGCACTAGGTAGGCTAGGAAAATGGGAAAGCTGTCAAAGTAAATCTTGCATATCAAACTATACACTGAATTTTTCTATTGGAGATGTTGAGGGGCATGCTGCCATGTGGTGGGACCAATATGCGAGAATCTTGAGCTGTACATGAAATGTCAAAGGCTGGTGTTGGATGGAAGAAAAGTTTTGCTCTTTGACTTTTGATGGTGGATGCCACCTACTAATTTGCCCAAGCAGAAACTACATCAAAAGCGGCTTCCTTTGGACTTTTTCAATACATTTCTTCATAGGATCTTGTCTATATTAGCATTGAATTCTTTCATTCAACCGCTATTAGTACTATTGTATTGTGGAATCTTTTATTCAAATTTTTGAAATTTAGTGCATTATATTATTAGACCAATAATAAGCTTGTGAAAGAAATTTTAAGCAATGAGTGTGTTAACCCTTTATTTAATTAAGCAGCTTTTTTTGGCTGGTCATTTCAATTACTTTATAACTTATTTGATTTGTTTATAAGATTGTTTGAGGTCAGTTATAGGTGCAGTGTGCACTACTTTTTCACAGAAAATATTGTTCTCATGCCCCTTGTATATTCTATGCTAGTTTCCTCCCTCCTTGTGTGCCAATGTTTGTAAATTGTAATAATTGGGAAAAGACATTCTTTAAGAGTTATCACTGAAATTAAAGATTGCAAATGGAATATATGAATCATGTTAGCACCAAAGGGAATATATGAAAATATTTCATTGTAGGCAGGCAGACAACACTTTCAGAACTATTACTGGCACAACACATTTTTTAACTCTTTAAATCCCTCTTCCAATAAACATCTTGAAATCTTTAAGTTCTGCTGCTAATGAACATTTGAATAGTTCTCACTTGTGAATCCATGTGACCAGTTCCGCTAAAGACGCATTTGACCACGGTAGAGAGAAATTGCACCAATTTTGGCGGATTAGCCAATATTGAATCTTGTTCTGGCCAGGGCATAGTTTTGTGTCGATCGGTTTGACGCCAACTAAATTAGCAGCATCGTTAGCCAGCTCTAATCTAAAATTCTTAGAACAAGATTCAGAGACTCAAAATAAATTTTGTTGTCATTGGAGTGAAAAATCGTCCATCGAGCATAGAAGGAAGACGTGAGTTGTGTATGAACAATGTCCCTTTATCAGTTTGAAGTTCTTTCAAGAAGGGCATAATAGTTCAAATTTTGTTGCGAGTTCTCCCGGAGTTAAATTAACAAAGATTTGCATGATAAATTGACAGGAAATAACAGATTACGGAAGAATAAAATAAAGAAAAATTGTGTATTAAAATTAATGATTAGAAGAGCACCACCAAGTCTCAAAAGAACAAAAACAAGCAATGTATGCCCTTAAACAACTAGACAAAGTTGTGGTTGTCTAACGATCCAATTTTGCCAGGCGAATCATGCAAAAAAGATTGACAGAAAGAGACTAAAACCAGATACAGATATTTGAAAACAGCATCTCAGACTAATTTAAAAAATTTGCACTTGCAAATTACAATGTTAACAATTAAAAATACAAGAATCGCCGTCAAAAAAAAATAAATTAAAAATACAAGAATCATCTCTTATCATGATGAACATTAACCTTTAACTACACTCTCAAATTCCCAATATTCAGTATAGGGATTTTAATGCCTATTCGCCTTTGTATATGTTAAAAAAATATAATAATGAAAAAGAATGAGTCTCCTAAGGGTCTTCCTGCAAGGTAGTATTGTAATGTACAAGATGGTGAGGTTTGCAGCAACCATGCAAATGACATGAAATGAAAAACATTTTAAGAAGAGTTGAGTTTACTTCTTAGTCCGTTCCATCTTGACCCTGATCTTTTCTTCCATCATGGATATTTCTGTCTCAAGATCATACATTCTATTAAGAGCACGCATGTTCTCAAGGACTTCACTAAGACTATTATTATCCTTCCCATCACATCTCAAATGCTGCATAGGACCATGAAGTAGCTTATTGACAATACCCATACTAAGGGCATACATTGCTTCTTTTTGTTCCTTTGAAACGTCACCACGCATCTTTGACAAACATTTTTCCAGCTCAGAGGCTCTTATCCTTTCAACATAAGCTCTAAATTTCTTAATAGTAGGAACAGTTTCAAGAGAGTCTATCCACGCTTCAAATTTATTCAATTCCTCTTGAATAATTCCTCGTGCTTCCATAGCTTTGTGTTGTCTATCCTCCTTGTTAGCATCAACAACTTCTCGGAGATCATCCACATTGTACACTAGTGCATTCTCAAGCTCCGACACATCCGGATCCACGTTCCTTGGAATAGATATATCAATGAAAAGCCGTCTTCCCACGCATTGACCATCCGAAGGAAGCATCTCCACATTCTCCTTTGAGAACAAAAGGGACTCAGATGCAGTACCGGTAAAGATCACATCAGCCTCAGCAGCAGATTCCAACATCTCTGAAAGAGGTCTAAACACTATCTCAACATCATCCTTCAACTCTTCCCTTATAGCATTGACTTTCTCTTCACTTCTATTAACAACCACCATTTTTCGACACCCTTTAGCAACCAAATGTTTAATCACAAGTTTCCCCATCTTCCCCGCCCCAATTACCAAAACTCTAGCATTATCAAAAGAAGCTTCCGAACGCTTCATAATTGCCAACTCCACAGCAGCCGAACTAACAGAAACCGACCCAGATGAAATATTAGTCTCGGTCCGAACCCGTTTTCCAACAGAGATAGCCTGCTTAAACAAACCACTAATTTTCCTATCAAAACCCGGCACTCCTTGTCCGGATTTAACAACTTGTTTAACCTGAGAAAGAATTTGACCTTCCCCAAGAACAAGGGAGTCAAGACCAGCAGCAACTTCAAATAGATGCTGTGTAGCATCCTTATTATACAACAAGATCTGATGCTTACAAATCTCAGGTATTGAAACTCCACTTAACTGCAAAATTATCAAAACAAAATAATCAAAAAAATGATCTATTCATTCATTCATCCATTCATATTCACTCTTTACATTAAAACAATATAAATCAATACAAAACAAAATGAAGCATGATCAAGCAAGATATATTAATAATACCTTGGAGATCCAATCGGTGACTTCTCTAACAGCACGGTGTTGAGAGAGAGCAACGAGGTATATCTCGATTCGATTACATGTGCTAAGAACTGCAGCTTCTTCTATGTGATTAAGAGCACAAAGCTCTTGAATAACTTGAGGCCATTGTGCTTCTGGAATTGCAAGCTTCTCACGCATCTCAACAGGAGCAGTATGAACATTCAATCCAATCACAATTATGCTACTCTTTTCCTTTGTATATCCTAACAAACACAAAACATGTTCATACTTCAGATCAATACACTTGTATAATATATGATATAAATAAATATAACAATTGGATTGAATTGAAAGAGTTCTTACTGTCAGCTGAAGAAGTTTTGAGGAGTTCGAGAGGGGAAGGTTTGGAAACGATGGCGTCTTGGGGGATGAGGTTTTGGGAACGAAGGGTGCAATTAGGGGGAATGAGAGAGATAGGATGTGGAGTGAAGGTTGATTTGGGGAATTGAGAAGGGGAGAATTTGAGGGAGGAGCGGAGAGTGACGGCGGCGGAAGAGGATGAAGCACCGGTGGCCGCCATTGAGATTGGGAAAGGGAATGAAGGAAGGAATGAGTGTGATTGGGTGCAAATGGGGAATTAAGAAATGCAAAATGAGATTATTGGTAATAATTTATGTATGAAAAAATGAATGGGAATGGGTGCGGCGTGTGTATTTGACCGAAGAAATATATATATTTATGAGAAAGAAACAAAGACAATGTATTATGGAGTTAGTAGTTGATTTTGGTTCGCGTTTTGTCCACACGCCTACATGAGTAACATGACTAAAATGATCGACCCATTCCTTTCTTCAACTACTCTCCGTCCTTGGACCAAGTTCCAATTCCAATTTTCATTTTACTAATACTACCACTATTTTGTCTATTAAAAAAAAAATACTAACACTATTTTTTCTTTTTCTTTTTTAAAGGATTTATAGAAAAACAGATGAGAATATTCCTTTTACATCTTTAATGAACCGGCCAACTTGTCATAAAAAAAGTGAAAAAAGGAACAAGACACGTCAAATTTTGAGCTCATAATCGACAAGTTTATAGAGAAGTGATAACAACACTTTTTTTAACACTTTTCTATAATATTATTATTTTTTATTTTCGATGAAACTTGTGTAGGTCTCACCATTTTAAGTAAGATTTATTTTTTTGGTCAAAAAAAAAAAGTAAGATTTATTTTTAAAGTGAATGACACATTGATTTTAATTTATTAGAAATTGAGTGTTGAGATAAATTTTCTTAACAATCCTCTTCGTTCTTTGTAATGATCGAACTTACCACAAGTAAAATTTAACATATGAAGCGCTTAATACTCCACTTAATGAATTTTGTCTTTTAGCTCAACCTCAAAATATAATTGTGCATATTTTTCAACCCACACAACATCTTTGTCGATGGTAGGTAGCACTCTTTGGCAAAAATTAGGGCTCTATTCAATAGCAATAAGATAACGATCATAGATTAATCATGGTCCATCTTCAAGAGCTTCATTATGACCCTTTTCGTTAGAGAAATATATTGTATAATAATCACTTTCTCGGGTTTATGGTACTAACAGCTCCTTTACGAAGCCATATTTGTTTGAATCTCATCTCCAAAGCTTTGAAGCTAATCTCATCTCCAAAGCCATATTTTTTTTGAAACAGCAAAATTTATTAGACTTACTCCCATACAAGTAATACAGGAGCAACACGATCAAACAAGAAATACATAGGGAAACTCTAGGAAAACAGAGAACCCCCAATAAAATCAACAAAGCTACCACCCTTCAATCCCAAGCTAATCCACTAAAAAACAAACTATGCGTTAAGCCCTGTTTTGCTGTGTTTTTTTTTCTTTCCTAAATTAATTTTTCTTTCTGATTATTTTCTTTTTTTATTGGACATTCATATGTATTGTTAAGAGTAAAAACATTATTTGTCTTGTACTGTGAGATATTTATATTATCCTTTCACCCCAATTTTTAGAAATTGATTAAATGGAATCAATTACTCATTATTAGAGTATATGTAATCTTGCTTTATAAGAAGTGTAATTAGGTGTAAAAGTTGGTTATGTAACTAAACAATAGTTTGTTAGAGGTTTGACCAAGTCAATGATGACTTGGCATAGAATTAGTTAGGAACTGCTGAGCTGGCACTGAGTCAGTTAGATCTGGCTGAGCTGGCACTGCCAGCTAGACAGCATCTTGGATCTCCATTTATAGATCCTTTTGGTCTTGTAAAACTTCAACCATTCATTATGCAGAAAAATGCAAAAGATCAAAGAAACAATATCAAGTTCTAAGCTTCTCTAACATGGTATCAGAGCCTTTAGGGTTCAATCCTTTTTTCGCTTCCACATCAACTCGCAGCTCCTCCATCGTTATCCATGGCGCTGCAATCGAACGATGAAACTCCGATCAAAGATTCAACCGAATCGCACCTTCCAAATACGGCAAAATAATCATCCAAATCAGGTCTCACGCATTCTCTCACCATCAAATTAGACGAAAACAACTTCCTTTTGTGGAATCAACAAGTCAATGGCGTGATTACGGCGCACAATCTTCACAGGTTCATCGTCAACCCTGAAATTCCGTTACAATATGCTTCGGTGGCGGATCGGTTGGATGGAAAAACCTCCGATGAGTATCAGAAGTGGCTGTTCAAAGATCAATCACTCTTCACATGGCTGCTCTCAACAATTTCCGATGGAGTCCTACCACGCGTTCTTCAATGCAAGCACGCTCATGAGGTATGGGATACTATTCATAAGTATTTCAATTCGGTTCTTAAATCAAGAGCACGTCAATTAAGATCTGAACTCAAGAACACCAAGAAACTTGGTAAATCTGTGAATGAGTATCTTCTTCGCATCAAATCAATAGTTAATTCGTTAATTGCGGTTGGAGATGTTGTCACTAATAGAGAACAGGTAGAAGCAATTCTTGAAGGACTACCAGAAGAGTTCAATTCCTTTGTGATGAGGGTGTACAGTAGATTTGATACACCAACAGTGGAAGATGTTGAAGCACTGCTATTACTTCAAGAAGCACAATTTGACAAATTCAAGCAAGAATTAACAAATCCAAGTGTTTCAGCACATGTTGCTAAGGTGGATTCAAACTCCAACAATGCTAATGGGGATTCTGAAGATCAAGAGTCTGGCACTGAACACTACTTTGTCACTGCAAGTCGTGGAAGAGGGCGTGGCAAAGCAAGAGGCAGAGGACGTGGAAAAGCTCAATCTGCGCCCATTGGTGGCAAAATTCAATGTCAAATATGTGGTAAGCCAAACCATGATGCCCTGATCTGCTAGCACATGTATGGTCCTCCCCCTGCTAACTCTAATGCTCGTGGTTATAATGCTGGACAATCCTCAAGACCATCACACTTCAACCCTTACCCACGTCCCACAGCACACCTAGCCATACCTCAACACTACTCCCCCATGCCTGACATGGACAACTTGTCCACTGCTTCATGGTATCCAGACTCAGGAGCCTCACACCGCCTAACATACAATCCAAACAATCTTGTCTATCGTATGCCTTATCAAGGACATGATCAAGTCACTATGGGAAATGGCCAAGGTGTGTCAATACAATCTTTAGGTCATTCAAAATTTTATTCACCTAAAAACCCTAGTGTACAGTTAAAACTAAATGAATTACTGCATGTGCCTAACATTTCTAAGAATTTGTTATCTGTCAGTAAATTTGCCCAGGATAACAATGTTGTATTTGAATTTCATCCTTACTCTTGCTATGTTAAATCTCAGGATTCTGAGCAAATTCTACTTGAGGGCACAGTTGGTTCTGATGGCTTGTACAAGTTCAAGCCATTCCAGTTTCTTCCCACCACAGATATCAAGTCCAAGACTCAGTCAAGTCACAGTCATGCCTGCAATAAAGCTGCATACTCTAGTTCTAGGCAATTTTCTGCTTTGAATAATCCTGTTCAGTGTAACAATGCTTTGTCCACTGAACCTCTAGCTAGCAAATTTCCTATATTTTCCTTTAATAAATCCACTGGCTCTAGTTCTAATCAGTTTTCTGCTTTGAATAATATTGTTCACTGTAATAACAGTTTGTCCACTGGGCACACATATAGTGAAATGTATGCCCATAATAAAGCTGTACAAACTGTTTTGAATTGGTGTAAAATTCCTAGTTCCAATATAAATAAAGTTGAGTCTTGCACCTTTTGCTGTGTTGGCAAGTCCCACAGGCTTTATGCACCTCTATCCACAAGTATTTACACTAAACCATTTGAGGTTATCCACTGTGACCTATGGGGACCTGCCCCTCATGTCTCTTGTTATGGCTATAATTATTACATCACATTCGTGGATACCTACACCAAATACACATGGATTTACTTTCTAAAACAAAAGTCTGATGCCTTAAAAGCATTCACCCAGTTTCTAGCCTTAATCCAAAATCAATTTCAAGCAACTATAAAAGCTCTACAGTCTGATTGGGGGGGGAGAGTTTAGACCCTTTACCTCCTTGCTAAACACTCTGGGAATACATCATAGACTCACATGCCCCCACACCTCCCACCAAAATGGAACAGTGGAGAGAAAACACAGGCAAATAGTGGAAATGGGTCTCACACTGTTGGCCCAAGCACATTTGCCCCTTAAATTCTGGGATCATAGCTTCACTCAAGCAGTGTATCTAATAAACAAGTTGCCAACTAGTGCCTTGTCCTCATTCAAATCCCCGCACCATGCTCTTTTCAAAACTCAACCTGAGTACTCTCAAGTCAAAATCTTTGGCTGTCTCTGTTTTCCACATCTAAGACCTTACAATAAACACAAACTCCAACTTAGATCTAGCCCTTGTGTCTATCTTGGTGTGTCTCCTCAACACAAAGGTCATAAATGTCTTGATGAGCATGACAGAATTTATGTGTCTAAGGATGTCATCTTTCATGAGTCTCACTTCCCTTATAACTCTATATTTCCTAATTCTTCCACTGACTGTAGTAACACTGAAAAATTCTCTCACATACCCACACATATACCCTCTACTATGACACAACAAAATGAACCTTTAACTGTCACTCAAATTAACTCCCAAATATCTCAACCCATCACATCAGCAAAAAGCCAACCTACCACCACACCCTCTTCACCCACCTCACATCATAACAAACACTCTATGGTCACAAGAGGGAAAACTGGTAACCTTAAACCAAAAGCATTCATAGCTAATATGGAACCCACATCTGCAAAACAAGCTCTGTCTGATCCCAAATGGTTACAAGCGATGCAAACTGAATACAAAGCATTAATGGATAACAACACATGGTCTCTTGTACCTCTATCACTTCACAGAAAAGCTATAAGCTGCAAGTGGATATTCAGAATAAAGGAAAATCCTGATGGTACAGTCAACAAGTACAAAGCACGCTTGATGGCTAAAGGTTTCCTTCAAACCCCAGGTTTTGACTTTACTGAAACCTTCTCTCCTGTGATAAAACCTGTAACAATCATCCTCACTTTAGCTGTTACTTATAAGTGGACTGTTCAACAAATTGATATGAATAATGCTTTTCTCAATGGCTTACTACAAGAAGAAGTGTACATGACACAACCTGCTGGGTTTGAAGCATCTGACAAGTCTCTAGTTTGCAAACTCCACAAATCACTTTATGAGTTGAAACAAGCTCCACATGCGTGGTATGAAAGATTAACTCAAGCTCTGCTAAAAATGGGGTTTGTTGCAAGCAAATGTGACCCCTCCCTCTTAGTACATCACCAACAAGGAGCTTGCACTTATGTCCTCATTTATGTTGATGATATACTCATCACAGGGTCTGCACCCCAGCTGGTTCAAGATGTCATTCACAAACTTAATATCCAGTTTGCTCTTAAACAACTAGGAGAAGTGGACTACTTCCTGGGTATTGAAGTACACCACATGCCTTCAGGTGGTCTCTTGTTAAATCAGTCCAAGTACATCAGAGATCTACTTAGTAAAACAGATATGGACAATTGCAAACCCATTGGTTCTCCTATGGTCAGTAACTGCAGACTTAGCAAGTTTGGCACAGATGCCATGAGTGATCCATCTCTTTATAGATCCACAGTTGGGCCCTTCAATATGCCACCCTAACTAGACCAGACATAACATTCAGTGTAAATAAAGTGTGTCAGTTTATGGCCCATCCTCTTGAAACACATTGGAAAGCTGTTAAGAGAATCCTTAGGTACCTAAAAGGGACTTCAGGTCATGGTCTGCTGCTACAAACCTCTTCTACAAACTCTCCATTCTCTCTGAGAGCATACAGTGATGCTGATTGGGCTACTGACCAAGATGACAGAAGGTCTACATTAGGCTCATGCATATATCTTGGTTCAAATCTAATCTCATGGGGCTCTAAAAAGCAACCTTTGGTAGCCAGGTCAAGCACAGAAGCAGAGTATAGAAGCATGGCTAACACCACTGCTGACCTGTTATGGATACAATCACTTCTCCATGAACTCAAAGTCTCTTTCCTTCCTCCTACACTACTATGTGATAACCTCAGTGCTGTGTCTCTTGCACACAATCTAGTGCTTCATGCAAGAACCAAACATATTGAACTTGATATCCACTTTGTCAGAGAAAAAGTACTACCAAAACAGCTGCAAGTACTTCATGTCCCTGCAAGTGATCAATTAGCAGATCCACTAACAAAACCTCTTTCTCCTTCCAACTATGCCACTATCAGATCCAAACTCAAGGTCTTTCCTCATCAAGAAACCCCTTGTGTTTGAGGGGAGGATATTAGAGTATATGTAATCTTGCTTTAGAAGAAGTGTAATTAGGTGTAAAAGTTGGTTATGTAACTAAACAATAGTTTGTTAGAGGTTTGACCAAGTCAATGATGACTTGGCATATAATTAGTTAGGAACTGCTGAGCTGGCACTGAGTCAGTTAGATCTGGCTGAGCTGGCACTGCTAGCTAGACAGCATCTTGGATCTCCATTTATAGATCCTTTTGGTCTTGTAAAACTTCAACCATTCATTATGCAGAAAAATGCAAAAGATCAAAGAAACAATATCAAGTTCTAAGCTTCTCTAACACTCATGCAATCATTACTTCTGAACCGTTCGATCAATATTAGTCGGTTAAAATCTTAAGACAACTTTAATTTTTTAGTTAATATAAAATTTGAGATGGAAATATGAACTATCTGGTCTTGATCATACGATCTCAAGAGTGTAACTGCATCACTGCACAATTTTTTTGACTGTACTGAATTCGAATTCCAATTTTTAGTTAACAATTTATTTTTAAAGGAAAGATTAAAAAAGAAAGAAAGACTCAATTGGTTGAAATAATAAGACTAAATTGCACTTTTGACCTCTTAACTTTCACAAAATTGTAATTTTTTCGTAATAGCATGACCCCATAATTTTAGTCCATTTTGTAATTGATTTTGACAGACATGTGGACACAATGACTCAATGTCACGCAAACATGTCCCACCACGTGGACATTGACTCACATGCCATATGTACCAAGACATGCTGACATGACATATGAGTTACTATCCGCACGTGTATGTTGACTTGATCAAAATCAACAGGGCTCAACCTTTTGCAAAATGAGTTAGAGTTAGAGAGCCAAAAATACTATTATAAAAATTAGAAGGACAAAATTGCAAGTTTATAAAAGTTAAGAGGATAAAAATGCAATTTAGTCAAATAATAAATAATTGCCTCATTTTGGTTGCGTGAGTGTCACACACACATAGACGAACAAGATGAAGGTGACGTGCTTCAATATCCTGAGAACCACCACACCACTTTCTTCTTTCAACACCAAACCCATTTCCTCAATTCATCTCCTTCGTTCTAACCCTAACCCTAATCTTCTCTCCAACACCCAATTCACCTTCACTGCACCTACCATTTCCATTCTTCACCCCAAGCGAACTTTCCGCAGTGGAATTGTCGCCATGGCTTCACCTACACCTGGCTCTGTCCAGAAATCGGAGGAGGAATGGCAAGCTATTCTCTCCCCTGAGCAGTTTCGTATTCTGAGACAGAAGGGAACTGAGTACGTAATCTCACCTCTCTCAAATTCTCATTCAATCAAGCTTTCAATTAGCTAGTTACTTCATTTTTTCTATATATGTAGTTTAATTGGGGGAAAAAACTTAGAAGTTTACGATAAAATTGAAAATTGAAATCATCATCATAGCTTGTGAAATGGTTTGGTAGAGCTTGTAGAAATAGTTTATAAGTTGTTTTTTTAACTTATTTTCATAAGCTCTTTAGAATAAGCTTATCTGAAAACAGTTTGATTTATTTTGTTTTTATGTTATAGAAATAAGTTGTACACAAGCACTTATATGACAAGCGGTTATGTTATGAGTGCTTAATTAAGCCATTTATCCAAACAGGGAACATGAAAATTAAACTAGAAAAGGGGGTAACTATGTACAGCAGTAGTACTATGAAAACCATAGTAAGTATTATCATGGCTTAATCACATAGAGCTATGAATCTTTTTATAAACTTTGACTTAATTTTCTAAAGGAGAAATTCATGAATTAGAAAAGCTACAGTGTAATGTAAATAACTACTCACACATGTGTTTAGTATCGTATAAGTTGTGTGATCACACCAAGAGAAGAGAAGCTGTGCATTCTCGACATTCTACGTGTAATGTGTTACCATAGTCATCTGCACAATATATATGGTTTTGGCTGAATTTTCCACATATCAACTTCTCTACTTGCCTCTTTGAATTTCGAAAAATTAGGAATATGCAGAAAAATATAGAGGAATAGAAAGTTATGCAAGTGGAGAAATTGTAGTAACTTTCAATCTGACAGAAACTTCGGGTGATGTGGAAATTCTAGAATTTACTTTACCATTAATTAAATGATAGCTGTACCGATACTTTTCTATCAAGTTGAGTGAATAACCAATGATGATATATACAGTACTGTTATACTCAAAATGGGGATTTGATTTTCTGTTAACAAGAAAATGTTTTTGTATGATCAAGGTACCCTGGAACAGGAGAATATGACAAGTTATTTGAAGAGGGAGTCTACAGTTGTGCAGGTTGTGGGACTCCACTCTACAAGTCCACGACAAAATTCAATTCTGGTTGTGGCTGGCCAGCCTTCTATGAGGGTGTTCCTGGAGCCATAAACCGCCACGTGAGTTTTTTGTTCCTATGCTGCTTTTTCTTCACTATTTTGCATATTACTAGAACTGCAACAGCAATTTAAGTCCTGATAAATTTGATCTGTTTCACCACCACCAGCCGGACCCAGATGGAAGGAGGATCGAAATAACTTGTGCTGCTTGTGGGGGGCATCTCGGTCATGTATTTAAAGGTGAAGGATTTCCAACACCCACTAACGAACGACATTGTGTCAATAGCATTTCACTAAAATTTGCACCAGCCAATTCTTAGTTTTTTTACAATGAAGGCCGTTGTGTGAATGTGATGCTTAAGGTCCATAAATAAGTATACACAGTACTGAAATTGATATTGAAGTTTATAGACTGATGTCTACCTAAATTATGTAAGCTTAAACGATGTTAAACTAGCTGTTCCTTTATCCCCCCTCCTCTATTAGAGATTGCATTATCATTATGTATGTTCACAAGTGCTTGTGTTGTTTCCGAGTCTGTCTGTGTTATAGATATGAAGTATCCACGGTTGTTTATTGGTAAATAATCAAATTAAGGGTGTGGAATTTTTATCCATTGATTGCATTGCATTGCACACATACAAACACCATCCCTTTCCCTTTGTATGTAATTATGATTATGATATTTAAGTTTAACTATCTTTTGAAATTATGATATTTAACTAAGCTATTTGAAACGAAGGATGGTTGCCTTTCATTAAGGTTATATCGATATGGATGGCCATGATTGAACTGCACCTCCTGCAGTACTGGAGGGAATCCGGATCCATTTTCATCCACATCATTCCCTGACCCTTGGGATGTAACTTTCAAAGCCGGTCTAAAGTTAAGTGAGATCTAATATAAAATTTTAGAAAGACATTTTTGTTTTAAATGAGATCTTTTTTTTTTTGGTTACAAGGTTAAGTGAGGTCTAAAGCATATTCTTTACTGCACCAAAAAAAAATCTTTACAAAAAGATGTTATTTATCAAACATTTTTGAGGAAATAGGATTTTTGTAAAATTATTCTTTTTTTTTTTAAAGAAGCTATTGTAAAATTATTCTTGACAATATAATTCCTAAAAATATAATAGAGCAAAATGAGACAACTATTTTTTTTTTTTTGATAAATGAGACAACTAAACAATGCATTTAAAATTTAAATACATGATTAATTATACTCAATGGATAATAGAATGTCACAACTCAATCGAGAGTCAAATGGTTAATGAGTTCCTCTTAGAATGAATCGTATTAGAGAGTTTGAGTTTAATTCCTAGTAAAAATACAAATCTCCAATTTATGTGAGTTTCATGTCATTTCATCTGATAAAAAAAATGCCATGGATCACAATTTTCATGTGTACACATTTTTCTTACAGATATAAACTTTTGATATTTAAAAGAATTATGCTGATTTTGTGAGGCTAAGATTAAAAGCATTTCTGCAAAAAAAATACTAATAAAAAAGAATAAAAGTTGCCACATGGTAAACCACGTATCTGAGTCTGTGGCTGAAAAAAAATCTGAGAAATATTTGTGATCCATAACTTCCACATCAAAGACGCAAGTATAGAATTGCTGAGCTGGCCACACAATCATTCATCACATAATATCCAAATCCTTTCTATCAAGCTTTTGTTTTCTTCTATTTTTCACCTCTCTTCTTCCTAACTATACGTGTTTCTTTCTCCTCCTCCATTTTTTTCAATCATTCCACACACACTTCTAAGCTATTTTTCTTTCTATGACCATAACTGGATACAAGTTAAAAATGCAATGAACTTACTCAACTTTGGTTTTGTTACTTTTTGAGCATTGCCACTATGTTGGAGTCTTTACTAACTTGTTCCCAAAGCCTCAAGGTAACAACACAATCCTTATTCTCTGTTATATCATAAAGTAAATTAGAAACTGAACAAAACTTTCAATATGTTTGTTGTTCTGAACTTGTTCTGCAGGGATATGACCTGACAAAACAAAAGAATCCTTGTTATTCTCGTGCTGCTTCGCGAGTTTGTTCGAATTCTATGTTTACTCTTTCATCAGTTGACAAGCAAGTTCCTATTACATCACATATATGTTGTCATAGTACAGCTTTATCAGATAAATTCACTAGAAGAGCTTCTCTGGATGTTCCTTCGTTTTCTGGTCGGAAATTATCCTATTTCACTAAGTATAGGTCACTACAATGGGAACGGTTGCGTAGAAATGCAACATATGATGTTGCTGGTGCTGTTGAAGTCATCAATGATTTAGGATTGGATACTCTTACTTTCTTGGCAGTTACTGTCTTTATCGTCCCCTCGTTCAAGTTAATTAAAGCCAGTCCTGTAAGAATTTCTTGATGACTTTGTCATAATCTGAATTCTCAATAATCATTTTCATACAATGATGTGTATTAGTTTAGGTAAATTTATGTACTTCCTCCAGCCTTAATTATATGCAGAAGTTTACTTTTCATATTCATTGAATAACTGATATATCTGGTCTATAATAACATAAACCTGATATATCACTTATTCAATGAATCTGAAAAGTTGACTTTTGCTTATAATTAAGGATTACTTTGACTAGTTCAATCGGATTAAGAAATCAATGGTAGAAACATAGGCATCATGATGATGTATAAAGAATTCACAATTTATTGCTTTATATATGTATGATTGCAATAACTTCAATGGTTGTTGTTTTCAGATACTTGGTTTCTTCTGTGCCGGGGTGATTCTCAATCAGTTTGGTTTAATCAGGAACCTTGAAGATGTTAAAGTTTTGTCTGAATGGGGGATCCTTTTCTTGGTAAGATAAAAATCTCAGTAAGGTGCCACTGCTGCTACTCTTCTTGATGTTGTTGTCTTCTTAATATATATTTTAAGCATTAGTTTGTCGTCCTCAAATTTAACATTGAAAATGTGATATATGCAAACATATTTTAACATGCTATTGCTTTATTTCGTAAAAAACTGATAGTCCACGCCGCCGATATCAAATTCAGTGCTTATCATTTACTTACTGTTCCTTGTTTTATTACTCATGCAATGTTTATTTCTTTTCAGCTGTTTGAGATGGGTTTAGAACTTTCACTTGCACGTCTTAAAGCCCTTGCAAAATATGCCTTTGGAATGGGACTGACTCAGGTATGATGCTTTGGCAGTGACAACGGGCATGTAATGGGAATTTCTTAAGCCATTTTCCGCAATTGATTCATTGTTTAACATAGATGTTTGCTATAGATTTGTTATACGTAGTCATTCATTCTTTATAATTCCTCTACAACTTCTAAGGGAAAACACTGATTTCTTAGTTAACATTTATAAAATTACATTTTGATCTTTATTATTCTCATTTTAATTATATTTAAACACTTTTGAAGGTTCTACTATCTACTTTAGCATTCACTGCTTTTGAGCTTCCACCAAATGGGGCTGTTGGAACAAAAATTTTGGAATTTCTTTTCCACTCAAGGTCTGATCTGGTAAGATATATGTCTATATATATAACAATTTTTTGTTTCTTGTTTGTATTTTTTTCATTATTGTAAACTACAATCATTCTGGTGATAGATATACAGAAGTAACAGAGCACGTACATGCAGATACAAACACTTCAAATAAGAAATTTCTTGTTTTTTGTTTTGTGTGTCAACAAGTTTAGGGGAATGGGATATATTTAAGTTGTTGATTTAATTGTCTGCTTGGGATATAGCCAATTTGATGGTTCTGCAAACTTGCTTCAGGCTACAAATCACCCTGACCTTAAGCCAATTTACTCCATTAATCTGATTTAGCTGTCTTTAAAGATCAGCAGTGTCTCTAAAACTTCAGCCTTTATAGGCGAAGTGGTTCCCGCTTCCTAGACATTTTGCAGGGTCCTAGTTAGTTGACAAGATGCTACATCATCCTTTCTGCATAAGCCAACAATTAAACCACAGGTCAAAGTGGTGTTTGATAGAGCCTAATGGCACTGCTTAATTCATGTAGCCGACGACATCTTATAGAATACAATGTTCAATCTATACTTCCCCGATTCTTCTAACTAAATTATAGTTTAAACTCAAGTGACCATCAATGGTTTGTCTCCACCTATAAGGATCTTTCTTAAAAACCTGACTGTAGACCTACACCTAACAGCTATTTCAAGATGACTGTTTGATTACATAGATAATTAATTATAGCATGAGATGAAAATGTGTGGTGTCGATTAATTTATTTGGAGATGATATTTATAGGTGAACATCAGAAGTATCGATGAGGCTGTAGTGATTGGGGCTGCTCTCTCTCTGTCATCTTCGGCATTTGTTTTACAGGTATTTGTGATTTTGGATATATTTGAAATTGGAAATAAACAAGGCATTTCCTGCACTTTGATATACGAAACAAATGATGTGATATTGATGTATCTGTAGTACCTTGTGATGCATGTATAGTAATTCTACAGTTGTACAGTTGTTTTTCCAGCCCTGTTCTTTCATATGCTATTTCTTTGTACTTACATTAACTGAAAGAAATTATGGTGGAAATAATTGTCTAGTAAGTCTGTTTTATAATATTGCTTTTTAGGCATTCTGTATGTGTGGAACCATTGTGATATGTGACATATAACATGGACAATGTAACTTATCAAGCGTGTATATACTTGTAGCTTCTTGCAGAGAAAGGCGAGCTTCCTACAAGGCTTGGTTCAGCAACTCTTGGGATACTTCTTTTGCAGGTTTTTGTCTTATACTCTTGTTTGGTTACATCGTCTTCATCTTCCAAGTATGTAACTTTTTTATCACAAATTGTTGTTCTAAATCATTGATATTTTAGGTTACCTGTTGATATCTTCTGATATACCTCACTAGATTGACAAGTATGGTGTTGGTAAACAAAAGCTCTGGTTTAATTGACTTTGTTCTTTTTCTACTGCTCGTTATCTCCAGGACATAGCTGTTGTGCCTCTTTTGGTCATACTTCCAGTACTTGAGAGCCAGGTGAGCTATAACTGAAATAATATTAACATGTATCTCACTTTCTATTTTTCAATTTAAACACATTGCCGTTTTGGTTGCTTCTTTATGGTAACAATATAATGTCAATTTTGTAGTCATTCTTGCATTGTTAGATATATAGCTGTTCACGAGCATTCACCTAACAGCTTAAACAGAGTTGATCCTTGAGATGGTATCTGAACTCTAAATAAATATAAAATCTATTTAAAACTCTTATCTTGCAGAGAATCTTGCAACATAATTTTATCAAAGGTTATATATATATATATATATATATATATATATATATATATATACCCTTCAGTTCTCTAAAAAAATGCATTTAGATTTTGTCTTCATACATATCTAGTATAACTTTCTCTTTATGTATGCCTAGATGTATTTGTGCATGCACACCATGTTACAGCATTGTGCTCTTTTGGTTCTTTTTCAATTTTCACTTTCTACATTTAAATGATACTCTCCGGTCCTAAATATAAGAGACTAGTGGTCTAAATTATAGACCAAATACATCAACTTTTGTCGACCTAATTGTCTCTTACATTTTGGACCAGAGGGAGTATTTTTGTAACTTTTGATATCAAAAGTATGATATTTAGGTCATCTGACTCCAACATCTATTGAAAGTCGTCCTTTTTTGCATTTTTTTTCCACTTGCTGTAGATTTGTATTTTCCTTAAGTATTATATTTCCTATGATTAACTAAATTGGTTGTTTTTAATTGCCAGATGTATCAAGTTATGTGTTGATTATTTACCCCATGCTATCTTATTTCTCATTCTAGAATATGGCTGAGGGAAGTATTTGGCCGATGCTTGCTCAAGAAAGTTTGAAGGCATTAGGTGGATTGGGCCTGCTTTCTTTTGGAGCAAAGTTTTTTCTCAGAAGAGTTTTTGAGGTTCGTATGGAATATATTTTACAAACGAATTTATCCAAGAAAATAAAATGCTTCCAAATCTAAACTCATTTTGGTACATTATAGTCAGTAAATTGTTGGTGAAATTCAGGTTGTAGCAGATACAAGAAGTTCAGAGGCTTTTGTCGCTCTTTGCTTGCTGACTATTGCTGGGACTTCACTAATCACACAGAAATTGGGCTTCAGTGATACGGTTCGCTATTTTTCAATGCATAGGGTTTTATTTTTGGGTTGGCTGTGGGATTATGGAGAATATTGAATATCCATGTGACAATTGTATGTAATGCCACAATGCAGCTTGGAGCATTTTTAGCTGGGGCAATCCTAGCAGAGACAAATTTCAGGACCCAGATTGAAGCTGACATAAGACCATTTAGAGGCTTGCTGCTCGGGTTGTTTTTTCTAACTACAGGGACTTCAATTGACATGCAGGTAAACATGATTATCATTTATGTCTTTCTTTGCAGTGTTAGTTATTAATTGGACTGTTGTATCTAATGCACATATGTAATCTTAGTTATAAACTAGATATTATAGTAGCACAAGTTTTTCTTTTGGGTGATTTAGTGCTTGTTTGGATTGTTGGATGCATGTCTGTTGCAATGATGTCAAATGTTTGCTTAGCATTGTTCGATGCCAATCCAAACTCAGTCAGTGACTCAAGATTTTGATCACCTATGATATAGAATTATAGTAAATCCCAACAAACTGAGTTTATTTTTTTTGGATAATTTCGAATTCTCAAGTAATTTACTAATGTTTTCTGGAAGTTGGGATGCTCACTCACACACCTTTTTCATGTTATTCTTAAAAAAATGTGTTGATATGGCATGACATCTCTTATAATTTGGATAAGGTCCAACTCAATCCCGAAAGCTAGCTCAAGAGATTAGAATTTTTTATTGAAACACTCAGGTGAGAATTGTCCAAGCCTCGAAAGAAATACTATAGACATATTCTAGTTGATGTTAAATTTCAATGTACCCCTCTCTCGCCCAAGACTAGACATCTGGAGCATGAACTAGTGCAGGTGATCCAATAACAACACCGGTATACGCCAAGGATTAGACATATAGATATAGTCCAATAACAAATTTAAGATCTACTCTGATATCATGCATTAAGGAACATATGTCTTACCACCTTGGTCTTGCATGAAACTATAAAATATACCCACCCATCCTGTATACAAAACTACAGATGTCTGTCTGTTTTTCCATGTATAGTTATTGTTATTATTTTTACTGCAGGTTCTCTTGAGAGAGTGGCCAAATGTACTTGCGCTTTTGGCGGGTTTAATTACTATCAAGACATTGATTATAACTGCGATTGGTCCTCGTGTTGGCCTTACTTTAAAAGAAAGTGTAAGAATAGGATTGCTTCTATCCCAAGGTGGAGAGTTTGGATTTGTAGTATTCTCTTTGGCGAATAGGTAAGCAAATATTTAACCTATCACATTGATGCTGTTTGAGTGATAATAGTGTTTGTTCTTAATTGAAATTTTTTGTGGTTTCTTGTAAACAGTCTTGGGGTGCTTCCACTTGAGCTCAACAAGCTGCTCATAATTGTTGTTGTATTGTCAATGGCGTTAACCCCATTTCTGAATGAAGCTGGAAGAAGGGCTGCTAGCTTTATTGAAGACAATTATGAAGTTGACAATGTATGCCTTTTTGTGTGTTAGGGTTATAATTTTGGAAGTGTTTTGCACACACATGACATGCATACATGGATTGTGAGAAAGTAAAATCACAAATTTCGCACTCACTGAATTTTATGTATCAACTTCTTTTCACTTATAATTATTTATTAACTTAAAACAGATGTTAAAAATATGTAGCAGTCATATGTTTCTTCAAGAGATATATGTGGCAGTCTAATATTATATGATTTCATTTAAATGCGAGTTATATTGTCTGAGTACCAAGTTATTTGCAGAAAGAGAAAGATCCTGAGATGATTAACTTTGAAGTTAATGAACCTGTTGTCGTCCTTGGATTTGGACAAATGGGGCAGGTAGGTCTATCAATACATTGCATAACCTGTCATTTATGTTTCCCATTTCTAATTTTCCACCATTTGTTCCTTATTATATAAAGGTCCTTGCAAATTTGCTGTCCAACCCAATGGCTTCAGGAGGAGATAGTGATGGAATAGGCTGGCCTTATGTTGCATTTGATATTGACCCCAGGGTTGTAAAGGTTAGTGTATATGAGCATTTATGTTCTTAGCTTTTACTTATCTTTGTTTCATCAAGATAATAAATACCTCGTTTGATGACATTTTTTACCCTTCATATTGGAATCTCTTTCGTCCACCATACATTTAAATTTTTTCCTGCTATCATTAACAGGCAGCTAGAAAACAAGGTTTTCCTATTCTCTATGGGGATGGATCACGTCCAGCTGTTCTCCAATCTGCCGGTATCTCATCTCCAAAAGCTATCATGATTATGCTCACTGAGAAGACAAAGTCGATTGAAGCTGTTCAGAGGCTACGGCTGGCTTTTCCTGCAGTAATAATCTCTTCTCGACCCTACCCCTACCCCATTCATAGCCTCTTTGTTTCTTATGTCAACTAATCATGGTTTAGAGGATATATACACCTAAAAGGGAGAATTTAGTGCCTCTCTCTAATGAAAAGAAAGCATCATAATATGATGTGACTAGCTTTATTTCAATTTGTTTATAAAAAGAAGAGTGATAGACCCAATATTTTTCTCACGAAGCTTAAAAGTTCATTTAATGTTTGTTTGGTTGGAAATCTCTTTTATACAACATACACCCAAATTTTTGCACACAATATTAAAAACAGAAGAACTGGTACCTTTTAGGTCAAATATGTGAAGTTGATTGATCATTTTTTTACTGTTTGATATATTTTATCTTTCTTTATTTCTGTTATCATCTCTTGTTTTAATGACTTACTTTACAATGAAATTCCTAAGGTTCCGATATACGCCAGAGCTAGAGATCTAAAACATCTTTTAGATCTGAAGAAAGCAGGTGCAACGGATGCTACTTTAGAAAAGGCTGAGGTATTGTCAATAATTCCCCCCCACCCCCACCTGATGGTTGGCGCTTGTAACCACTGCTCATAATTTCAGCGGAAACGGTTGCTAAATATTGAGTTGATTCTTGCAGACTAGCTTACAACTTGGTTCTAAGATGCTGAAAGGCCTCGGGATGATGTCTGACGATGTATCATTTTTGAGTCAGCTTGTTAGAGATTCTATGGAACTACAAGCTGAAGAAGCAAACAGCCAACGAGAATATCGGGAATCAAATATTATGGAACCGTTGCAGGTACTTCAAAACGATGACTTTGCTTTGGGTAAACTCTCACAGTTTGTGTGTGTTTGTATGAGAGAGAGATTCGATATGCGGATTTATCTGAATTTAATAGAAAATTTATAATTTTGGAATATATGCCACAGCCATAGTCCATAGATTTTTCTGATGTTTTATGGGCAGTGGGAGTAACCTTGCATTAGAGAGTGATTCTATGGCTTCTAGTCTCACACAGCAACAACTGCATAAATTTCCTACTTCGCTTATTATTTAATTTTCTAGGAAATCATAAACTTTTTTTGGGAGCTAGATTTCAAGATAACTTTGGTATCATGCCCCGATTCTCCATTTTTAAATTTATTCTCTACAATACTATTATGGATGGAATTGCTCTAATAACTTGCATAAGAAGAAACTGATGTGTTTACATTGTAAGGTGAGAGTTGCTGACATAAGGGGGCCACGCATTCCGGTGGCAACTACTACACCAAAATCTGAATTATCAGTACAGAACCAGAAAGATCAAGCTTCATTGAGCACAATTCAGAAGGAAGCAGATCCTGAAGAACAAGATTATGAGCTAAATCAAGCTGTTAAATTAGAAGGAAACGGTTCTTCATATAGCAAACAAGATATTGAAGAAAGCTCAGCGGTTGGATCTCAAGATGATTTAGGTAACTAGACTCTTTTGGACCCATGAATCCCTTCCCATACTACCATGGAAGAACCCTGACAATGTAGACAGGGCTTCTTCCCATTAATTTTGCGCCTCTAACCATGTAAGTTTAGAAAGATTTGAGTTCCATTTTTATTGCAGAGCTAACAGTATATGTATAGGAAACATGTCATTAAGAGTTTGTAGGACAGCATCATTCACTGAGATGCTCATTTCAATTCTTTGAAAACAATAAAATGTATATATAGTGGCTTTATTACATGATGAAAATAATTTATATTTCTTACACTTCAACATGTTATCAGCTTTAGAGTTTGAAATGTGGCAACATATACATATATTAACATGGTTGCATTGTCTTTTTCAATAATTTATTTTGGCAATAAACTCACTAAAAAAAACTGTTTTCAGCAATAGAGAGATCCTTAAAATAAAAAACTGTTTTCAGCAATATAAAGATCCTTATTTTTTTGAAGCAAAAGGCAGAAGTGCCTAATTAAATATAGAAAGATCCTTAAAAAACAGTAATTTTAGACAAGGAAAGAACACGGTATTTTTCATCTCTAGATGAGTGAGTCCGAACAAAATTGTGTTCTTTCTTTGTTTGAAACGATAACTTTGGACGAAATCAGTTCTTAAGAAAACGTGGTGATAAAACTTAAAAGTAGCTCTCTTATTTTTTAAGTAACTTCATTTTCCTTCTCCATATCATTTCAGTGTACATGTCCTAAAAAATGCAAAGTTATAGGTCAATTCTATAGTGTATAAGTGAGACACATCTTGTATCATGTATAAGTTGGTTTGAGTCATTGAATCAATAAATTGCACAATTGGAAAAGAGAGATATGATGTGATTTATTGATTCAGTGGTGAAAAATACATTTGTGCATAATGCTAAACAATTTTTTGACTGTGCACATTAGAAAAGGCCTAATTTATAATATACATATACAAAAGAGAGAACAACACTTTGACAACAACAACAAAAACGTCAAGAAGAACATGATCAACATTGACAACAGATTCATACCATCTAAAATATAAATACTTTTGAATCAAAATTAAAACACGCCTTGCTGCTTTTGAATAATAGTTCTTCCCCTCTCTCTTTACACCATGAAGTGACGTGCGCTCCAAGTAAGCTTACCTAATTGCAAGAAAAGATGGTTAAAAACAAACTATAAATATAGTTATGAACTAAGTTTTCCTTATCATGTATTGACATCGAATATTAAAACCGATACATATAAATCAATCAATTAACTTCTCACCTGCGCAGTAGCGCCTTTTGGGGTCGAAAGTAAAACTTGATCAATTCCATTTGAGTCTTTTGTAACTTTAGTTGCTGCTCCGGAGTCCGACGAAGATGCAGATGCAGATGTAGAAGTAGAATGCTCCATCTAAAAACAAGTGCACAGGATTGAAGTACAATCAATCCAGTCCACACCTATACCGAAACAAACAAGTGAATTAGCTTTGTAAATTAACTCACCTAATCTATCTTCCCTGATATGATTCAAATCCTAAATCTATATCTAAAAGCAATGACTCGGAATGTATGCGAAAATTCCATTAATGCGCCGGAAATACCATAGTAAAAATAAATATTTATAGTTATAATTTTGTTTTACTTTACAATTTTGTTTTGAAAATGTGGACGAGACATTATATTTTTAGGGCCGGTTTGGATTAATTTATTTTTAAATTTATACAAATAGCTTATGTAATTTTTATGTATTTTTATAAGTTTGTCAATGTAGTTTATGATAAAATAGCTTATAAAAATACAAGTGTCACTAGTATGAACTTATAATATAGCATAAAACGTAATTTATATTGCGTAAGCTGTTTGAATAAGCTCAAAAATAAATTAATCCAAACGGGCCTTTAGTCTTAGATTAGATTTGAAAATTGTTTCTCGGATTGGATAAGTTGAGGGTAAACAATTTTGGACAAAAATTTTAATTTGTTTTCGTGACAAGTGATTTGTCTAATCTAGTTCGGGGGTCATTTTGGTATTAAGTGGTTTCAGCTCCTCCTCAAGTGGTTTAAACATGACAATTTTCATTTTTTTTTATAGTTTTTATTACTTTATCTGTTCCTTTTTATTTGTCGTTTTAGAACAGTAACACCAAATTAAAAAAAGAGTACTATTTTTAAATGGGTTAAATATATTTTTGTCTCTATATTACTAAATTTTAATTTTAATCTCTAAAAAAAATTATCTTGATAAATGAACACCACACCAAGGATTTTTCCAAAAATTAATAAGATGCATGCATTCCCTAAAAGCCAACTAGAATTCTCAAAAAAATTACTGAATACTCAGCTTTAATGCTAGCCCAAATTGAAGAAAAACCATGAAAATAACAAGCTTTTTTTTGCCTAAGAACCCTATTATTTAAACATTATGGCCCATGGTTCATTAGAAGTACAAAACTCCCGATACAATTTAAGATTGGTAGCTTCATTTAAAGAGACGATTGCCTAAGAACCCTATTTGTGGAAAGGTTAAGAAAAAACACTGCTATAAAATTGGATATAATGTGCTAACTAGCTTTCATACTAATCTTTATCTATCCAATTAATTTGTGGGCTTACAAAAAATAAAAAGGCATAAAGGTTGAAAACATGAGTTTGTAAGATAGTGTTAAGTGTCTTGAGTTGCGAGTTAGAGTGTTTGATTACGATGTCTTGATAGTCTCGATATGTTTATCGTCAAAAAGAATCGATTGTACTTTGAAAAGTTACACAATATTGCAAATGATTTCTTAGTTCAACACCCTCCAATCATTAGTACTACCACTGAGCCATCTACAACAACACATAGCTGCTTCAAAACCATCCCTGTGTTTCTTCTCATTAAAGTGGGAAATTAAGTCTTCCTGGCCTATAGATATTTCATAACATAAAGCACAAGTCAACTCGTGTGTAGAACTGGTCACTCGTCTCCGATGTTTCTTTGGTTTCGAAGTGGCTGATGATGCATTTTGACGTGTCACAATTTTAGGAATGACAGGAATATCCTACAATATCCAATATTAGCATAACTTCATGAGATCGGGACAGGTGAAATTAACTCATACAAAAACTTTTAACAAGACAACAATAACTATATTAATGTCACAACTGACTTAGCATCAAAACTTTACCTTTGGTACTTCTTTATTATCAGTAGCTATGATTTCATTTGTCGTTTCTACATCAGACCTACACATTGTGTTCTTCAATAGCAAAGAAAGAAGAATTAGCTAAAACAGAATTAGTTGTCTATGAAGATATAGAGACATATGTCACTTACACATACATGCTTCCCTGTATAATTCTTCAAAATTTTAGTTGTAATTACCTTGCTAGCAATGAGTTTCTCGAAAGCTTCAGTTCCGTTCTCTTTCATATATCTCTCTGCATGTATTAAAATGTTATCTTTATCAAAAAAACCCTTCTTCGAGATGTTATTTAACCTCCAAGTGACCACTTGCAATTTTATGGAGCCAATAAGGTTATTAACAACATCAAAAGCTCGTCCAAAGTCCGGTATGGTAAGCCAGAAGATGAACATTAGCTTAATGTACACCCAGAGCTGAAACCTGATATGAAAACGGAGATAAAATAGTTAAAAACTCCCTGAATTGGTTCTTAAAAAAAAATCAAAAGTAAAATAACAGCGATTTTTGAAGCAACATTTCTCTTCTTATTACAGGTTTGACACACACACACACATATATATAAAGTGCATTTTATTCTTTAAGTTCAACTAGGTTCTGATTCTCAATGAGAAAAAATGGTCGATTCTTAATACATATTTGACAAAACATTGATATTAAGAAAGTTGATTTTAGTATTAAATTAGTCAACAAATTATATTGATTTTCCATGTTTACCCTTAATAATTATTTTCTTATAATTAATTGAAGTTCTTATAGAGAAATAGAGTAAGTGGAAGAATTTAATGCTATTAAAAAAAATTGTAAAAAATAAACAAGGGTAATTTTGGAAAAATTTGTAAAAGAGTTATAAAAAGGGATAATTTTTTTGTCAAACTAGGTCCTATAAAAAGGGACGGTGGAAGTATTAAAGATATGTTAGACTACTTACTTTTTCATATTAATATGAAAGTAAGTCTTTAAGTAAGTTAGTGTAAAAAAAAAATGTCTTCAAGTTATACTATAATTTTAAAAAAATAAGCCTATAACATGTAACATGTCAAACTTAAGCATCGAGTTTTTTTACTAGGTCAGGTCTTTCAAAGCCTAGCCTTACACATGTTACTCTCCACCCCGACCGCTACTCAATACGCTATACATACTTATTATCGTAAGGGTTAAATATATCTTTATATCTTATAAAATTTTATATTTTTAAGGAGAGAATTTATTGTAAGGATATATGTGTATTTGTAATTTCAATAAAGTTTCATATTTGGAGAGCAAAGAATTTACCATGGAAGAAGACTCATAAAAGCATACTCAAAGAGGTGAATTACAGAAAGAAGTATCCAATATGAGATCAAATGGTTAGTTTCTTCATAGGAATTAGTGTTGATTGCTTGTATTGAAGCGCACCTGTCCAAAGACAATAAAAAAAAAGAAGTCAAACAATAATCTAAAAAGATAACAACTTTTTCAACACACCAAGCAAGAACAACTTACATAGGATGCACCAGAGCAAGAAGGGGCCTACAAAATACAAGAAAATAAAAGGATAGTGTTGATTAATTAGAATGCAATATTTAAACAGAGGTGAAAAAGGATCAAGAGTAACAAACCATTATACTACTTTATACATGAAGATAATTAATAATGTGAAGATACATGTGAAAATAAATATAAGTGTTTTGTTTTCGGAAAAAAAGTGATATTGTAAACAAAGAGGGGATAATTTTGCATACCATGCGACATGATGAAGGCATTTGAAAGCTAGAACGAAAAACCATGAAGAAGCCATGTATTTTAGAAGTGATGATTTTTTCCTTTCAAATTTGGAGAATAAAAAAGATTAATTTCAAAATATGTATGTATATAGTTGTTATGTTATTTATTTATAGATAAAGTTTGAATCAAAATATAACCTTAAAAGATAAAAATAAACAAATTGTTTGAATCGAAATATATTACCCTAAAAGATAAAAAAAACAAATAACTTAAAAGTAAAATTAGGTTTTGAAGATAAGATATAAAATTTTATAAAAAAAAAAGAAGATAAGTATAACAAACACAAAAAACAAACAAGAAAAAGATATAATATATTTAGTTTGTTGAAATTTTTATGCTACATTTATCAAAAGAATTTAAAATTATAAATTTATTGGAATAAATTATGATTAAATTAAACAACATTATAAAAAAAATAGTAAAAATATAAATATAATGTACATTGATATACTTATTCCAAGTTAAAATAAATATTATTGAATGACAGATGACAATAGTTGTCCGCAGTGTCAACAAGGACTGAGTCAATTATGTACTCCCTCCGTCCCATATTATAAGGGAAAAAAAAACACACTTATTAAGAAAACCAAAACTTGAGAATTTGAAATATGATTTTGTGGGTTTTTCTTGAAATAAGTTGCATGGGAAGATGTAAAAAGAAATTTGATTGGTTGTGGTTTATTGAGAAAAGGAGAGAGAGAAAAAATTAAATGCAATTTGCATTTAATTTTATAAGAATAAGTAAAAAACATTCTTGAAAGTTGTTTTTTCCCTTATAATTTGGGACAAAAAAAAGGGTCATTTTTCTCATATAATATGAGACGGAGGGAGTATGTATTAAGATGCTGTGAAGAAGTAATAGAATTTTGGTCTCCAATCATCAAACCAGATAATTGGGTGAAATTATTTAGCCTGGGTCTTAGAGTTGGGTGACTCTTTGACGTCTCTGTCAATGCTTTGTGGAAGGATCGTAACGAATTGGTGTTTAATCGGTACTCCAACCTTCAGCAAAATTGTCTTCTTCATATAGCTAATCAAGTGCAAATGGTAATTAATAGTATTATTAAACTTGCGGCTTATATTTTACCACTTCACGTAAGACCAAAAAAAAAACCTGCGGCTTATATGGAGGGCTCTGGGTCCATCATTCCTATTTGATGGGAGCCCCCGATCTTATAAACACTCTTAAGTTTAATTCCTATGGTGCTGAGATATGGAGTTTATTTCATACTATGCGTATTGCTGGTCACCTTCATCTTGACCGTGTCATAATCCGAAATATAATTGTGTAAGATTTCATCCTCCTAAACAAAATAAGTTGATTCCCTCCACATTGCAACATTCTCATGCTGACCGATATTTGTTTAATGTCATTATTATAAGTTAAAGCCGATGAAGCAAACCCCAACTCATTCATGATAGAGACTTACTGATTTGGCGCTGGCGAACATAGCAATTCAAAAGAGCACCATATGTCTTCTCATTTATGTCTATATTTTTCAAGTTATTATTAAAATAGGTTTTTGCAGAAACAAACCCGTGAGCCACTTGATGCCAATCCCGAACTAAATTAGGTCATCCAGTAGGTCGGATACTCATAGTAAAAAAAAAACATGAGCCTTACCAATAAGATCGAAATGCACCGCATGTTCAACCGGAGAAAATATGCACAAACCATTCTTATTAATTCATCCACTGAGATACCTGCACCCATCAAGCAACATAAAACAGATCAAAACAAGGGTGTCGTTGTAACAACTGACAAGTATTTGTGCAACTTTTCACAAGGGTCTGTTTGGAATGAGCATATATGTGATATAAGCATTTGTGAGACGGTTTGGGAGAACTTATATAAACAACTTATGATATGTTTATAAAATGATTTTAGTTTATTTTCATATGTTCTTCAGGATAGCTTATAAAAATGACTTATAGCTTATATATGAGAATAGTTCGACCTTATTTTGGATCCATTTGAATTAACTTATTTTCGAGCTTATGCAAATAAATAAGTTTTTATATATTATTATAAACTTATTAAAATAGTTTATGCAAAAAACAACTTATGAAGATACAATTTTTGTTAGTGAGAACTTAAGAATAAACATGAAAATTTATTTATTTGCACAAGTTATTTTTCATAAGCTAAAAAAAATGTCAGTCTAAAACAGAGCGTTTATCTTTTGTTATTAGGGAATCTCTTATAATAATCGCTTATATATGACAACTGCTTATGCTATAACCTAGTACAAATTAAATTAATATGTTTATCCAAATTCCAAACAATGCATAATAACCGTGGTTCAATGATTTAGCAAACAACACGAATTCAACCAAATTAAAACGAATACACCGTTGTAAGAAATTGTCATCAATTTAGGGTTTCATTTTGCAATTATTTAATTCCTAAATTATAGAAAGTGGACAAATTTGAAACCTGGAGAGCTTGAATAGTGTAAATCATATTTGAATAATATGATAAGATTGTTTTGCTTTTCTATTTTTTGTACATCAAAATATAAATTACTCTTTTTTTTTTTACAAATAAAAGTTACTATTTAGTATTTTTTTGACTAAAAAAATTACGATTTATGTTTGTCTCATTTATTTCTAGGGAACATTTTTTATTGGAGAAAAGATAAAAAAATTGCAAAAAAAAAAAAAAGAAGTAAAGTGTGATAAAAAATAATTCCTTCCAAGAATTTGAACTTTATCCCTTAAAAGATTGATACTATAGATTTCTACATATATTATTTTCAAAATATCTCTATAGATAACCCATTTGGATTGGTCTAGTGGTATTGTGAGATCAACATATTAAGTTAAAAGAAAAGAAAAAACAAATGACTTCTTAGTTGTTTGCCCCAGGTCTCCTGCGGATGATGGAGGCTGCCCTTATAAGCAGCAATTTACGCTCTCGGATGAGAGCCTCCTTCGTTTTTCCTGGGAGTGTTTTCTTCCTTAAGGTCTCAGTGGAACGTCCAAGTCTGCAGATCTGTAGCGTTGATGACACAAAAGTCAACATTGATTGAATTTGCATTGATCAGAACTAATCTTTCAACCTGAAACAAATGAACACCGCACAAAGACGGAACAACCAAATACACCTTACAAAGACGGGGAATCAAACGAATAAATATGTGAAAATCTCACTTATTTAATATAACGAGAAAGAAAAAAACAATTTGGAGGGGTGATTATAGGTCAATATTGACCTTAAACCATCTCTCCTTTGATAAACTAAGAAGAAAAAGAAGAAAATGGTGGCAGTTAGGATTAGAAGTTAGGAGAGGAGAAGAAAAGTTTGGGATTTCATACTCCTTTTCTTGTATCAAATTGAGATATGATATTATGACAACATTTTTGGGACAACAATTTAACAACATAGGGACAATTTTATAATAACACAATATACAAAGGGGCAATTTTGTAAACAAACACATTTGTTCTCTTTCTCTCTCTCTTCCATTTCATCTGTCTTCTCCGATCTCCGATCTCCATTTCACCTTCCTTGAAATTTCTACATGGCATCTTCAGGAGAGAAGCACAGTGACTTTGTCGCCCTTGCCGCTGCAGTACGTGAATCCGAGTTCCTCAATGAACTCTACTTCTCCTCTGACACAAAACTCATTGTTCCTCAACAACAATCCATTCCTTCGATTCATTCACGTTTTATTCTGTCTGGGTAATGGTTGTGGACTTGTTTCCATATTTCAATTGAAGAGGAATTGAATTTGAGAGGAGTCATTTTTATTTATCCCTGTGTTGGTGTTGGGCTGTGTTTTAATTTTGTTGATTCTTGCTTATTTGGATGACATTATGCAGGTTCACTTGTAATTGAGAAATGGAAGAACAATGACATTTGTCAAAGGAAAGCATTATTATTTGCATCATAAATGAAGAATGTTTGGATTGGTTTTGATTGGCATAGCTTGATAATCTTCTGCATAATTTTTAATAGACCAAGACCATCTTCTGCATAATCTTTAACAGACCAAGATTTCACAACACAAAAGACATATGCATTGACACCACTATGAAGAATTTGATGTTCTCTCATTGGCAAATGACAAATACACCACCATGGAGAATTTGAAGCTTTCTCATTGGCAAATGACAAAATCTGAAATAAGTTCAATATGCTTAAGATTGTTAAGAAAATTAGGAAAAACAAAGTTATGATGTGTTGTTCGTTTTGTATAATTAAGAGATGTATAATGTATCATCAAAGGGCGATATATATATGTATATATATTTTTTTGTATTGTAGTTTGTAAACATTGTTGTATTACTTCACTTTTTGTGCCATATTGCATTTTCTCTTGTGTATATTCAGTCATGTTGCATTCTTTTGTTAACTTTGCTAATCAAAACTATAAATGAACTGAACTTAACTAAAAAATTACTATTAACATTTAAACATTTGGACATATACACTTTGATAAAAATTTTGGATATCTTTACAAGACTTGATGACTTTGAGGTATCTTTACAAGACAAGGTAAACAAAACACTATCGACACAACTTTAGGTATTTCATCATTTTATTGAAAAAAAAATTGGATATCAAAATTTCAAAAAATCACTTAATTTTGAAGTTATTTCAAATAGATTTTCACAAAAATCATTTTTGAAATACAATTTTTTGAAAAAATTGCCATTTTGACTATGTTTTGAACTTTAATAATGTATATTTATGTTATATGATGTCAAAATTAGTGTTTCAATTTAGAAAAAACGAATACAAAAAAACTTGTAATATTTTGAAAAACGGTTTTACAAAATCTATTTTCAAAAATACAAAGAAAAAATCTATTTTTTTAAAGTTGAAACAAACGGGCCCAATATTGTCACTAGTTTGTGCTGAACTGTGAGGATTCCGTGAAATCTATTTTTGATGTTGTTAAAAGACCGGTGAATGGCGCATTACCTCCAACATGTACAACACCATCGGTCACAACGTCAACCTAAGTTGTCAATTTGTCGCACAACTTTTTCAACCATTGATATTTTTCTCTTTGATGGAGGACGACCTTTACGTGTGACTCGCAATGGACTACGAATTTCAACAATCACATTTTCATTCCTCCTAGTAATGTTATTTGGATTTGAGTCATTGTTAGAACTTTTGTTAACATTCTTACTTGTAGCAACCATGCATAGCAAATTAGATTTAAATTCACGAAGTCTTTCATGGAGAGTCTTAGTTGCATCTTCAAACTCTGCAGCCACTTCAGCAACCTCATAGAAATGTTTGCACAAGTTGTCAAACCTATCCATTTGTGGCTTCAATTCTGTCACACTATAGCTACTTTTAATATATGAATGCTTCCTTTTAATAATTTTGCTCCATCTTACTAAAACATACTTCAGTGGCATGTTTTTAACTCTTTCTTGAGCACACACACATAGCACATGACGACACAAAATACCTCTAAACTCAAACAATGAACATTCACAACTAACATCATGATTGCCACAATCAAAAACAACTTTAACGATACGATCTTTAATTCTATCTCCAACTAACATCTCCTCCAACACATGGTAAGTAGCAAGGTTACCAGTCTTTAAGGAGGGAACACAATTCATTTTAGCTCTGAATTCAACTTGAACCTCCTTAAACTTTGCATGAGTGTATTCTCCTTGGAATTGCTTTTCGATCAACGAGTTTGACCCACAAGGAATTGAAGCGGGTGGAAAAATGCGCGAGCGGAAAGTGCTCGCTAGACAGTAAAGTCGCCACCGAACTTTATTTATTCCCGGAGGAAAAGGAAAATATCGATAAAACCTTAAAAGAATGGAAAGATGGTCATCGCAACCATTTCTAAGTTCGGGAGTCGATTATGCGAGGGGAAGGTATTAGCACCCCTCACATCCGTTGTACTCAACGGGAACCTCCTCGTTAATTTTAGGGTTAAAAGAGTGTTTAATTTGCTTGCATGCTTTTACTGCCAGCGCGAATGGGACTCTAAATTGCTGGGCACACAAATATATAACTCTAAACATCCAAATAAGGTAGAACTCTTACTGCCAGCGCGAATGAGACTCTAAATTGCCAGCCAAACAAAGATGGAACTCTAACCTGCCAGCGCGAATGAGACTCTAAATTGCCGGCCTCACAAAGATGGAACTCTAAACTTCCAAATAAGGTAGAACTCTAATTGCCAGCGCAAATGGGACTCTAAATTGCCGGCCTCACAAAGATGGAACTCTAAACTTCCAAATAAGGTAGAACTCTATTTGCCAGCGCGAATGAGACTCTAAATTGCCGGCCTCACAAAGATGGAACTCTAAACTTTCAAATAAGGTAGAACTCTAATTGTCATATAGGGTAGGACCCTGAGGATTACAAATAAGGTAGGACTCTTAAACTTCCAAATAGGATGGAACTCATATTGCCAAATTAGGTAGGGCTCTAGAACTGCAAACTAAGGTAGAATTCTTCTGCCTATGTTATGTATGCATGATCTTATTTTGATGCATGATTTTTGGGTTAATGCATTTATTTATGCATGATGTATCGTGAATGCACGCTATGTGAAATGTGTGGTCGATACATGATAGGTCGGCAAAAATTGGACTTTGAGGGAAGTAAGTTCACTTTTACTAGGAGGTTTGATGTGCAAGTATGAGGTGGGATGCATGGATGACATGTTAGAATGATGCAGATATGATTGATGCATTAGAATGATGCAAGCATGACTATGATTTGGAATGTTCTCAAAAGTTTTCTTGTAGTGGGTGGTAGAATGGTTAAGACTAGGAAATTTTTCATATGGGATGTCTTCCTAGCATGATTCCCCGATATCCGTGTCGAACTCAATAGTTGTTGATGCATCATATACTTGAGCGGCTTGAAAGGACGAAAAAGAATTTCCCCTAATGTAACTCATTTTGCCCTTTTTTTTTCTCTTTTTGAAGATCCCTAACTTTTGCCTGGACCGCCCTTTCGAGTTTTCAGTCCACCGGGAGTGTATTTCCTTTTTTGGTGTCCCTAATTTTTGCCTAGACCGCCTTTTCAGGTTTTCGATCCACCGGGACGCTCTTTATTGCCTAAGCCGCCCTTTCGGGTTTTCGACTTAGCGAGCTTTTGGCTTTGATTTTTTTTTATTTCTTTTTCTTGGGCATTTTATCTTTGGCCGCATCAAACTGGGAATGAGAACTCCTCTCTATCCATGGGGGGGATACACACGTGTTGCCCCAGTATTTGAATCCTTGAAAGGTATGCTTAATATTAAATCTTTGACTCGGACTGCCCCAACACTTGCACTTTGAAAAGCATGCCCCTGGTTGATTGGTGCTTTGAATGTTTGATCCACTCTTGAAATATCTTGACCCCAATCAATAAGATATCCAAATGATGTGCCCCTCGGTTATAGGGATTTGCTCTTGATTAGTAGGACCCCTAGTTGACTTACCCCTTTTTAGGAGTTTCTTAAAATGATTCACCTTTGATCAGATTCCTTGTTGACATTTCCTTGATGTTAAGTATTAATTTGTGAGTGAAATTGTTTATCTTGAAAAGTAATTTCGACGCAATGCACATGCAAGTTTTGAATTTGAAAGTTGTTTAGCTATCTACAATGGGTGATATTTGGCCAGAAGGTTGGCCCAATTGAGAGTGATAGAAATTATAGAAAAAATGTTATTGATGATTCACAAACATGAGGAGTCAGTTTAACAATTTTGCCGAATTTGCTTTTATAGTCAACCTAGCTTCAATTAGGTCTTTTGAGGGTTGTAACGTGGTCTGGTTCACGGTTTAAGAAACAAAGGATATACAGCTCAAAATATTATTTTAGCCCTCCCAATCTACTTTGATGTTCTTCATTCCTAAGTTCAATTAACTCAACAAATGTCTTTGGTCGACAAGAGAATTTTGCTAGTTATGATACCAGAGGTAGGTACAGTGGTCAGACACTGATGAAATTCTTGAAGTGGCAGTCATTTCTTTTAGTTGACAAACTTGCTTTCATTTTTTTTTACTCCCTATTTTTGCATGGACCAATTCTTTTGAATTTGCGGTCCATCGAGATGCCCCATTTTTGCCTAAGTTTTTACTTAGCGGGCTCTCTTTTTTTTTTTGAACAGCTCTCATGAGATTTTGCTTTTAGCTCAGCAAAGTTGTGACTGCCACATCAATGATTATGTTTTTTATCCTCTCATTATTCCCTCCATGTTGGATGGTGTACATGATGGAAATAATGTGCTTAAACCTCTTAAAGAAGAGGATTGATTCTCTTGCATCGGAATGCATCATTGAGTTAATTGTAAAACTACCCTGCCCCTGGTTAAGATTAAGGGTTTTTAGTAAAATAGAAAGAACACCGTCTACGGGCTCAAAGGGGTTGACTACGGATTATCTCCTTATATCTCCAGTGTTTGGGAATTGAAACAATGCCTTACATCATCAGCCGGGTTTACTTATAAATGCATATATCAGCAAATTCCGTTATTTGTTTACATCATCCTCCCCACCAAGTTTGTTAACATGTGAGAAGTGAAATAGAAAGAGAGAGATGACATAAGAAGAGAGTGAATATGAATGGATAGACTCAAAACATGCATGCGAAATTCATTAAAACACTTGATCAAAAGATAACAATTTTAAGGAAGCAAACAAAACTTAGCAGGAATGAAATTACAACTCAGAATGAAAATCCTAGTATTCCTAGGCTCGAGCCTCCACATTGATCAACCGATTTTGAAGATGCCCTTTGACGTTCTTTGATTTGTAAAAGGGGTGACCATTTACGAATGGGGCTCCTTATTTAAAGATATCAGCTTGCGGTCGATAAGCTCTTGAACCTTGTACTTGAAGGCCCTACAATTTTCGACGTCGTGCCCGGGTGACCCAGCATGATATTCACAGCTAGCGTTCACATCGAAACTAGGCGGGTATGGTAGCTTCGCAGGGGGAAGGGGTCTCGGCTCAACCATCCCTTTCTGGATTAAGTACGGCAAGATTTGACCATATGACATAGGTATAGGATCAAAGTGTACTTGATCAAAGGGCGTATTCTTTCTTTCAAGACTAAGTGGATTCTTTGGTTGATGCCCGTTTTGCTGTTGCCGATGATTATGTTGAACGGCATTAGTGTTGTACCCTAAATTTTGCCCACTCTTTTATCACATATAGTGTTTTATGTTACATTATCTTACAAAAGTGTGAAGTAGTCCATTTGGTAATGAAGAGAGTGTTTTAAATGGGTTGTAAGTGTATGGTCCTTGGTTCAAATCCCACTTGGTACTTTTTGCATTTTTCTATATTTATTTGTCTTTAATTTTTACTTTTATAAAAAAAAAAATTCAAATTACTCTTTTATTATTATTATTATTTAATTTTCGTTTTTTATTATTTATTAATTTTAAGATTTTTATTTTTTTGTTATTACTACAAAATTCAAAAAAATTATAATGAACAAAAGTCAAACAAAAAAAAGAGAGGAAGCAGCACGCGTGAAAGGAAAAGAATCCCAAAGTAGAAATTTTTCATCTGCTCATGAATCAATTTATTATCAGAACCAAATAATTCCAAAATCAGGTGAATCACAAATTAATTACAAAACCTAATTTCTGAGTTATATAAACTCAAGAGTTTTACAAGACAGGGGGAGAAAAAATTCGGCAGCCGAAATTTCAAAACAAAAGCAAAAAATCTTCACAGAGAAAAATATACAGTGTCTCCCCCACAAATCACAGGGAAGAACACGCACCCGAGTCCTAAACCCACTCCCTGCTCCAAATCCATTGCGGCAACCTCGAAAAAAAAGAAAGAAAAAATCCAACGGCCAAAAAAAGAAAAAATACAGAAGCCCTGCAATCATAAAAAGACGCGAAAAGCCGGATCCTATAACCGTTGTCTCCACCGCACCTGCTTCCAAAAAAAAAACCAAGCAACAATCTGGTGACATTAGAACAGGAAGGGAGTCAGGAGAAAGTAGCAGAAACGAGGGAACAAAAACGAAAGTAAAGGAAATAAACTTACTAGTGGAGTTCACTGCACCCCAGGTATTTCTTTGAACCTTTTGATATTTGTGTTTCATCACAATTCATGAGATAGAGCCTTACTTCAAATTTGAATCTTTGTTTCCGCGATTAGTTTGAGTTCGTGTTAAATAAAAGGTAACAGAGGCTTAATCGGTTTTAAAAAAAAAAACAGAGAGGATTGGGTTTTTGTGGTTTAATAAAAGAGATTTGGGCCAAAGTAATAATAAAAAAAAAAAAAAAGGTTTCCGGCGGCGGCACCACCGTACAGCACCGGCGGCCACCGCGCCGGAATCTGGAACTCAGGTGGCTGTCCACCGGAGAAGATGAATATTCATGATGTTCATGAGGAAATAAGAACACGATAGAGAGAAGTTGAAGGAAGAGAGAGAAAGATTTGAGAGAAGAGAGAGAAAGATGGGAAAAAATGAGTGGATCCGTTGGTTTGGAAAATATATACATCCTGTCGATCCTGTGTGCGCATTCCACCGTAGCCTACCGTTCCTAGCCGTCTGAGTTTACATCAGTGGCCCAGAATCATCCATCACCAAGATCCCATTAAGACCGTCTGATCAAATCAGACGACTGAGATCACCTCCTGGTTTTTTTTGTTTGGCAGTCAGCGTTTGGGCCCCTGTTTGGGCCAGACCTGACTTTTGCTGCTATCTGCACCCCCTTATTTCTATTTTTGCACCCCCTCTGCCTTTCTTGATTTTATTTTAATTTCTTTTCTTGATTTCATTTACGTGATTTATTTAATCTAATAAAAATATCAAAAACCCAAAAAACATGATTTTTAAATTTTATTCTTTGCACATTACAAATATATTTTAATTAAAAATCTTGGATTAAAGAGGAGATTGGCGAATGTACATTCGTTGGTCTCTCGAACAATCGGGGGCTTAGCGTCACGCTTTGTTGACAGGTTGTTCGTCTTCCACTCAAACATATTTTAATAAAATCTTGGATTAAAGAGGAGATTGGCGAATGTATATTCGTTGGTCTCTCGAACAATCGGGGGCTTAGCGTCACGCTTTGTCGACAGGTTGTTCGTCTTCCACTCAAATATATTTTAATTAAAAATCTTGGATTAAAGAGGAGATTGGCGGATGTACATTCGTTGGTCTCTCGAACAATCGGGGGCTTAGCGTCACGCTTTGTCGATAGGTTGTTCGTCTTCCATTCAAATATATTTTAATAAAATCTTGGATTAAAGAGGAGATTGGCGAATGTACATTCGTTGGTCTCTCGAACAATCGGGGGCTTAGCGTTACGCTTTGTCGACAAGTTGTTCGTCTTCCACATCTAAAAATAACTTCAACGCATCAAATATTATTTTTAGCACAGTCAAATATAAAAAATAAAAATCTTTTCACAAATAAAATCAACCAACAAACAAGTATTTTCTACCCAGAACTGCGTGTAGCTTTGAATTTCTCATTGCACCCGAGAATACGTAGGAGCGAGATTCGTACATCTCGTCAAGCACACTAATAAAAAACTAATTTTTTCCCCTTTTGTAAATATTTTTAATAACTAATAAAAAGCATGCAAATAAATTAAACCACTATTTTTAACCCTAAAATTAATGAGAAGGTTCCCGTTGAGTACAACGGATGCGAGGGGTGCTAATACCTTCCCCTCGCATAATCGACTCCCGAACCTGGAAATGGTTGCGATGACCCTCTTTCCATTATTTTAAGGTTTTATCGATATTTTCCTTTTCCTTCCGGAATAAATAAAGTTCGGTGGCGACTTTACTGTCTAGCGAGCGCTTTTCGCTCGCGCATTTTTCCATCCGCTTCAGCTGGCGACTTCACTGGGGAGTTTAAAGAGTCAAACCTATCCTTGTTAGTTTTAGGGTTGAGTGTATTTGTCTGCTTGCATGCTTTCCTGTGTTCTTAAAATGTCTTATCTTATAATTGTCTTCTTGCTCTTGTATTTATTATATATTTTGGTTATTTTTATGAATATATATCAATTGTGGGTTGGATTTATTATTTGAGAGAAGCTCTATACCCGAGCTTGAGTAAAACCCTAAGTTTAAGTAAGGAGTCAGTAGTATGGGCCTATGGGATGTACATCCGAATGGGTGATTTACAAAAACTCCGCCTAGAGTAGATCGGTTCAAAAGTTTTGTTAGGAATTGGCTAGCCCATCCGCTTGGCGAAATTTTGAATTTGGTCCGTGACTCTAGGGACCTTGTTTAGAACCCATTAAACTCTACCTAAGGGAGACCCTTTGAGGTTTTTCCACAAATTGGCTAGTTCAATTTCGTGGGGAAGTTTCGAATGAGGGCCGTGACCTTGATTGTCGCCTTTGAACAAACAAAAACCCAAGAACCCACATGTGAAGGGATTGGGTAGTAAATACTTAGAACTAGCCTCTCATAGGGAGCCCTCCATTTAGGTTATGTTTTGTCAACTTCCAATGACCCTACAAATACATCCTTGGGGTCACACCCTGACCTTATTCAATCTCGTCACTTCATAGCATGTCATAAAAACTTTTTAACATACCCTCTAACTTAAAAAAAAAAAAAAAATCTTTTTGCATATCTATGCATTTTCATACATACATCCCATACTCAAAAAACTCATATCATTTCCCTTCCTTTCCCTTTGAAGCTCATAAAACAGCCGGCCCGCAGACCTAAACCGCTATCCTACCGGCCTGCTCTCCGACACTCTCGCGGAACACGTGCTAATTGTAAGAGGATCATGGAAAATTTAGAACAGAATCATAAGACACTAAGGGAAGATGTTGACTCGGTAAAAGGAAAGATGGACAAGCTCCTTGAGATCTTCCAAGCTATGGCAAGTAAGGAGAACATTCCTCAAGTTGGAAATAGTTCACCCGATCACACTACTGAAGTTGTGGGATGTTCTATGCCACACCAAGCTACGCCCGTCAATGCTCACCAAGGTGTTGAATCTGCTCAAATGTATCAAGCCTTGGAAGAAAGGTTGAAAGCTATAGAGGGTTTCGGCGCTTACGGATCCGACGCTTTGGACATGTGTTTAGTACCGGACGTAGTCGTCCCCCCAAAGTTCAAAGTGACTGACTTCGAAAAGTACAAAGGGATTCACTGTCCAAGGAATCATTTGAAGATGTTTTGTAGGAAGATGGCTGCTTATGCTACCGATGAGAAGCTCATGATTCATGTCTTTCAAGACAGTTTGAGTGGGGCATCTTTGGATTGGTATATGCAACTGGAAAGAGCCTAAATCCAGACATGGAAGGACCTCGCTGATGCCTTCATGAAACAATACAAGTATAATCTGGACATGGCTCCCAACCGCATGCAATTGCAAAAGCTTGCTCAAAAGAGTGGTGAATCATTTAGAGATTACGCTCAAAGGTGGAGGGAATTGGCTGCTCGAGTGCAACCACCATTGTTGGAAAGAGAATTGGTTGACACATTTATGAGCACTTTACAAGGGCCCTACTATGAGAAGATGATCGGGAGCATATCGTCGGGTTTTGCTGACATAGTTCTGATCGGTGAACGAATAGAAGAGGGATTGAAGAGCGGAAAAATACAAGGTGACTCCAATAATCATGTGGGGGCAAAGAAGTCCTTTAACAATGACCCAAAGAAGAAAGATGGCGAGGCTAATGCTGTTGTGATAGGATCATCACAACCACCCTTCGCTCCTATGCCACACTATCAATATCCTCATGTGGTAGCCATAGCCCAAGGACAACGTCCACAACAGTTGCATCATACACCTTTGCCTCAACAGCCACTGGCGATACCTTAGCCAACAAATGAATCAACCTGGACCCAGGAATGACTGTAAGAGGAGAAACATACGTTATGATCGCATACCCATGCCACATGGTCAAATTCTACCATACTTGTTGCAAAAAGGGATGGTTGAACTAAAACCTCTTCCCCCCGTGGAACCACCATACCCACCAACCTTTGATGTGAATGCTAGCTGTGATTACCACGCCGGGGCACTCGGGCATAACATCGAGAACTGTCGGGGCTTCAAGCATAAGGTTCAGGAACTCATTGATCAAAAGTTGTTGTCTTTCAAGGAGTGATATTCTTCCAAGTGGTCACCCATTACAAGTCAGAGAACGCCAAGGGGCATCTTCAAAGTCAATGGTCCAACAAAGAAACTCATTTATAGGATTACTAGGTTTCTCATTCTCGGTTGTAATTTCATTCCTGCTAAGTTTTGTTTGCTTTCTTAAAATTGTTATCTTTTGATTAGGTGTTTTAATGAAATTCGCATGCATGTTTTCAATCTATCCATTCATATTCACTCTTTTCTTATATCATCTCTCTTTTTATTTCACTTCTCACATGTTAACAAACTTGGTGGGGAGGATGATGTAAACAAATGATGGAATTTGCTGATATATGCTTTTATAAGTAAAACCCGGCTGATGATGTAAGGCATTGTTTCAATTCCCAAACACTGGAGATATAAGGAGATAATCCGTAGTCAACTCCTTTGAGCCCGAAGTCGGTGTTCTTTCTATTTTTTCTAAAAAACCTTAATCTAATTAACCAGGGGCAGGGTAGTTTTACAATTAACTCAATGATGCATTCCGATGCAAGAGAATCAATCCAGTTAATCACTTCAATAAGAGGTTTAAGCACATTATCTCCCTCGTGTACATCATCCAACATGGAGGGAATAACGAGAGGATAGAACACATAATCGTTGATGTGGCAGTCATAACTTGCTGAGCTAAAAGCAAAAACCTCATGAGAGCTGTTAAAAAAAAGGGAGAGAGAGCCCGCTAAGTAAAAACTTAGGCAAAAAAATGGGGCATCCCGATGGGCCGCACATTCAAAAGAATCGGTCCATGCAAAAATAAAAAATAAAAAAATAAAAAATGAAAACAAACCTGTGACTGCCACTTCAAGAGTCTCATCAGTACTTCGACCACTGTATTTACCTCCATCACAATAACTAATTAAATTCTCTTGCCGACCAAAGACATATTTTGAGTTAATTGAACTTAGGAATGAAGAACATCAATGTAGATTGGGAGGGTTAACATAATATTTTGAGCCTTATATCATTTGTTTCTTAAAACCGTGAACCAGGCCACGTTATAACCTTCAAAAGACCTAATTGAAGCTAGGTTGACTATAAAAGCATATTCAGCAAAACTGTTAAACTGACTCCTCATGTTTGTGAAACATCAATAACATTTTTCTATAATTTCTATCACTCTCAATTGGGCCGATCTTCTGGCCAAATATCACCCATTGTATATAGCTAAACAATTTTCAAATTCAAAACTTGCATGTGCATTGCGTCGAAATTACTTTTCAAGAGAAACAATTTTACTCGCAAATCAATACTTGGCATCGAGGGAACTTCAACAAGGGTTTGATCAAAAGGTGAATCATTACACGGTACTCCCAACAAGGGGCAAATCACCTAAGGGTCCTACCAATCAAGAGCAAATCCTTATAAACAAGGGGCAGATCATATGGAGATGTTGCTTACGGGGGTCAAGATGTTTTGAGAATGAGTCAAGCCTTCAAAGTGTCAATCAATCAGGAGCACATTTTTTAACAACAAGTGATAGGGGGCATTCCGGGTCAAGGATTTAATATGGGGAATACCGTTCAAAGATTCAAATGTTGGGGCAGCCTATATCTATCATCCCATTGACGGAGAGGAGCCTTCGCTCACGGCTTGATGCAACCAAAAATAAATGCCCAATAAAAAAGAGATACAAAAAGAATCAAAGTCAAAAGCTCGCTAAGTCAAAAACCCGAAAGGGCGTCTTAGGCAATAGAGAGCGTCCCGGTGGATCGAAAACCTGAAAAGGCGGTCCAGGCAAAAATTAGGGGCACAAAAAAGGAAATACACTCCCGGTGGACCGAAAACTCGAAAGAGCGGTCTAGGCAAAAGTTAGGGATTTTCAAAAAAAAAAAAAAAAAAAAGAGGAAAAATTGGCTAAAGCAAGGGGCAAGCCCTCTCCATCCTTTCGAGTTGGTCAAGTAAATGTTGTCATACCTCAGCGACCGTTGAGTCCAACTAGGGTGTCGGGGAATCATGCTAGCAAAAAAAAAAAAAAAAAAAAACCTTCTCACCCTTTCCATTGCCCATCACGAAGACCTTTTGAGGAACATTCCAAATCATAGCCATGCATCCTGCATCAATTATATCTACAACACTCTAGCATCAAACCATGCATCGCATTGCATTCATCATAACATATCATTCATGTATCTTGCATTTTACTTGTGCTTTAAGATCCCCAAATCTTCCAATGAAATTGAAATTACTTTCACCAAAAAGATTTCAAACCAAAAACATCCAAAGGCCAATATCCATTGACATTCCCTTAAGGCCCAATATCGTTGGTATCCGCAAAGCCCAACCTTTACCAGTATTTCATGCATCCATCATGCATCAATGCATCAAAAATTGTCATGCATAAACAAACATATAAAGCAAACATACATAGCATATGCAAAGATCTTGTGACTGTTCATAAAGGTCTAAATCAATTCCTGCTCCCCAGCAAACCCTTTTTCCATGTAACCCTTTTCTTGGAACAACCCCAGTTGACGTTCATTTTATACGTGGATGGGTGTCAACCTCTGATATCGCCTGCAAGTCTTCTTTGATCTTAGCAATGACGCTTGAGTCTACTTATCTTTCCAATATAAGCATGATGCTCGAATCTGCTTACCTTTTCAATTTAAGCAATGATACTCGAATCCGCTGATCTATCTTTTCAATCCAAGCAAGGATGCTCGAATCTGCTTGTCTGCCTTTTCAATCTAAGCAAGGATGCTTGAATCTGCTGATCTATCTTTTCAATCCAAGCAAGGATGCTCGAATCTGCTTGTCTGCCTTTTCAATCTAAGCAAGGATGCTTGAATCTGCTGATCTATCTTTTCAATCCAAGCAAGGATGCTCGAATATGCTTGTCTGCCTTTTCAATCTAAGCAAGGATGCTCGAATCTGATGATCTATCTTTTTCAATCCAAGCAAGGATGCTAGAACCTGCTCGTCTGTCCTTTCAATTCAAGCAACGATGCTCGAATCTGCTTGTCTTTCCAATATAAGCAAGATGCTTGAGTCTGCTTATCCTTTCAATGTAAGTAATGATGCCCGAATCTGTTTACCTTTTCAATCTTAGCAATGATGCTCGAGTCTGCAAAGATCTACTCATCTTTCCCATGTAGACAATGATTCCCGAATTTGTTTAGCCTTTCGATCTAAGCAATGACGCCCGAGTCTGTAAAGGTCTACCTATTTGTTCAGAGTCCCATTCTTATTTGGTATTTTCGGAGTCCCATCCATATTGTAAGAGTCCTATCTTATTTAGTAAATTAGAGCACCACCCTTGTTTGGCTAGCAATTTAGAGTCTTATTCGCGCTGGCAGTTTAGAATTCCATCTTTGTTTGGCTAGCAATTTATAGTCCCCATTCGCGCTGGCATTTTAGAGTTCCATCTTTATTTCGCTGGCAATTTAGAGTCTCATTCGCGCTGGCAGTTTAGAGTTCCATCTTTGTCTTGGCTGGCAATTTAGAGTCTCATTCGCGCTGACAGTCTAGAGTCCCATCCTCGCTAGCAACCTTAGAAGTTCATTTTTGTTGGGTCCCATTTTCGCTGGGTAATTTAAATTTAGAGTCCCATCTAATAGTTTGAAATCTCATCTTTGCTGGTGATCTAAAGTCTTATCTCCGTTAGTAATTTCTAGTTACATCTTCATAGTTGATTATGAGCCCCATCTTTGTTGATAGTTGGAGTCCCGTCTTTGCTGAAAATTTAGAGTCCCATCTTCATTGGCAATTTTAGAATCCCGCTCTAGTTCGCCCTTCCTAGACAAAATTTGGGTCCTTTCGTATTTAATTATCTTCCACCACGAGTACATGAAGACAACCGTCAATCATGTTCTCGAGTGAAAAAATGCATGCGAAATTCATTAAAACACTTGATCAAAAGATAACAATTTTAAGGAAGCAAACAAAACTTAGCAGGAATGAAATTACAACTTAGAATGAAAATCCTAGTATTCCTAGGCTCGAGCCTCCACATTGATCCACCGATTTTGAAGATGCCCTTTGACGTTCTTTGATTTGTAAAAGGGGTGACCATTTACGAATGGGGCTCCTTATTTAAAGATATCAGCTTGCGGTCGATAAGCTCTTGAACCTTGTACTTGAAGGCCCTACAATTTTCGACGTCGTGCCCGGGTGACCCAGCATGATATTCACAGCTAGCGTTCACATCGAAACTAGGCGGGTATGGTAGCTTCGCAGGGGGAAGGGGTCTCGGCTCAACCATCCCTTTCTGGATTAAGTACGGCAAGATTTGACCATATGACATGGGTATAGGATCAAAGTGTACTTGATCAAAGGGCGTATTCTTTCTTTCAAGACTAAGTGGATTCTTTGGTTGATGCCCGTTTTGCTGTTGCCGATGATTATGTTGAACGGCATTAGTGTTGTACCCTAAATTTTGCCCACTCTTTTATCACATATAGTGTTTTATGTTACATTATCTTACAAAAGTGTGAAGTAGTCCATTTGGTAATGAAGAGAGTGTTTTAAATGGGTTGTAAGTGTATGGTCCTTGGTTCAAATCCCACTTGGTACTTTTTTGCCTTTTTCTATATTTATTTGTCTTTAATTTTTACTTTTATAAAAAAAAATTCAAATTACTCTTTTATTATTATTATTATTTAATTTTCGTTTTTTATTATTTATTAATTTTAAGATTTTTATTTTTTTGTTATTATTATTTATTTGTTATTACTACAAAAATCAAAAAAATTATAATGAACAAAAGTCAAAAAAAAAAAAGAGAGGAAGCAGCACGCGTGAAAGGAAAAGAATCCCAAAGTAGAAATTTTTCATCTGCTCATGAATCAATTTATTATCAGAACCAAATAATTCCAAAATCAGGTGAATCACAAATTAATTACAAAACCTAATTTCTGAGTTATATAAACTCAAGAGTTTTACAAGACAGGGGGAGAAAAAATTCGGCAGCCGAAATTTCAAAACAAAAGCAAAAAATCTTCACAGAGAAAAATATACAGTGTCTCCCCCACAAATCACAGGGAAGAAGACGCACCCGAGTCCTAAACCCACTCCCTGCTCCAAATCCATTGCGGCAACCTCGAAAAAAAAGAAAGAAAAAATCCAGCGGCCAAAAAAAGAAAAAATACAGAAGCCCTGCAATCATAAAAAGACGCGAAAAGCCGGATCCTATAACCGTTGTCTCCACCGCACCTGCTTCCAAAAAAAAAACCAAGCAACAATCTGGTGACATTAGAACAGGAAGGGAGTCGGGAGAAAGTAGCAGAAACGAGGGAACAAAAACGAAAGTAAAGGAAATAAACTTACTAGTGGAGTTCACTGCACCCCAGGTATTTCTTTGAACCTTTTGATATTTGTGTTTCATCACAATTCATGAGATAGAGCCTTACTTCAAATTTGAATCTTTGTTTCCGCGATTAGTTTGAGTTCGTGTTAAATAAAAGGTAACAGAGGCTTAATAGGTTTTAAAAAAAAAAACAGAGAGGATTGGGTTTTTGTGGTTTAATAAAAGAGATTTGGGCCAAAGTAATAATAAAGAAAAAAAAAAGGTTTCCGGCGGCGGCACCATCGTACAGCACCGGCGGCCACCGCGCCGGAATCAGGAACTCACGGTGGCTGTCCACCGGAGAAGATGAATATTCATGATGTTCATGAGGAAATAAGAACACCATAGAGAGAAGTTGAAGGAAGAGAGAGAAAGATTTGAGAGAAGAGAGAGAAAGATGGGAAAAAATGAGTGGATCCGTTGGTTTGGGAAATATATACATCCTGTCGATCCTGTGTGCGCATTCCACCGTAGCCTATCGTTCCTAGCCGTCTGATTTTACATCAGTGGCCCAGAATCATCCATCACCAAGATCCCATCAAGACCGTCTGATCAAATCAGACGGCTGAGATCACCTCCTGGTTTTTTTTATTTGGCAGTCAGCGTTTGGGCCTGACCTGACTTTTGCTGCTATCTGCACCCCCTTATTTCTATTTTTGCACCCCCTCTGCCTTTCTTGATTTTATTTTAATTTCTTTTCTTGATTTCATTTACGTGATTTATTTAATCTAATAAAAATATCAAAAACCCAAAAAACATGATTTTTAAATTTTATTCTTTGCACATTACAAATATATTTTAATTAAAAATCTTGGATTAAAGAGGAGATTGGCGAATGTACATTCGTTGGTCTCTCGAACAATCGGGGGCTTAGCGTCACGCTTTGTTGACAGGTTGTTCGTCTTCCACTCAAACATATTTTAATAAAATCTTGGATTAAAGAGGAGATTGGCGAATGTATATTCGTTGGTCTCTCGAACAATCGGGGGCTTAGCGTCACGCTTTGTCGACAGGTTGTTCGTCTTCCACTCAAATATATTTTAATTAAAAATCTTGGATTAAAGAGGAGATTGGCGGATGTACATTCGTTGGTCTCTCGAACAATCGGGGGCTTAGCGTCACGCTTTGTCGATAGGTTGTTCGTCTTCCATTCAAATATATTTTAATAAAATCTTGGATTAAAGAGGAGATTGGCGAATGTACATTCGTTGGTCTCTCGAACAATCGGGGGCTTAGCATTACGCTTTGTCGACAAGTTGTTCGTCTTCCACATCTAAAAATAACTTCAACGCATCAAATATTATTTTTAGCACAGTCAAATATAAAAAATAAAAATCTTTTCACAAATAAAATCAACCAACAAACAAGTATTTTCTACCCAGAACTGCGTGTAGCTTTGAATTTCTCATTGCACCCGAGAATACGTAGGAGCGAGATTCGTACATCTCGTCAAGCACACTAATAAAAAACTAATTTTTTCCCCTTTTGTAAATATTTTTAATAACTAATAAAAAGCATGCAAATAAATTAAAACACTATTTTTAGCCCTAAAATTAATGAGAAGGTTCCCGTTGAGTACAACGGATGCGAGGGGTGCTAATACCTTCCCCTCGCATAATCGACTCCCGAACCTGGAAATGGTTGCGATGACCCTCTTTCCATTATTTTAAGGTTTTATCGATATTTTCCTTTTCCTTCCGGAATAAATAAAGTTCGGTGGCGACTTTAGTGTCTAGCGAGCGCTTTTCGCTCGCGCATTTTTCCACCCGCTTCAATTAGCCTCGCCTTCTTTCTTCTTTGGGTCATTGTTAAAGAACTTATTTTCCCCAACCTGATTATTGGAGGCGCCTTTTATTTTGCCGCTCTTCAACCCCTCTTCTATTCGTTCACCAATTACAACCATATCAGCAAAGCCTGATGATATGCTCCCTATCATTTTCTCATAGAAGGGCCCTTGCAGAGTGCTCATAAACGTATCGACCAATTCCCTTTCTAGAAGCGGTGGCTGCACACGGGCAGCAAGTTCTCTCCACCTTTGAGCATACTCTTTGAAAGATTCACCACTCTTCTGAGTAAGGCTATGCAATTGCATCCGATTAGGAGCCATGTCTAGATTGTACTTGTACTGTCTCATGAAGGCATCTGCGAGATCTTTCCACGTCTGGATTTGTGTTCTCTTTAATTGCATATACCAATCCAGTGATGCCCCACTTAGACTATCCTGAAACACGTGGATCATAAGCTTCTCATCAGTGGCGTGTGCAACCATTTTCCTGCAGAACATCTTCAAGTGATTCCTCGGACACTGGATCCCTTTGTACTTTCCGAAGTCAGGCACTTTGAACTTTGGGGGGACGACTACATCCGGTATTAAACACAAGTCCAAAGCATTGGATCCGTAGACACTAAAACCCTCTATAGCTTCCAACCTTTCTTCCAAGGCCCGATACATTTGAGCAGATTCCGCATTCGGGTGAGCATTGACGGGCGTAGCTTGGTGTGGCATAGAACATCCCACACCTTCAATAGTGTGATTGGGTGAGCTATTTCCATCTTGAAGAATGATCTCGTTGCTTGCCATAGTTTGGAAGAGCTCAAGGAGCTTATCAATTTTTTCTTTTATGGAGTCAACATCTTCCCTTAGCGCAACATTATTCTTCTCAAGTTGCTCCATAGTCCTTAAAATGTTGGCATGTGTCCCGTTTTAGTGTCGAAGAGCAAACAAGTATGTTTCTGGGAGATTTGAGGTGAATGATATGAGTTTTTTGATATGGGATGCAAATGCATGAAGATGCATGTACGCAGATGTATGAAAGTGCATGGGTGTGCAAAAATATTTGTCTTTTCATTTTCAAGGTATGCTTAAAATATTTTAATGACATGCCATGATGCAATGTGACCAAAAAAGGTCAGGGTGTGACTCGGACAGGTTTGTAGGATAATTGGAAATTGACATAACCTAACTAGGGGGCTTCCTACAATAGGTCGGTTCTAAATTTTTACTACCCAATCCCCTCACACGTAGGCTATAGGATTTTTGTTCGTTCAAGGGCGACAACCAAGGTCACAACCCTCATTCAGAATTTCACCATGAGAATGGGCTGGCCAATTCAAAAGGGTCTCCCTTAGGTGGAGTCGTCGGGTTCTAGGTGAGGTCCCTAGAGTCACGGACCAAATTCAAAATTTCGTCAGGCGGATGGGCTAGCCAATTCCTGACGAACCTTTTGAACCGATCTACTCTAGGCGAAGTTTTCGTAAATCACCCATTGGGATGTACATCCCATAGGCCCATACTACTAACTCCTTACTTAAACTTAGGGTTTTACTCAAGCTCGGGTATAGAGCTTCTCTCAAATAATAATTCCAACCCACAATTGATATATATTCAGAAAAAATAACCAAAATATAAAATAAATACAAGAGCAAGAATACAATAATAAGATAACACATGAAAAATAAAAAAAACACAGGAAAGCATGCAAGAAAACAAAATACACTCAACCCTAAAACTAACAAGGATAGGTTTGACTCTCTAAAGTCCCCAGTGAAGTCGCCAGCTGAAGCGGGTGGAAAAATGCGCGAGCGGAAAGTGCTCGCTAGACAGTAAAGTCGCCACCGAACTTTATTTATTCCCGGAGGAAAAGGAAAATATCGATAAAACCTTAAAAGAATGGAAAGATGGTCATCACAACCATTTCTAAGTTCGGGAGTCGATTATGCGAGGGGAATGTATTAGCACCCCTCACATCCGTTGTACTCAACGGGAACCTCCTCGTTAATTTTAGGGTTAAAAGAGTGTTTAATTTGCTTGCATGCTTTTAATTATTTATTATTTATTATATATACAAGGGGGAAAAAGTTTGTTTTTAATTAGTGTGCTTGACAGGATGTATGAATCCCGCTCCTACGTATTCCCGGGTGCAATGGGAAATTCAAAGCTACACGCAGTTCTGGGTAGAAAATGTTTGTGTGTTGGTTGATTTTACTTATGAAAATATTTTTGTTTTTTATATTTTGACTGTGCTAAAAATATTTGATGTGTTGGAGTTATTTTTAGATGTGGAAGACGAACAACTTGTCGACAAAGCGTAACGCTAAGCCCCCATTTGTTCGAGATATCAACGAATGTACATTCACCAATCTCTTTCTCAATCCAAGATTTTTATTAAAATTTGTTGGCACGGAAGACGAACAGTGTGTCGACGAAGCGTGACGCTAAGCCCCCGATCGCTCGAGAGACCAACGAATGTACATTCGCCAATCTCTTTTTCGTCCGTGATTTTTTGTTGAAGAGTTATTTATGTGGAAGACGAACAATCCGTCGACAAAGCGTGACGCTAAGCCCCCGATCGTTCGAGAGACCAACGAATGTACATTCGCCAATCTCCTCTTTAATCCATGATTTTAGTAAAAATTGGTTTGTAATATGAAAATTAGAAAGATATGTTTTTGCTCTTTTACTATTTTTATTGGGTTAAATCAAGAAACAAACAAAATAAACTAGAAAAACACCCAAATCACTTTTTAAACGTTTTTATAAACTAGAAACACAGACAAAGTCTCAAAACGCAAATAATCAAAGCAACAAAAAAATTAAAATAAACTTGTTTATGTTTCCCTTTTCCTTTACGAATATAACCCAAAACTCAAATAATGATTAGACAATTATCAAGATATGCATAAGAAAACAACGAAGTAAAAAAAACTGACCTGCTTGAATTGTAGTGCTCTCTCAAATTTTATGCCAGTTGTTCCCCTTTTTAGTGTGAAACTCTTGTGGTATTTATAGGTAAAAATTAGGTTTATTTTTGGAATAAATTTGTATGACCGATTTGATTGAAACTTGGGGACAAAGTCTCTATAATATCTCCCTCCAGATTTTGTAAAATTTTATATTCTTTTGTTTTTTTTATTTTATATTTTGGGATCTTTATATATTTTTTTGCATGATCTGCTCTTTATATATTTTTTTATTAAGATCTTATACTTTTTTTTTATATTTTTCCAATAATAATAAAAAAATGAATATAAAAAATAGAAATAATAAATTTAAAAAAACAATTTTTGTGACTCTTTTTTTTTTAATAAAATAAAACACAAAAAAAACTTAAGTGGGACTCAAACTTGTGACCTTGTGCTCACATGCACTTATAAACCATTGGTACTACCATACAAGCTACTTCACACATTTGTAAGTTAATGCAACATAAAACACTATATGTGATAAAAGAGTGGGCAAAATTTAGGGTACAACAGGAATAATCGTATCCATTGATTGAAAATCAGCTTCAAATTCTTTGTCTGCCCTACTTCTAAGAGCATTATCGTATTGCTTTACATATTGATGCAGAGTGATTGTCGAATTGATATACCCATCAAAGAAAGCATGTATGCTCTCACTTCGTCGTGTTGTCGACATACAACGAAGTCAAGATTGAAAATTCAGCTGAAAGTAGACCAGATCCAAGTAAAGTTGATTGACCATGGTGATTCACACCAACAAATGTAGCAAAAGGCATGTCGTATTTATTGGTCAAATATGTTGTATCAAAAGTAACAATATCTCCAAAAGATTCATATGCAGCTCTACTTCTCGCATCAGCCCAAAACACGTTTCGTACATGAAAATCATCATCCAAATCTATATCATAGAAGAAATTTGTATTTTGCTTCCTCATTTGACAAAAATAGCTTATCAACGCTTTGCCATCTCCGCCTTTTCCAATGACACGTCTTTCCTTGTTAATAAAATTCCTAACATCGCTTTCACAAAATGCTACATTTTCATAACCTCCAGCATCTCTAACAAGAGTCTGAAAAGTCTTGTTGATCCTCACCCCTGCGTCATCATTGATATGGAGTGTTCTCTTTGCATGCATGCTCATATTTTTGTTTGCCTTGAATAACCTTGACTTAGTGGGGCTAATTGTGTGAGAGTGGTTAGGTTCAAACTTTTTAATATACCACAATTCATCTTTTGCCAACTTAATAGTAATCTTTGAAGGACAATTTTTCACTTTAGTTGGAAGTGTCTTCAATGTACATGGCATTCACTACAAGAAAATTGTCATTTACCAACGGAGGTTTTTAGTGACAACCGCATATGCCGTAGGTATAGCAGCTCTATACCTACGGAAAAAATTATTAAATGTGGGTATAGATATGTTTCGTTAAAAAAAATTGAAAATTAAAAACTAAAAAAGGATAAGTTTATACTTTTGTAGTTTATGCGATCCATATTTTTTTTTAATTGTGGGTATGAATTTGTTCATACTTTTATGTACAGATTCAGTTTTTTTTCTTCTATTTTTATGTATAGATTCATTATATTCTTTCTATATTTTTGTTTTGTTTTTTATCTTATATTTTTTTATTAATAAATTTGGTGGTAATCATTTTTTTTTGTTTACAATGTTGCCAATGAGGATTTAACCTAAGACCTCATATATATCCCTCACTACTATATCAAATCTAATGGCTTTTGTGGTAAATCAATCTTATTACTTGTATTGTATAGTATTATATATTGCTTTTAAGAAGTAGAGTATTATATTAGGAAATATATATATATACCACCGAATTTATTAATATAAAAATATTGAAAAAAATATAAGATAAAAGACAAATAAAATATAGAAAGAATATAATGAATCTATACATAAAAATAGAAGAAGAAAAAAACTGAATCTATACATAAAAATAGGAACAAATCTATACCCACAATTAAAAAAAATATGAATGCATAAACTATAAAAGTATAAACTTATCATTTTTTAATTTTCAATATATATATATATATATATATATATAACCAAAAATTAAGGAACTTATGGAGAAAGAAAACAACACTCACTTTATACAAAACAAAAATACTTTATATAAAAAATAAAATAAAAAGAGAGAGAAAGGAACACTTAAAGCAGGATACGTAACAAAAAAAAAGCAAGATATAAAATGCGACTCATCAATATCTCAATTTCTCTCTCGAACTCTTGCCTGAATCCCTTTCTTTAATTTTCTTCTTTCGATTTCTATTCACGGCTAATGGTTTTTATTTTGATTAGGTTTTGATTTCTTAGTGAAAGGTGTTTTAGAGGATAAGATCAACACTCCCCTCTCTAAGCTCTACGTTTGATTTTGGGTAAGGTTTCTATTCCAAACTTTTCTTCTTCAGTTTTGTTGGGGTTTTTCTCTGTCATGTGTGTACTTTTGTTGTTCGATGCCTTCGATGCTAGTATTTGGAAGCCTCGTTGACCGTAAAAAATATTATGAACTCTTTACTCATAATGTAAAAGTTTCTTGATGTCTTCGATGCAATATCGATATGAATTGAATTTTATTCATTCATAATATATGGGGATGGATTATTAGATACCTCGATGACCCGAAAGGAATCAAATAATATTATTTGTTATATAAATTGTTGCTAGTATTTGGATGCTTCATTGACCATAAAAAAAAACATTATGAACACTTTACTCATAATGTAAAGGTTGCTTGATGCCTTCGATGTGATATTGATATGAATTGAATTTGATTCGTTCATAATATAAGCGATGAATTACTTCGATGCCTCAATGACCCGGAAGGAATCAATGAATATTATTTGTTATATAAATTGTTGGTAGTATTTGGATTCCTCATTGACAGTAAAAAAAACATTATCATAGTTGCTAATCAAAAGTTGCAAGATGTATTGGCAAGATTCCCAAACCCAAAAAATTGAAAGTTTCTTTCTCTTTGAAAATAAAGAGTTGCGCGATAAACTTAAGCAAATGAAAAATCAAGATAGTACAAATGCGGTGTTGGCAAATGTGTTGTCATTAATGATTTGTTGGAGAAATTCTGAATGACATTTTACGAGCTGCAAGACAGGTATATTTTATTTTACTCTTCGTGTTCATATTTCGAATATTATGAAAACATCAATTAACTTGAGTTTGTGTTTTATCTCTTTTATTTTCTATAGGTTACAGATGCTTCTAGTGCCCCGACCAAACAGATTCTCAAAGACCATACAATGAGGAAGATTGAAGAGAGAGATTAGAAGTAAACAATGTAAATTGTTGTTGTTTATTGCTTGGTAGGAATGTCATGTACTATGTTGTGGGTTGTAAGCCGTTGGAGTTTATTGTTTGGTAGGGATGTCATACATATGTATGTTTTTAGAGTTGTAATTTTGAGATGGATTTAATTAGAAGTAACTAGTAGTTCTCTTAAGTTATTTAGTGCAATTTCAATTTTGGAAGATTTAGCTAGGTGTCATTGTTTTGGTGTTTTAATGTACTCCGTTAGTTTGTAAGACTTATTATTTTTTTTAATCAATAAAATGGAAATTCTCTTTTATAATTATAGTTGACTTGGTGTGTAGAAAATATGCATATTGGCAAATTATTATTATTATTTAAAAAAAATGTACAATCTGTCAAAAAAAAAAAGATGCAAAAAAAAAATTCAAACCTATACCAACGGACAAATTCGTGGGTAAATCGATTTACAATAGTTTGTAATGTCCGTGGGTATAGCTCCTAGGCTAGTCCAACGCCAAAAAATGTTGTTGCTATAGGCTATAGCAACGGCAAATTGCCATGGGCACAGCGAGATAAAGTAGACGGAACAAAACGTCCGTGGGTATAGGTTTTTTGGCCTGTACCCACGGATTTTGGACCTTTAGCAACAACATTTCACCGTAGCTATATGTCAAGTTTCTTGTAGTGATTCCAGACACACGATGACCTTCTCTTTAGCATGACAACATTAAGTAATTTATATCCCATCCTCTCATTTCCTTGATGTTCTAATCTTCCATCCAAAACCTTTTATTGAAGCATACTTTCCATAAAATGATTTCACCTCATCTATAGAAGAAAAAGACATCCCTTTTGTAGGCCTTGTTCACCTTGTTCACCAATATAGCTATCAAATCTATTAGCTTCACCATCAAAACCAACACAAGTATCCATATCATTTGTGCTATCCATAAACTTTAAATTATAGGTGTTCACTAAATCTACACAAATTACCCTAATCTGCACAAATTACCCTAATTAGATTCTTCATAAATTATGTCTTTCCACATATTTATATTTTTTCTGTAAAAAATCCTTTTCAATTGATTCATAAAGAGAAAGTGGGTCTGTGATTTATTTTCCCCAACTAATGTCATCATCAAAAGAAACTTTCAAATCCTATCTCTATTTTTTTTTTTGGAAAAAAAATCTCAACTTTAAATAGTTAGAAAAAGTCACAATATTGACACAAATACAATGATTAGGGGTGCTCGCGGTTCAGTTTGGATCGGTTTTGAGGTAAAAACTCATCCGATCCAAAATTAATTTTATTTGCAGTTTGGTTCGATTTTGATTGACAAATAATAAAAAAAATCAATCCGATCCGATCCAATTGTATGCGGTTTAATTTGGATATCCAAATTACAAATTTTAATTTTTTTATTGAATATTAATATTATAAAAAACACTATAAAGTAATAGATTGAATTTTTTGATGAAATAAATATTAAGTTTGATGTAAAATATAATATATACTAATACGTTAAAAAATAATATTTTGGAGTGACAATTATAAATTATATTTGAAACATATCAAAAAGATTAAATTAAACTAGCAAATAGTATTAACAAAATTTAAAATGAACAAAAAATAGTTTAATGCAACATATATTCGTACTAATAAAAATATAATTAAGTATTAAAACATATGTATGCGGTTGGTTCGGTTTTAGATCGGTTTTGAGAAATCAATCCGAAATCCGGTCCAACGGTTTTCTTAAAAAAACATTCAAACACATCCAAAAATATTCGGTTTTTTGCGATTTTCGATTTTTTTGGATCGGTTTGCGATTTTTATTTGGATTGGTTTGGATTTGAGCACCCTTAACGATGATCCATATACAATACTAACCTCTTGCATCAAAGTTAGATTTGAACATCTTCAATGTTAACATCAACGGATGGCGATTTTGTACTGCAACATGGTTCTTCACTTGGAACTATAGGTGAATAGAGTGGAACATAGTTGACAGATCTTTGAGAGATGAGTTAAATGAGAGAGTGAGGAGCTGATTGATCAGGAAAGGGGAAAAATGGGAGAGTGGGAACAAAGAGGAGGGAACTTGCTTAACACATTAGGTTTTTTTTATTGAAAGAAAATGGAGACTCGTATAATAAAATAAGAGAGAAATAATAATATTTTTTTATTATTATTGTCCAATGTTGTCCAAAATATGTTCTCCATATATCATTTCTCTTCAATTATCATTTAACGTGCAGCAACTAAATTCCATTACATTGTAAATAAATAAAAAATAGACTACATTTAATTAAAGTAAGTTTGAATTGTATAGTAGCACTACCTATGTATATATAATATTTGTTCAATGACTTCATAGATTTCCAAACAAAAGTTTAAGGTTCCAACAATAGGGATTTGGATTTGCTGCAGTGGAAATATCACGCAGTTACATGTGGTAGTGTATCTCGGCCGTCCGATCAAGATCGGACGTCTGAGATTAAATATAGAATAAATAATCATCAAATGATCTCAGACGAACGGCCGAGATACACTACAACGTGTAACTGCGTGATATTTCAACTGCCGCAAATCCAAATCCCAAGAATAGGAGAATATAGATGAAAATTTATTTATTATATTCCTTGTAACTAGTGATGCTAACATATTACTTGTATGGTAAGTTACAGCTACTAACAACCTATAACTACCTATAACAAGTACTCCCCCGGTCACTATTATAAGCAAATTTGACTTTTTTGGTACATTGGAAAAGTGATGTATGTAGTCCATATTGTGAATCAAATACATAGCTTTTTCGATGTACCAAAAAAGTCAAATTTGTTTATAATAGTGACCGGAGGGAGTATATCCTCAATACACCTCCTTCAAGCTGGGCCCTATAAATGTTGAGAAGTCCTAGCTTGACTATAAGTCAATGAAAGTTAGCAGTTTGCAATGCTTTAGCAAGGATGTCTGCAGTTTGATCATAACCATAGATAGGGAGTAATTTCATGAGGCCAACTTGCAATTTCTCTCGAACAATGTGGCAATGTGAAGTGAAGTGCACTCTGTCTGCAGTTTGGATACATCTGAATAAGGTTCACTGTTATCATGATGCAGTCTGTTGGTGGGGTACATAGGAACACTAGATGGCTTGCAGCCCAAGGTACTTGTCTCAGTCAAAAGATCTAAACGACACTGTCTTTGACGTAATGTGATTCCCCCCAGTAGAGTGTGCAACCTCTATACCTAAGAAAAACTTCAAAATTCCAAAATCCTTGATGCCAAAAGCTGTCTGTAAGTGATGTTTAACCATGGTTAGCTCTGCAAGTTCATTGCCAATCAAGACAATGGCATATCAACATACACCGGTGATCAGTGGATTTTAATGCACATTCTTCTACTATTGTACTAATGTATTCCTATAATTTAATTTACTATTTTCACTATTTTAATGTGTTTTTATATTTAAGTTTAATTCTAGCTTTATTTTATCTTCGCACTTATTTTCTGAATAAATAATACTTTGACACATTCCCAGTCCGTAGGTCATAACTTGAGCTACGAATATCGGATTGAGGCGCGGCAAAATGCGTTGGAAAGTTAAGAGAAATATCTACAACTTTCATATTGAGGCCAGAACCCAGTTCGGAGCAAAAACGAGTCAAATAATTGCGTCATGTTCCAGAATTTATGTAATTTAATTATTTTTGACCCAAACTTATGTTTTCGGCCCGTAACTTTTGGAGCCCGTAATATTTAAACTAGAAAACGCAGCTAGGGCTGCTCATTCTGTTTTTCTGGAATTCAGAAACCCTATGGCAGCTTTTTCTATGGAGAACTAACCTCTCTTTTGATCCATTGGTGTACGGAAACATCGTTCATGACTTCTTGAGGTTCAGTTCTTAATAGTAATTCCGTTTATTTGTTTATTGTCTTCTCTTATCAATTCATGCTCTTTATTTATTTATGAAACTCGAATATAGAGATGCTTAATCTCTGCTTCGAGTTATATTTGTGAGACTTTTCGGATTAATTCATCGCTTGTATGACTAGTTCGAATAGGAAATGATATAGGTTTTTCGCGCTTAGCAAAAAGGGATTGGTTGAATCATGTCATGATACAAACCGTGTTTTAGGTGACGCTTGTTCAGTATCATGGTTAGTTGAACACATTCTTTGCTTAATCGAATGAATTCGTATAAAATTGTTTATCGCTTGTATAATCGGTTTTATAAGCCAATCAAGGCATAACATATAAACATTATTTTCTGTGAACCGATGATAGAATCATAACGAAGTTTTCCTCAAACCAATGGATTGATCGTCTTTTTATCAATTGAATTTCTAATAGTCTTTCGATATAAACAAACCCATAACCCCCTATTTAATTGTCTTATTCATCGTTCTGATTTTTTTGAATTATCAAATTAGAGATCCTTGTGAGACGACCAAGGTTAACTACCTTGTACTACTCTTTAAATAAAAATATTTTGATCCCGAAACGACAGCGATCAAACTGGCGCCGTTGCTGGGGATCTCTGATTAAAATTAGCGAAATTGAGAATCAACTAACATTACTAAGAATTTTCGTTTTGAGTTTTTGTTGTGTTACAGGTTCTGACGCTGAATTTTGCATTGAAGCTGAAAACTAATCAATTTTCGGCCAAGCTCAGATTGGTCCGAAATTTCTTCACAAAATCAGAAAAAAATCAAGGAACAATTTTTCGTATCTATGATACGAAATTTCAGGCTGAAAATTCGAAATTCCTTCGTTTAGACTACTTTTGAATTTTTTTGAATTTTCCATATATTTAAAAAAATCTGAAAAAATTATATTTAGATCTTCTTGAATTTTAGAGATTTTAGGTGGTATTTTTATTTTTTTTAGATTTTATTTGACACGTTTTTCATTTTTCTATTCATTTGTTTAAAAAAAAAACCCAAAAAAAAAAAACTTAAAAAAAAAATATCAATTTATTTTTTAACAAAAAGGAATGGGTACCTCATTGGATGAATTAGCTTATCGTATGCATTTGCTGGAAACAAGAGAACAACAAGCATGCTCTCAATATCATATTCCACTTGCGTTTTGTAATTTTTGTGGATCAAATTATCATAGTATGAATGCATGTCCTATATTGTTCGATACTAGTTTTTGTGGTATGAACCAATTTGTAGGTGATTTTCAAGGAAAATACTATGGGGAACAAAATTTATATCTTGAAGAGAAGCCTATTTGGCCATATCAGCAAAATGAATCAGTGGAATCTAAAACACAATCCTGTTTGGAAGATGATATCAAGCAGATGGCTGAAATTAATAAGCAAATGGCTGAAGATAGTTTAAAATTTCAACAACAAATGGTTGAAGATAATTTGCAATTTCAACAACATATGCAATCTCTTCGAGTTATAAAAGTCCAACCTGATCAAGTTGAACAAATAGTCTCCACCGGCCATCAAATTCAAGAGACCAAGATGTTGAATGATGATGTACGACCTGTTGCACCACTGGAGGTAATGCAATGTGATACAAGTTTTGATGAATCTCCAGGTGAGTCTATTAAAAGTGTGTCTGTTCCATCTGATGAACACAAAATAAATAACATGAACTCAAGTGAATGCATGAAAGAGATTACACCACAAAATGCTTTACAATCTGATTTGGATGAATTATATGCTTCGCTTGAGGTAGATAAATATTTTGAAATTTTTGCTTGTGAATGTGGTGTTTACGATGTTTGTCATGAGATCAATGCAGCCATTTTAGGTGAAGACATTTTGCTGCCGCCAACCACTTGTGCCACAATTCAAGAAAATTCAATAACAGTTGAATTTGACATCAAAAATGAGGATTTCAGCCGTAAGCAACCAGTGTCCGTAGAAGAAACATTGTTGGTGGAGCCCCTGATTAAGCCACACAACATGCAGCTGTCTTTCTCCATATGTGCATCTCTTCCACCTATTTTATCTGACTCACAAACTAACTGTGGATTGTCTGATTTCCATGCTTTTGTTATTGCAGATGTACCATATGTGCTGGCTATTCCTCCCAAGCCACCAGATTTTTTTCTAATATCTAAGTTCATCTGCTATTTGCTTTTTCCCATTTCATGTATTCGAAGTGCAGAAAGGCCTCCACCAAAACCACCAGACATGGAAGCTCCAGCAGCTACATCTTAACCCCTCGGGTGTGTTCCTTCCTTTTCGCACTTTATACTTATTTTTAGATTGCGGACAATGTCTGATTTAAGTGTGGGGGGAACATTTACATCTTAGCTGTTTTTAATTTTAGTTTTTCATATATAAAAAGAAAATAAAAAATATAAAAAAACAAAAATCACAAAAAAATTAGTGTTTGGCATGTATGCAAATGTTATGAGTAGTCACATGTTTTAGGACTAGAGCAATATAGCTGTAAGATTGGTGAAATTTTATGAAATTTTTGTTTTGATACATGATGATCTTTGCACCTAAATGCACAACTGCTGAAAACTTGCAAACTTAGTAATGACTTGATAAATCTTTAAAATACACAATCATTAACCTATGTTATCTGAGTATAGAATACAATGGAGAGGTATGATAAGGATTAAGTTTGGGGAAAAAGCTAGATTACTTGATTGTAGGATCATGGCTAGATTAAATGGTGGGACACTACATATTTATAAAATAAAATAAAAATAAAAAAAGTTCCTGTGCCTGAAACTGGAGGAACAATAAGACATATGTTGAGTTCTTGTGCCTGAAATTGGAGGAACAAATGCGGTGTAGGGTGCTCTACTCGGAGTAACAGGTTGGACTCATTACAAGTGAGATCCCGTCAGGTGAAAAAGTAGAGTAGCACCTAAAGCATAAATAAAATGAACTTAAGTAGTGTCCCTACGTATACAAGTCAAAAAGCCTGTGAGAACATGAAAAATGCAGTGATTACCCTCAAGCTGAAATCTGAAACCAAACTCGGAGTTGTAGGAAAGAAAAAGGCAGCTTAGTATTCTGAATGTGTATTTTAGAGAAGGATCCTGTCATGACTTTGGTTGATAGTAATAAACAGTACACACACGCACGCTTGATCATCGTTGATAGTTGACATACAAGAGTTATGTCAATCTTTGAAAAACAATCCAATGCTTGTAGCTTGAATCTTAGAATGTGTTGATTACTTGTGTCGTTGTAGCATGCTTGCTGGTGTTTTTAAAATTGTTACTCTAAGTCTTCAATCCTAAGTTTTGCTCGGAGTGCTAAAGTTCAAGTGTGGGGGAATTTGATCAGTGCATTTTAATGCACATTCTTCTACTATTGTACTAATGTATTCCTATGATTTAATTTACTATTTTCACTATTTTAATGTGTTTTTATATTTAAGTTTAATTCTAGCTTTATTTTATCTTCGCACTTATTTTCTGAATAAATAATACTTTGACACATTCCCAGTCCGTAGGTCATAACTTGAGCTACGAATATCGGATTGAGGCGCGGAAAAATGCGTTGGAAAGTTAAGAGAAATATCTACAACTTTTATGTTGAGGCCAGAACCCAGTTCGGAGCAAAAATGAGTCAAATAATTGCGTCATGTTCTAGACTTTATGTAATTTAATTATTTTTGACCCAAACTTATGTTTTCGGCCCGTAACTTTTGGAGCCCGTAATATTTAAACTAGAAAACGCAGCTAGGGCTGCTCATTCTGTTTTTCTGGAATTCAGAAACCCTATGGCAGCTTTTTCTATGGAGAACTAATCCTCTTTTGATCCATCGGTGTACGGAAACATCGTTCATGACTTCTTGAGGTTCAGTTCTTAATAGTAATTCCGTTTATTTGTTTATTGTCTTCTCTTATCAATTCATGCTCTTTATTTATTTATGAAACTCGAATATAGAGATGCTTAATCTCTGTTTCGAGTTATATTTGTGAGACTTTTCGGATTAATTCATCGCTTGTATGACTAGTTCGAATAGGAATTGATATAGGTTTTTCGCGCTTAGCAAAAAGGGATTGGTTGAATTATGTCATGATACAAACCGTGTTTTAGGTGACGCCTGTTTTCACTATCATGGTTAGTTGAACACATTCTTTACTTAATCGAATGAATTCGTATAAAATTGTTTATCGCTTGTATAATCGGTTTTATAAGCCAATCAAGGCATAACATATAAACATTATTTTCTGTGAACCGATGATAGAATCATAACGAAGTTTTCCTCAAACCAATAGATTGATCGTCTTTTTATCAATTGAATTTCTAATAGTCTTTCGATATAAACAAACTCATAACCCCCTATTTAATTAAAAATATTTTGATTCCGAAACGACAGCGATCAACCAGCAAAGTAGAAAACTGCATAAATGCCATTTACCTCAATTATTTCCTACTTCGGTTATTATTTAATTTTCAAGGAAATGATAACTTTGGTATCATGCACCGATTCTCCATTTTTAAATTTAATCTTTACAATATTATGGATGGAATTGATGTAATAACTTGCATAAGAAGAAACTGATGTGTTTACATTGTAAGTTGAGAGTTGCTGACATAAGGGGGCCACACATTCCAGTGGCAACTACTACACCAAAATCTGAATTATCAGTACTGAACCAGAAAGATCAAGCTTCATTGAGCACAATTCACAAGGAAGCAGATCCTGAAGAACAAGATTATCAGCTAAATCAAGCTGTTAAATCAGAAGGAAAGAACCAAAATACTGTTACCATTCTTTAACCACTCATTTAAAATCTCATTTCCAAATCTATGGTGTGCTCAACCACAAGGGTCAAGTGATGGAGAATATACGGTTTATTTCTTGGTTAAAATAGATTCCGTATGTGTTGTGAATTCGGTTAAATCACACCAATAACCTTAGTGTGTGATTTAACCGAATTCACAACAATTGGTGTCCACCGTGGGGCAAGGATCAAACGATTAAGGTATCATGGGTTCTAAGTGGGACATTGAAAAGTTCAATGGAAGTAACGACTTCAATCTTTGGAAGGTGAAGGTGTTGGGTCATCACGAGGGGGCAGCCGGGATCATCCACACTGGGTTCAAGAACAACTCTACAAGTGAGTTGGACACCACACTCTTACCCAAAACCTTAAGGTATTAGGTTTATGGGTCCTCTTACTTATAAAGTGTTCAACCTCCACTATTCTAAGCAATGTGAGACTTAACACTCACACTTGCCACAACAATCTCCCCCTCAAGTGTGAGTCCATCCATACCAGGATATGCTCCCCCTCAAGCGGAAGCTTCTTCAGCAACACTACACTTGCACCGCCGTTCCCACACTGCACACGGGACACGCCGCCTGACCACATTTGTCAGGAAGACTTTCGATACAAGGAGCCACTTCAACCCTTCGTCGAACCATCGGCTCTGATACCACTGTTGGGTCATCACGAGGGGGCAGCCGGGGGATCATCCACATTGGGTTCAAGAACAACTCTACAAGTGAGTTGGACACCACACTCTTACCCAAAACCTTAAGGTATTAGGTTTATGGGTCCTCTTACTTATAAAGTGTTCAACCTCCACTATTCTAAGCAATGTGGGACTTAACACTCACACTTGCCACAACAATAGGTTAGGGCTATACTTACTCAACAAAAGTGCGATGAGACGTTGAAAGGAGTGGCAGCTATGCCGACTAATCTCTCAGACGACGAGAAGGCAGAGATGGATGGTAAGGCATTGAGTGCCATCATCTTGTGTCTTGCGGACAAGGTGCTGAGGGAGGTGGCTAAGGAGAAAAGTGCAGCTGCTATGTGGACCAAACTTGATAAGTTATATATGACTAAGTCCCTGGCACATAAGCAGTGTCTGAAGCAGCAACTCTATTTCTTCCGTATGGTGGAGAATGAATCGGTATCGGAGCAACTATCAGAGTTCAATAAAATTATCGATAATTTGGCGAACATTGATGTGAAAATAGAAGATGAGGACCAGGCTTTTCACTTGTTGTGTGCTTTACCTAAGTCTCTTGAGCATCCCAAGGATACACTGCTATATGGCAAAGAAGGCACTATCACCTTGGATGAAGTCCAAGCGGCTTTGAGAGCCAAGGAGCTGACAAAGCTCAATGAATTGAAGATTGATGATAGTGGAGAAGACTTGAATAATTCAAGGGGCAGAAGTGAGAACAGAGGTAAAGGGAAAGGGAAGAAGCACAGGTCTAAATCTAGGGCAAAGGGTGATGGTGGTAGCAAGTTCAAATGCTATCACTGTCATGAACCGGGTCACTTCAAGAAGGACTGTCCTCAGAGAAGGGACAATGATAGTTCGTCGGCTTAGATTTCTGTTAGTGAAGAGGAAGGTTATGAGAGTGCAGGTGCACTGACAGTTACTAGTTGGGAATTGGAGAAGATCTGGGTCATGGACTCCGGATGCTCTTATCACATTTGTCCAAGAATGGAGTACTTTGAAACTTTGGAATTGAAAGAAGGTGGAGTTGTGCGTCTTGGTAACAATAAGGCGTGCAAGGTTCAAGGTACAGGTTCTATCTGTCTTAAAATGTATGATGACCGCGACTTTCTTTTGAAAAATGTGAGGTATATCCCTAAAATGAATGGTCTTTACATTTTAGAAGGTTTCACCGTTATATCTAATGCATTAGTAACTAGTGTTGAAAATGCAGACATAACAAAACTATGGCATTTGAGGTTAGGGCATGTCAGTGAGAGAGGTTTAGTTGAGCTTGCTAAACAAGGTTTACTAGGGCAAGAAAAATTGAACAAGCTAGACTTTTGTGATAAATGTACACTAGGCAAACAACACAAGATGAAGTTTGGGGTGGGAGTTCATAAGTCTAGTAGACCTTTTGAGTATGTTCACTCGGACCTTTGGGGTCCAGCATCGGTTCCTACTCATGGTGGAGGTTCTTATTTTCTTAGCATTATTGATGATTATTCTAGGAGGGTATGGGTGCACATCATTAAAAATAAAAGTGATGCTTTTGAAAGGTTTAAAGAATGGCATACCTTGATAGAAAATCAAATTTGAACTAGACTGAAAGTTTTAAGAACTGACAATGGCCTGGAGTTTGTTTCAGAACAATTTAATGAGTTTTGCAGGAAGAAAGGTATAAAGAGGCATAGAACTGTTGCCTACACACCGCAGCAGAATGGTCTAGCTGAAAGAATGAACAGGACCCTGTTGGAGCGGGTGAGATGTATGCTGTTGGGAGCTGGATTACCCAAGAGTTTCTGGGGAGAGGCAGTAAACATTGCTGCCTATTTGATCAACAGATGTCCATCAACAAGAATTGATCTAAAGACACCTATAGAGGTTTGAAGTGGCAAGCCGACAGACTACTCCAACTTGAAAATCTTTGGAGCTCTAGCATTTGCTCATGTTAAACAAGATAAGCTTGATTCTAGAGCTGTGAAGTGTGTGTTCATTGGTTATCCAGATGGTGTGAAAGGTTACAAGCTGTGGAAGATGGGACATGGAGGATCAAAATTTATAATAAGCAGGGATGTCACTTTTGATGAGGCCCGGATGGGGATGAAGTGCAAAGACCTGAATGCAAGTCCAGAAACGGGGGTGGAGAATTTCCAGTTTGAGGTGGAGTCTTTCACTGATAAGGAGGGAACATAGGAGCAGACTTTAGTCCCTGAAGAGAGTGGAAGTGATGAAACATCTACTTCTGGCTATCAACTAGCTAGAGATAGGAAAAGAAGAGATATTCACCCACCTAATAGATACGGTTATGCTGACCTTATTTGTTATGCTTTGAATGCAGCTGAAGAGGTGCAAGACTCGGAACCAAAGAACTTCAGGGAAGTATCAGAAAGCATAGAGGGCAAGGACTGGTTGAAGGCAATGAATGAGGAAATGTTATCATTGGAGAAGAACCAGACTTGGAAGCTTGTGCCATTACCTAAAAATAAAAGGGTAGTGGGTAGCAAGTGGGTTTTCAAGAAAAAGGAAGGCACTCCTGGAGTTGAAGCACCAAGGTATAAGGCGAGACTTGTAGCAAATGGTTTCACTCAGGTGGAGGGGATTGATTACAACGAAATCTTCTCACCGATGGTGAAGCATTGTTATATAAGGGTACTTATGGCTATTGTAAACCAGTATGATCTTGAGTTGGAACAAATGGATGTGAAGACCGCATTATTACATGGAGAGTTAGAAGAAACCATCTACATGCAACAACCTGAAGGTTTTGTGGAAGACAGTTCTAAAGTATGTCTGTTGAAGAAATTTTTGTATGGGTTGATGCAAAGTCCAAGGCAATGGTATCGTCAGTTCGATGATTTCTTATTAAAGTTTGGATTCGTGAGAAACAACTATGACAGTTGCGTGTACATGATGAAGAGGAATGAGAAAATCATTCTCTACCTTCTTCTTTATGTAGATGATATTCTTATTGCAGGTTCTGAGAAGCAGGAGATTCTAAAGCTCAAGGAGAAACTAAATGGTGAATTTGAGATGAAGGATCTCTGTAATGCAAAGAGGATACTTGGTATGAATATCGTGAAAAAGGAGAGTTGTTCCTATCTCAGTACGGTTACTTGAAGAAAGTGGTGGAGCGGTTTAGAATGACAGATTCTAAGGTAGTGAATACACCACTTGGTCACCATTCAAAGTTGTCAATAAAACAATGTCCCCAATCCGAGGATGAAAGAAAGAAGATGGAAACTACCCCTTACGCAAGTGGAGTTGGAAGCATCATGTATGGCATGGTTTACCTGATTTATCCTATGCAATAAGTGTGGTAAGTCGGTTTATGGCAAATCCGGGCCAAGTTCATTGGCAAGCTTTGAAGTGGGTTCTGAGGTATTTGAATGGTTCCTTGAAGGGAGGTCTGAAGTATAGAAAAACTGATCCAGGAAGAGATGCTTTGGGGTTATGTGGATGCGGATTATGCGGGCAATGTGGATACTAGAAAGTCCCTATCTGGCTTTGTATTCACTCTATTTGGTACAGCGGTAACGTGGAAGGCAAATCAACAATCAGTTGTAGCCTTGTCAACAACTCAAGCGGAATATATAGCTCTTGTTGAAGGAGTCAAGGAAGCTATATGGCTGAAGGGTATGATTGGAGAAATGGGGATCAGTCAAGGGTGTGTAAAGATACATTGTGACAGTCAGAGTGCCATTCATTTGGCGAATCATCAAGTGTATCATGATTTTCTGGGCTTGGTTCTGGTAGTTGGCGCGCGGCGCATCTATCTGGCGCGGGGCGCAATCCTATTTATACAGGTTGCATTTTCTGCTTATGCCGTCACTGGAAAAAGAGGTTTTTTGAGGATTTTCTCAAACAACAAAAGGCTAGGAATATTTCTTAGGGTCGGCAATCACCTCTTTCATCTTGTAAACACATATCATTGAAATCTCTTGGTCACGAGAAGAGATTTGGGACAAGGGTAGATTTAGGGTTTCTAATTCTTGTAACCTTTGTGAGAATCTTATTGTAATCAAGGAACAAAGTTTGATAGTGGAACGGAGAGCTGCCCTTTCCCCAGAGTAGGTTCATTAACATCGAACTGGGTAAACAATTGTGATTGTGTTCTTTACGTTTTCGCGGTTTAATTTGTTGATTATTGTTATTGCTCATTCTCACTTATTTTGATTGTTTTAATCGGATTCCTCCACACACTAAGGTTATTGATGTGATTTAACCGAATTCACAACAGTATGCATGTGAGATCAAAGCTTATTTCATCCCAATTCATTTTCCTTTCATGCTAAATGAGGTAATTAGAGCACCTCCGATGAGAATTCTTAGAGATTCAGTAAGTTCAAAAGTGCATTTTTTTATGAGTTCTATGCAGTTAAAGACGATTGATATGGTGATAACTTGTATGGACGATTGCGACACAATTAGAAGTGCTCTAAAAGCATATTCAATCGAGCTATTTTTTAACAAAGTTCTTAAATAGTATCCTTTGCATGTATAAGTCATTTTCATTTTTTTGAGTTTAAATATCTAATAAACACCATCTCTCTAACTAAGTACTTAAACGAAAGTTTTACTATATAAGCTCCAATAGTAACTCCACATTCTTACATTTCAATAACAGTTTACTAGATGCCAATTTTTCTTTTTACGAATTTATTTATTAACCAATATTATGATAGTTTCTCTATAATAGCAACTCCAACACTGCTTGATTTTGTTTTCAGCACAAGTAACATAGCAACAATATGTAAAATGGATCTTAGGTCAAAATAAAGTAATTCAATTGTGGGAACTTAAAAAAGAAGTTAGAAACATTGTGAGCACACAAAAAGTAAGTTTAGAACATAAATATCTTTCTTAGCTCTACAAGCATGATGCATTAGTATATTTGAAATGTAGGTATAGGATCAAATGATATAACAGAATTTTTAATAAGTTAAGTAACCTATTATATTTCACTCCACTTCATCCAATAATTTCAATCCTAACATACCCCTAATACATTTTAACATGCACTTTAATTTGCCTAAAAAAAAGCAATTTAATATTCTTTCTTTTTGCTATAACAATTAATGAACCTATGAATAGAAAACAAGAAAAAATAGACGAAACTCAGAAACTGTACGAAAGTCAAGAGAAGAAACAAATCCAACATTATTATTCGTATAGTTTCCTGCTGGATATGTACTTTGCCGCTGGTTACAACAGTATAACATGATCTTTACCTTGATCAGAGTCGACCAGACGGTGGTGCACAGTTGTTCCTGATTCCAAGCAGTCCGATAATACCCGGAGGGGGGTTGTGTACTTGCAGACACTCCGACGCTCAAGTCAGTTGAGGTGAAGTGAAGGTTTTCAATATAGAGAATACGTACCTTTGTGAAGTTGTGGAAAGGTCTATATATAGCCCCAGCGCTTGGCCAAGGCCGTTGATGGGCAGTAAATGCCCATCAATGGCTGTCGGAAAACGGCTGTGGAGCCGTGATGAGCATTTAATGCTCATCATTCCGATATTGGGCGTTACGAATCTCAGGGGAGACGCACGCTGCTCAACGGTCAAGCGATATTGGACTTGTTCCTTGGGCCTTGCTCGACGGCCCAATAGAGGAGGTCCCCAACGTGTTGGGCATTTAGGCTCAGTCCAGAACAGGAGCCCCCCAAGTCACCATGCTCGGGTTAGAGGATGGCGACTTTAGTGGTCGTAATTCTGATACTTAGGCTAACGGTGTTGAGGGCCTAAAATTTCCCTTTGATGTCGATCATAACATTATGTCGAGGAGATTATATCTCATTGTTCATTTGAACGTTAACAGGATTTTAAATTTCGACATTGATGATATGTCGAGGAGTCCTATTGGCTGTTGACCGTAAAGGGGTTTATGAGTTGTGTTCCGCAGAGGTGGATTCGGGCATTTATTGCGAGTCCGCGAACTTCGCCACTAATCTCGCGCCTTATCAACCCGTCCAAGATTTTCGACGTGATTTTCTAGGGTTTCGACGAGGTCTGCGCGGATGTGACTTGAAGGGACAAGCCGCTTCGTCTTTCCCTGCCACGTGTAAAGGTTACTCTGACAGTACTTGAGTACCTACTCGTTGGGTTTGAACTACGAGGACGCTTCCTGACCGTTGGATCTTCGCACCCTTTGGTTTATGCGATGGTCGTGTCTGGACCGTTGGATTGTCTTTCATCGTAGCCGTTGGATTGACGCAACGGTTCAGATTGGAGTGGCGCCCTAAAGTTCGAGCAGGTGCGTTCGCTGGGGATTTGCTTATATATAGGGAAGTGGAGGGATTTTTTTCAAAATCCTTCTTATTCTTCATCTATTCAACTTCCAGACCGTGATTTTTCTCTCAAGCTTTTGGCGATTTCCGGCGATTGGATTCAAGTTTCAAGTTCTCCCTTTCGATTCAATCTTCTTTTTTAAGAACAAGTGTATATCGTTCTTCTTTCTCTCTTAAATCTTCGTTTGAACTCTGTTTTGGTAGGATCCATGTTTATTTACACTGCATGTGATGGGTTTACTCAGATATGGTGGTTGAGGTTTGTTAGAGGTGGTTAACACCCTCTTCCTCCCACAAAACGGTGGTTTTAGCGAAAACCACGGTGTTTAGGTCTCTGGAACGGAGGTTGTTGGCGTTTCTACGCCTTTGCAACTTCCATTTTTGGGTTTTTAGTATACGGATGTACCGAGCATTCATAATGTGTTTCCGGGCATTCATGAGTTTAGGGTGCCCGAAAATCTTAAGGTTTTTCTTTAGAATTTCCCAAGTATTTCGGTATGCGATTCGAGCATTTATAGGATGTTCCGGGCATTTCAGCATTAGGCTCCTCGTGAACTAGGATTTATCGTTTAGAATTTTCCTAAGTATGGTTTACGTGTGTTTCCCGACCATTATCCTCGCCCCTTCACTCGAATTCATTCTTTCCCTCTGCCTCTTTCAGGTGTTATGGCTAATGACGGAATTCAACGGACGATTCCTGTAGAGGATAATATGGATTGGGTAGCCGATGACCCAAGGACAACGGCCACTAGGTTCGAACTCGGGGAGAACTATCTCGAGGACCTGTTTACGGAGATCGAGGAGCAGGACCCTCCGAACTGGGAAATCAGGATTCCTGGTGCTCGACAAAGGATATGCACGGCCTTCAGAAATGGGGGAATCCCCATGTATCAGATCGTTTTTGAGCATATGGGGTTGCGGCTTCCCTTCAGTGACCTAGAAGTGGCCATCTTTAACCACCTGGAGGTGTGCCCGTCACAGCTACATCCTAACTCTTTGGCCTTCATTAGGGCCTTTGAGATTGTAGCCGCATACTTAGAACTAGCGCCCACCATTCCCCTATTCTTTGCTATCTTCGGAATCCAGCGCTCCCGGCCAAGGGGAAACGTGACGAACAAATGCGGGTGAGTGTCCTTGAAGCAACACAGGAAATTCTTTGATATATATGAAGAATCTTTAAGGAACTTCAAGGACGAATATTTTGTTGTTCGTCTGATGGTTGTTGACAGTTGGAAGACCATATTGGTTAGGGGGCCCAAATTGGACGACGACGGTAACGTTTTGTTCGGGGATGATGCTGAGCCTATTGAGGTTGATTGTGAGCGGTTCCCATTTTGCTGGTCGACAAAGCATTACTCTCGAGACGCTAAGAGTTTTACCTTCAGGAGGGGATCGTTGTCTAACGAAGAAAGTGCCGACCTGAAGGTGTTGGAGGATTTCGTCGATAGTTTTCCTCCGAATTTGTGGGAGGATAGAGAGGGGAATCCCATATGTGACGAGGAGGGCGTCCAACTGTCGTCCAAAAAATTTGTTAACACCAAGGCACTTTTGAAGTGCGCAACTAGAATCGAAGCTGAGGATTTGCTTCGTATGTTTGTTCCTTCTTTCTAGTTCGTTATAAATGTGCTCGTATTTTTATTGTTTTCGATATTTGTATATCTGTTTTCTCTTGAGAGTTTACTTACAGTTGCCTTGTCTCAGGTGAAATGAAGAGCACTGCTGCCTCTCTTCGCAAGCTTCAAGCGGACAAGAAAAGGCGGCAAGCAGGAGGAGCTACTTCCTCGGCTCCCGTTGCTTCTGGCCAATCTTCCCCCACATCGTCTATCGAAGTGACGGGGGAAAGGAGGGTTGCTGAGGAGATTACTGACGACCAGAGGCCTCCAAAGTATGCTCGAGTAGAAGGAGGTGGGAGTGTGGTACCTGGCCTCCTCAAGCCTGTTCCGGGTAGGGCAGCCGCGGAGTTTGTTATTCCCCCAGCTATGGGACGTGAGTGTATCTTGGACGGGAAGACGAAGATGAGGATCTCCGATGCTGACCAGTCAATTCTAGCGTCCATGGGCCCGGAGTCTATTAGGAATGTGGTGGCTGAATCTTCGGTAGCTGTTTTTAAGTTGCTGGAAGTGGCCACCTTCCTAAATGGTCGTGAATGCAAATATTTGCAAGAAAGGGATGAGGCTCGGGCTAATGCTAAGGAATTTGGAGAACGGCTGTCTGTGCTCGAGATCGACCTATCCTCGGAAACCAAGGCCCTCAAGGAGTCACAGGGGAGGGTTGCCCAGCTGGAGGAGGACCTGAAGAGTGCTCGAACTAACGAGGAGACTCTAAAGGGGAAGGTTGCTGAGTTGGAGAAGAGGTTGGCTTCCATGACGCTGAGTCCTATCGATGAAGAGGAGAAAAGGTTGGACCCATCGGGCACGTATGCTAAATTCAGCCGGGCTGATTTGATCTCGAAGATCTATCAGATCGGTGACTTGCAGCTAGATGTGGCCTCCTCGAGCTTCAGGAACACGGTCGCCCAACTTCAAGTTCTTAATCCCAACGTCCAATTGGTTACCGAGGGTCTGGACGAGATGAAGGAGGTCCGGGACGGCCAGATTGCTTCTCCACCTCTCGATGAAGATGAAGCTTAATTTTTAACGTGTTGTTTTTAATTCAGTATTTAACTGCCGACGTTATGCTCGCCTTGGCCTTGACTCGTTTTGGCGCTTGTTCGCCTTTTTATGTAATATCATGACATCGTCCATTTATAACACCTTTTTTTTTTTTTTTAAGATATAACTCTTGTTTTTGCTATTGCGCCCATTTATAATTTGTTTGTGGAGTGTTTTCTTAAATATGTCAATGAATGTTTAATGCTCGCACAATTATTTCCCCGCGAATTTGACCGTTTAGAGTATACGAGGATACCTTGAAAACGATGCTCGGCTCTTACTTAGGGTTTTAACTTAGTGTTTTTAGACGTTCTATTCGCTAGGTAGATTATCCTTTGCGCTAGTGCTCGTCTAATAATTACGGTTGCTTCTTGATGTCGCGGATCGTATGCACCGCTCCCGAGCAGTTTGTAGAACTGCTCGAGTGTTTGGCTGGCTCCTAAACTAGAGTCGAGGAAAGTTTCTTCGTTTGAAATCTTCCCTCGCAGCATTGAGCATCCCATCGCAAGCTGGGTGTTCTGCCGGGCTTGTACTAAGCAACAATGGGGCTCACATGGAGTATTCCCTCGTTAAGCGTGGACGTTAGCATTTAAGACTAAGGTCGAGCTTTAAAATTTTAAGATTCCTGCCCGTACCTAGGCATTCCTCCGTTGTATAGGCGCGTCTCCTCGGTGGGGTTTGCAGCCTTCGTTGAAGAGCATGTCGAATTACGCTATTTTCAACTATAGTATTGTTTCAGCTTTTCAGCGTTCCACGTGCGAGGGATTTCTTTGCCATAGAGATCTTCGAGGTGATATGCTCCGTTTTTTGTTTTTGCTCGGACTCGATATGGTCCTTCCCAATTAGCCGCAAGCTTCCCTTCTCGCGAATCTTTTTGGTTTCTTCTCAGTACTAAGCTTCCCACCTCGAATTCTCTTTTGATAACCCTTTTGTCGTGCCGAGCAGCTATTTTCTGTTTGAGGGTTGCTTCTTGAAGAGAAGCCCCTGTTCTTAGTTCCTCGACGAGATCTAGTTCTTCTCTCAGTAACTCGTCATTTATATCCTCCTCGAGAGGATATTCGATCCTCGAGGATGGTTCTCCTATTTCCACGGGAATTACTGCCTCTGTTCCGTATGTTAATCGGAAGAGTGTTTCTCCGGTTGTGGAATGGGGAGTGGTTCTGTAGGACCACAGGACGTTGTGCAATTCCTCGGTCCAATTTCCTTTAGATGCGCTCATTCTTCGTCTTAGTCCTCGGAGTATGACGCGGTTGGCAGCTTTAGCTTGCCCGTTGGTTTGAGGATGCTCGACTGATGTGAAGTGTTGAGTGGTGCATATTGTGGAACTTTTTGTTTGTAAACTGTGTTCCATTATCCGTTACCACCACCAGTGGGATTCCGAACCTTGCGAGCACGTTTCTTTTGAAGAAACGAAGTATGTGGGATGCACCGATTTTTGCGAGAGGTTCTGTTTCAATCCATTTGGTGAAGTAGTCCACGGCAACTATGGGGTATTTGACTTGCCTTGCAGCTGTTGGGAAAGGACCGAGGATGTCCATTCCCCACCAAGCAAATGGCCACGGGGAGATCAGCGTTTTCAGCTCGTTAGCTGGTGCGATGTGCATGTCCCCGTGTCTTTGGCACTTGTTACATTTAAGGACATGGTCTTTGGCGTCGTTTTGCATCGTCGGCCAATAGTACGCTGCTCTTAGTGCCTTTCTTGCCAAAGATCGTCCACCAATATGTTGTCCATTGATCCCTTCGTGGATTTCTTGCAGGATGAACTCTACGCGTGTTTCGTCCACACATTTGAGCAATGGGATTGAGAATCCTCTTCGATATAACTTACCGTCGAGCAGAACGTATGAACACGCTCTTTTTCGGATTTTCGTTGCCTCTTTGGCGTCTGCGGGCAATCTGTTCGACTTCAGGAAATTGTATACCGGGGCAATCCAGCTTTGTTCGTCGATAGCACAAATGTGCATGACTTATACTGTTTTTTCGATGCTCGGTTTCATCAATGTTTCCTGAATGAGGGATTGATTGCCCGCTTTTTTGCGTCTTGTGCTCGCAAGTTTTGAAAGGACATCTGCTCGTGCATTATGTTCTCGAGGAACATGTTTCACCTCCGTTTTCTTAAACTTTGCGAGTTTTGTTTTGATGAGATTCAGATATTCGAGTAGTCGTTCTTCCTTTGTTTGATATTCTCCTAATACTTGAGATGCTTCCAGCTGCGAATCCGTGAATATTTTGATTTCCTCGGCTCCCATGTCCTCGGCTAATCTTAACCCTGCTAGGAAAGCTTCGTACTCGGCTTGGTTATTCGTCGTTGGGAAAGAAAGTCCGAGGGACACTTCTATTAGGACTCCGTCCCCGTTTTCGAGTATGATGCCCGCCCCGCTTCCTTGTGAATTCGAGGATCCATCGACGAAGATGGTCCATTTATTCTTTTCGGAAGTCGTCAACGTTGTCAGTTCGGCGACAAAATCGGCAAGTACTTGGGCTTTCAAAGCATTTCTACTTTCGAAGCTTATGTCGAATTCCGCAAGCTCCAACGACCATTTTAACATCCTTCCGACCATATCTGGTCGTGCCAACAATTGCTTTACAGGTTGATCTGCCCGGATGACGATGGAATGGGCGAGGAAATAGTATCGAAGTTTCCTCGCAGCCATTATTACTGTTAGAACAATTTTTTCTATTTGCAAGTATCGGGGTTCTGGTCCTTGTAATGCTCTGCTTACGAAGTAAACAGGCTTCTGCCCTTGCTCGGTTTCTCTTATGAGAACGGCGCTTATGGCCTCTGATGGTACGGCGAGGTAAAGGTATAGTTTTTCGCCCTCGACTGGTCGCGTTAATACTGGTGGTTCGGACAATGCTCGTTTGAGGTGTTGTAATGCTCCTTCACACTCTTCCGTCCATTTGAAAGTTGTTTCTTTCCTGAGGAGCTTGAAGAGGGGCAGAGCATGTTGAGCAGATTTGGCGACGAATCTAGCCATCGAGGTCAGCATGCCGTTCAATGTTTGGATGGATTTCTTCGACTTTGGAGTCGGATAGTCGAAGAAAGCCCTGCATTTGTCGGGATTGGCTTCTATTCCTCGTTCTGTTAGGTAGAAACCGAGGAATTTTCCAGCCTTAACTCCGAACGTGCATTTTTCCGGATTGAATCTCATGTTAAACTTTCTTGCTTGGTCGAACACCCTTTTTAAGTGGATGGTATGATCGATTTCCTCTTCGGATTTAACGATCATGTCGTCCATGTAAACTTCGAGCATGTCTCCAATTTCATTGTGAAATACTTTGTTCATCATCCTCTGGTAAGTGGCACCTGCATTTTTGAGCCCGAAAGGCATTACATTATAATAATAATTACCAGTTTCGGTCATGAAAGCTGTTTTCTTTTTATCGATTTCAGCCATTTTTATTTGATTATAACCAGAATATGCGTCCATAAATGATAGTAATTTAAACCCGGATGAATTATCTACCAATTTATCTATGTTCGGCAAAGGATAAGCATCTTTAGGGCAAGCCCTAATAAGATCGGTATAATCAACACACATGCGCCACTTTCCATTAGATTTTTTAACAAGTACAACATTAGAAAGTCAGGTTGTGTACTGGGCTTCAGCAATGAAATTGGCCTCTAGGAGGTCTTTTACAGCTTTTCGAGCAGCCTCCGCTTTTTCGGGGGACTGCTTCCTACGACGCTGAACTACAGCACTAGCCCTAGGATCTATGGTCAATTGATGACAAGCGACCTCGGGGTCTATTCCGGGCATTTCAGCTGTACTCCAAGCAAACAGTTCAGCATTTTCCCTTAAGCAAGCTTTCAACTGCCTTTTTACCAAGTCGGAGAGATCAGCTCCAATCTTCACGCCCTTTGTTGGATCCTCGCCAAGGGGAACTAGTTCGAATTCTCCATCAGGGATGGGACGATAGTTTTCCTTGATCGAAAGGTCGTCCTTGATCGCCTTCTTTTCCTGTTTGCGCTCCTTCTTGGAAGTTCGATCATCTAATTCAACTCCATCCTCGGTACTGATTGAGTTTACGCCGGGGAGCTTTGTTTCTTCTTTCTTCTTCTTTGGCGTAACCACAAAGTTGAGGTTTTTGGACGCAGCTTCAAAGCATCGCCGAGCAGCTTCTATGTCCCCGTTGATTGTGGCAACCTGTCCATCCTTAGTGTAATACTTCAGCTTCAGATGGATGGTCGAGGACACTGCAAACAGTTCAGCTAAAGTTGGTCGTCCAATGATGCAGTTGTACAGAGATGGGCAGTCGACGACCAGGAACTTGACCTTCACGGATTTCATGGCCTTGTTTTCGCCAAAGGTGACGATCAGGTCCACGTATCCCCAAGGTTTTGTTGTCGATCCGTTGAACCCTTGAAGGTCGGATCCAACGTAAGGGACCAAATTTCCCTCGGTAAGCTGCAGCACTTTGAAGAGTCCTGAGTACATAATGTCACAGGAGCTTCCTTGATCTATGAGGATTCTTCTCACGTCGAAGTTGGCCATTTTTGCTCTGACGAGCAAAGGGGTTTGCAAGTTTGGTGATCCTCCGGGGACCTCTTCCCTATAGAATGCCAAAGGAACAGAGCTTTCTTTTACCTCTGTTATTTTCATTTCCTCGACCGGGGACGCTTTCTCTAACTCATCGAATTTCCTTTTGATGGATCCGATGATTATGGGATTAAATCCTCCCCCGGAGATAACTAGGGCTCCGGGGAAATTTTCCCAACTTCCGTCCAGATGCGCAGCAAGGTAATCAAGAGCCTCTTTCTCCTCGTCAGTTTGCAGAGGAAGGAAATCTTCGGGTCTTGAAATGGCGAGGGCTACTCCACCGATCACTCTATTTTCTTCCTCGACATGTTGTTCCGGGCTTGCTGGATCAACTGCCAACTAATTTTGCCGAGGAGCGTTATTGTTGGCAGTCCTTGGCTGCCCGTCTACGTACTGTCGTGCATATCCTTTCTGAATGAGGATTTCAATGGCGTCCTTTAGATGCACGCAGTCTTCAGTCACATGCCCGTAACTTTTGTGAAAACGACAAAATTTCTTCTTGTCCACATTTGGTTTTGCGGGCAGTTGCTTTGGGAACCTGATTCCTGCACTTTTGAACTCAGCGCTCGATATCTCGGATAAGATCCTGTCTCGAGGAGCATTCGGGGGAGTGTGGAAGGTGAACTGACTTTTTGGTGGTTTAGCCTCTCTGACTTTTCCACCTTCCCTCTTCTTTTCATCTCCTCGACGTTCTTTTCTCTGCGAGGAGGGTCCACCAACCTCGAAAGTTTTTGGTCTTCTGACTTCAGAGGCCTTTTACTTATCCTCATATTTGATGTATCGTTGGGCTAATTCGAAGAATGCGTCGAGGGTCTGTATTTCGAGGATCCCAACCGCTTCTTGGAATTTTGTTCCCTCGCGCAATCCTTCTTCGAGGAGTTACAGCTTCATCTTGTCGGTCGCTTCGACCTCGACAGATACTTTGTTGAACCTCTCGATATAGTTTCGAAGGGATTCCTCGGGACCTTGGATGATTGCCTTTAGGCTGGCCACCGTTTTTGGGTGTCGTCGAGAGGTTGTGAAGTGTGCCGTGAACATTCGGCATAGTTCTTCCCATGAGTCGATTGAGCCTGGAGGTAAGTTTCTCCACCAGGTTGATGTTCCTCGAATCAGGGATAGCGGGAATAACTTGCATTTGATCGACCCCCGTAAATTCCTGTAGTCGAGGGCGGTTTCGACGCTCTGGACATGCTCGTCAGGGTCAGTTGTCCCATCATATTTGTCCAGTGTCGGGGGTTTTTCCAATCCTCGTGGGAGTGGAATGTCCATGATTCTTCTTGAGAGGGGTCCTCGGTGCCTCTCGTCTCCACTGCCCGGAGATTCCCTTCTTGGGGAATGACGGGCATTTCCCCCACGAGCAGCTGCTTCTCCATTCCTCGGTGGTGATCGGTTGTTTCTTCGAGGAGGTGAACGTTTGTTCCTTGGTGGGGAAATGTGGTTGTTCCTTTGTGGAGGAGAGTGATTCTGCCTCCGAGGAATGTCTCTGGGGGGACTCAGTGGTCTCTCCGCATTTCGTCGAGGTGCAGGCCTCGGGGACCTAGACCTCGATCGTGAGCGATTATTCTCAGGTGTCGACGACCTTTGTCGACGAGTACTTCGCGATATCCTTGAAGCAGCACGTGATTCTTCGACTGCTCGGAGTCGTCGATTTTGCTCACGGATCAGTTCATTTTGCCCACGCATGTTGTCCGCTTGTTCGCGAAGTATCTGCCCCTGCCTGTTGATGGTGTTGACCAATGCAGCCATCACCACTTCCATTGGTGCTCCTTGTGGAACTTGTGGGACCACCAGTGGATCTTCTGGTTGTGGAGGTTGGTGCGGCGGCGGTACATCAAGCGGAGTTGCTTGTGCATGCGCAGCGCTACCTTCCGGTGTGACAAAGGCTTCGACGCCATCAAATTGGTTTTGATGATTTGGAGGATTTGGGTGATTGTTTTCTCCTACAAATTCATTGTTTGCACCAGCCATTTGGTCAAGAAATAGGTTTTTTTGAGTTTTGGTCTAATTCTGGGAAAAGACGGGGGAAACTTTAATCCCCACAGACGGCGCCACTGATCTTTACCTTGATCAGAATCGACCAGACGGTGGTGCACGGTTGTTCCTGATTCTGAGCAAGTCCGATAATACCCGGAGGGGGGTTGTGTACCTGCAGACACTCCGACGCTCAAGTCAGTTGAGGTGAAGTGAAGGTTTTCAATATAGAGAATATGCACCTTTGTGAAGTTGTGGAAAGGTCTATATATAGCCCCAGCGCTTGGCCAAGGCCGTTGATGGGCAGTAAATGTCCATCAATGACTGTCGGAAAACGGCTGTGGAGCCGTGATGAGCATTTAATGCTCATAATTCCGATGTTGGGCGTTACGAATCTCAGGGGAGAAGCACGCTGCTCAACGGTCAAGCGATATTGGACTTGTTCCTTGGGCCTTGCTCGACGGCCCAATAGAGGAGGTCCCCAATGTAACACACCACTTAATTCTACCCAAAAATTCGCAACTAAACAACAAATTAAATCAAGTAAATCAAGTAGAGCGTTACATGTATAATTTTAAAACCAAAAATAGCATGTCGTATCATACAAAACATGATTAAGAGATCATCGCAGCGGAATAACATAGCATATCATCATGGATATAGTTCAAATCATAAACACTAGTCATGGCTAAATAATACATCAACATAATAATCCACATTAACATAAATCACCTACACATATCGTGTCATCAACAAATAGATAATTAAGTGTTTGGCATAAAGCCTTACAACATCATACAAAACAAGGTCTAAAAGCAACGCTAGACATAAGTTCGATAAGACTAAACCCCAACACGGTATTACAACTACCAGAGCAAATGGACAAGACTCGACACCAGAATAGCGACTCGTTTCCTCACCCTGAATACTAGCAACAAATGCCGGGTACTCCTCCTAAGCAAGCAAAGCAAATCCTCACGCCTGAGAATCTGAATCGCCCAACGATCCATTACATACAAAAATAGAGAGTTAGTTACTTATGATCAACATATAACAAATGAAAGTAAAGTACTAATATTTAATCCAATCCAACATATACCATGCATATATTAATCCATCGTACACGTATTGGGCATGTATATATTAGCAATCCAACGACATCAATAAGACATATACATTTGATCATTTAATATACGTATCCAAATTCACACCTTCAATGATTAACAACTTATATGCACAAACACTTAGCACATAATTAGACAAATATCACATCATCATCACATATAGCACATTTAAGATTCACCTTCCTCAATGCATCTAATGTCACCTTCATGCCATGTCCCCTAGACACGACTAAATGCATGCGGTACCATTCACCAAAATAAGGATACAAGAATCCTATGCGTTATGGATCAAACGTCCAAGCTTCATCAATTCGTTATGGGTCAAACGCCCAAGCTTCATCAATAGACTCAATCATGATGCATGAACATATATATGACGTATGTTATTCACCACTATTATGTAACCTCATGTATACATAATCTTCACCATCAATTATTCATCAACACATAACATACTTATATACATTCATCATCATCATCATCATCAATAAGCATTAACAATCATTCATATAGAAACATCACCATCCGTCATATTCATTATAAATCCAACATCAATCATTTATGTACTAATATAATACTAGTAATCCATACATCAACTACACCTTCAACAATTAATAATCAAGTAAGCCTGACTACTTCGCCAGCTCTCGCTAGCTCTCGCCATAGCGAGGCAAGTCAGAGGCTTCTCGCTATCCCTCGCTAGTTCTCGCCGTAGCGAAGCAAGTCAGAGAGCAATGGGCTGGCTGGCGAGCACTGGCGAGCCCTGGCGAGTTCCCTCGCTAGCTCTCGCTAGTTCTAGCCTAGCGACGCGTGCCCAGAATTGCTGCTCTGTTTTACGACCGTTCGGATTCCACTCCCAAAATCATCCGAAACGTGTTCCAGTTTTAAAAAGATGTTTTCTTTAGGTCGTAAACATGTTATCATACATAGGAGTACAAGTGTCATAACTTAAAACCATTAAAATCATCATCAATTAGGATTTATCATATTTTTCATCAAAAGCTCATGAACATGCAATTTCAAACCAACGACTCTAGATTTTCGAAATTGAAATCATCCACATATATTTTTAGCATTATAATACATGAATAACACTAAATCAACAAGAAAGATAACATTTTGATTCATAGAAACTCATAAAGTTATGAACTTTAGAGTGTGAAAGGTGAGAGGGTTTGGGCAAAGAGAAATGTAATTTCTCCCCCCTCTTGGTCACCACAATCATAAATAACTACTCTCTTACCTCTAATTCTTCAAGAATTAGCTCCCCAAATCTTCCCCTCTTAGTTCCTTCTTCTATGTTCTTCCTCTTCTTCTCTAGCTTTCTCTCTCTCTATTTCTTCAGAAACTTATGACAAATGATTCCTCTCTCTAAGTTTTCAAAACTTATACCTAGGTTAAAACCCCTTTCAATTTACTAAATTACCTTCCTCATAAGCCCACTCAAATCCTCTATTCACACCTCCTAAAAACACTACTATTCTATTCACACCACTACACTAAAAGCCACATATTTAAATAAATCACACAACATGGAATTTAAATAAATAAATTAAATCAAATAATTAATTAAATAAAAACGTGATGTTACAATCTACCCCCCTTAAAGAATTTTTGCCCTCGAAAATTTACCTGAAAACAATTCGGGATACAAACCCTTCATCTTGCTCTCCAATTCCCAAGTTGCATTCTCTCCCGCGGGGCCTCCCCAAACAACTTTCACCGATGCAATCTCTTTGTTCCTCAACTTCTTTAATTCTCTACCTTCAATTCTCAAAGGAATAGTCTCAATAGTCAAATTCTCCTTCACTTGGATATCATCCGATTCAATTACATGACATGGATCCGAAACATATTTCCTTAATTGTGACACATGGAACACATCATGTAAATTAGATAGTGTTATCGGCAAAGCAATCCGATAAGCTACCTTTCCAATCCTCTCCGAAATTTGATACGGTCTAATGAACTTCGACGTCAACTTCTTAGACTTCAATGCTCTCCCCACACCGGTAGTAGAAGTCACTGTTAAGAACACATGATCCCCCTCTTGGAATTCCACATCCTTTCTCCTCTTGTCATGGTAACTTTTCTGCCGACTCTGAGATGCTTTCATCTTTTCTCGAATCATTCTAATCTTCTCCGTAGTCTCTTGCACAATATCGGGACCCAAAACTACAGTCTCACCGGATTCATACCAACAAAGGGGCGTACGACATCTTCTTCCATACAAAGCCTCAAAAGGAGCCATTCCAATACTTAAGTGAAAACTATTATTGTAGGTAAACTCGATCAAAGGTAAACATGAATCCCAACTTTCTCCTTGTTCTAAAACATATGCTCTCAACAAATCTTCCAAAGATTGAATCGTCCTTTCGGATTGCCCATCCGTCTGAGGGTGATAAGCAGAACTCAACCTCAACTTAGTTCCCAACGCTTCTTGCAAGCTCTCCCAAAATCTAGAAGTGAACTTCGGATCTCTATCTGACACAATACTAGATGGAATACCATGTAATCTTATAATCTGCTCAACATAAATCTCTGCCAACTTAGGTACCAACGTTCCTATCTTGATAGCAATAAAATGAGCCGACTTCGTCAAACGATCTACTACAACCCAAATCACTTCGTTCCCTTTCGCTGTCTTTGGTAACCCTCCAACAAAATCCATGGCAATACTATCCCATTTCCATTCCGGTATGAACAACGGTTGCAACAAACCAGACGGTTTCTGATGTTCAATCTTCGATTTCTGACACACCAAACAAGCATACACATATTCCGCAATTTCCTTATGCATTTTAGGCCACCAAAATAACTTCTTCAAGTCTTGATACATCTTAACCAATCCATGATGAATACTTAATCCACTTTTATGACCTTCATCAAGAATCATTCTCTTTAACTCAGGTACATCGGGTACACAAACTCTTCCTCGGAATCTCACTACTCCATTCTTATCCATTTTAAAATCATTCTCTTGTCCTTCAATTACTAGTGCCACTCTCTTCATCAATTTCTCATCCTCTTTTTGACATTCTCTAACCTTCTCGAGAAAAGGGTTGATTAACTTCAACATTCCCAACTTCACACTATTGGAGGTGACTTCATATACCAAACTCAAGTCTCTAAATTCTTCAATCAACTCCAACTCCTTTGCCATAAGCGATGACATGTGCAATGACTTCCGACTCAAAGCATCTGCTACCACATTAGCCTTTCCAGGATGATAACTCAACTCGAAATCATAGTCCTTCAAGAATTCCAACCATCTACGTTGCCTCATATTCAATTCTTTCTGATCGAACAAATACTTCAAACTCTTGTGATCACTAAACACTTCAAATCTTGACCCATACAAGTAGTGCCTCCATACCTTCAAAGTAAATACTACGGCCGCTAATTTCAAATCATGGGTGGGGTAGTTCCTCTCATGAACCTTCAACTGACGAGATGCATAAGCTACAACTTTTCCTTTTTGCATGAGAACACCACCAAGTCCCAACTTTGATGCGTCACAATACACCACAAACGATTCCTTGGCATCCGGCAAAATCAACATAGGCGCGGTAGTCAATTTCTCTTTAAGCTCTTGAAAACTTTTCTCGCACTTCTCATCCCAAACAAATGCTTGATCCTTCCGAGTCAACAAGGTCAAGGGTAACGCCATTTTCGAAAATCCTTCAATGAACCTTCTATAGTAACCAGCTAATCCAAGAAAACTTCTTATCTCTGAAACAGACTCAGGCGTTCCCCATTTCATTACAGCATCAACCTTTGCAGGATCCACCGCTATACCTCCACTAGAAATTACATGACCAAGAAAACTTACTTCTTCCAACCAAAATTCACACTTAGACAACTTAGCATACAACTTCTTCTCCTTCAAGACTTGTAATACAATTCTCAAATGCTCTTTGTGCTCTTCCTCCGACTTAGAATAAACCAAAATATCATCAATGAACACTACCACAAACTTATCCAAAAATGAATGAAAGATCCTATTCATGTACTCCATGAAAACACCAGGGGCATTCGTAACTCCAAAAGGCATCACTGTATACTCGTAATGACCATATCTTGTTCTGAAAGCTGTCTTAGGAATATCCTCCATCTTCACCCTTATCTGATGGTATCCGGACCTCAAATCAATCTTGCTAAACACACAAGCTCCAACTAGTTGATCCATCAAATCATCTATCCTCGGAAGTGGATACTTATTCTTGATTGTTGCCTTATTCAACTGACGATAATCAATGCACAACCTCATACTCCCTTCCTTCTTCTTAACCAACAACACTGGTGCACCCCAAGGTGACACACTTGGACATATGAACTTCTTTTCCAATAACTCTTCGAGTTGCTTCTTCAATTCATTTAATTCTGATGCCGACATACGATACGGTGCCATTGATATCGGACTAGTACCAGGTACTAAATCGATACCAAACTCAACTTCTCTTTCGGGTGGTAAATCAGATATATCTTCAGGAAATACATCCGAAAATTCACTAACAACTGGTAACTCCTCCAATTTAATTCCACCTTCAAGCTTCATTGATCCAAACACCATGAACAACTCTCTGTGATCATTCAAAGATTCCTTCAACTCTTCTCCCTTCATCAAGGACAAACTTCCTTCTGACTTCGGGAAAATCACAGTCTTCTCACAACAGTTAATATGAACTTGGTTAAAGACTAACCAGTTCATCCCAAGGATAACATCAATACCACTAAGTGGAATACATACCAAATCCATACCAAAATGTCTACCAAACACAGAGACAGGACAATTACGACACACAAGACGAGTAATAACTGAACCACTAGCAAGAGTCTCAATATTCATACAACCAGACATTTCATAAACAGGAATATTCAAACGCTTCATACAATCCATAGAAATAAACGAATGTGTAGCTCCGGTATCAATAATCGCAATTAAAGGAGTGTCATGAATGAAACACGTACCTCTAATAAGATTATCAACTTGATCAACTCCTTCTCCATTCAAAGCAAACACTTTCCCGGTAACCTTCTTCGGCTTCTTACACTCCGGACTCTTGTGACCTTCTTCACCACAATTAAAGCAAGTATGAGTAGTTGCTTTGCACTCCTTAGACTTATGTCCTTCTTTTCCACAACTATAGCACACATCTTTATCCTTCTTACACTCAAAAGAATGGTGTCCAATCTTGCCACACCTATAGCACTTGTCACCATCCACCTTCTCCTTTCCCTTTCCACCTCTAGCACTTCCTCTACCCTTAACCTCATCAGTTTTGGCACGGTCTTGACTCTTTCCTCTAACCGCCTTGAAGTAGTTACTCTTAGCTTTCCCATCTTCATCACAAATTCTAGCCTTTGCCACCAAAGTAGTGAAGTTTCTAATCTCCGCAAATCCAATGATATGCTTGATGTCGGGGCGTAGACCACTCTCAAACTTAACGCATTTGTCGTTCTCCGCCTCCGGGGTATTGTAGTGAGGACTAAAAGCACACAAGGACTCAAACTTAGCCGCATACTCCGCTACCGACATGTTCCCTTGTTCTAACTTCATGAACTCTACCACCTTCTTATTCTTCACATCCGCCGGAAAATACTTGTTAAAGAATTCCCGCTTGAACATTTCCCAAGTGATGACAACACCTCTATCACCTATCCTTAACTTAGCATTCTTCCACCATTGGTTTGCTTCCTCCCTAAGCATATAGGTTCCCAATGTAAGCTTGTTCTCATTAGCACACTCCATAGCATCAAAAATAATCTCAACTTCTTCAACCCACTTAACCGCTCCATCCGGGTTAAAACCTCCAACAAAGAAAGATGGCTTGTGCTTCAAGAACCTATCCAAGCGCTTCTCTCCATCCCTAGCTGGATCATCACCTCTTGCCAAAAGATGAGTCAAGGTAGCAAGTGATTCCGCGATCTGAGCATTAGCACGTGCCGACGTCATGGTCCTGAACAATCAATCCAATCAACAAACAAACGTCACAACAAAAGTACAAACAGTGCACCCTACACATGTTGTACAACGGGTTACTAAGCCTAATTGATTCCAATGAATCGACCTTGCTCTGATACTAATTGTAACACCCCACTTAATTCTATCCAAAAATTCGCGACTAAACAGCAAATTAAATCAAGTAAATCAAGTAGAGCGTTACATGTATAATTTTAAAACCAAAAATAGCATGTCGTATCATACAAAACATGATTAATAGATCATCGCAGCGGAATAACATAGCATATCATCATGGATATAGTTCAAATCATAAACACTAGTCATGGCTAAATAATCCATCAACATAATAATCCACATTCACATAAATCACCTACACATATCGTGTCATCAACAAATAGATAATTAAGTGTTTGGCATAAAGCCTTACAACATCATACAAAACAAGGTCTAAAAGCAACGCTAGACATAAGTTCGATAAGACTAAACCCCAACACGGTACTAACATATAACAAATGAAAGTAAAGTACTAACATTTAATCCAATCCAACATATACCATGCATATATTAATCCATCGTACACGTATTGGGCATGTATATATTAGCAATCCAACGACATCAATAAGACATATACATTTGATCATTTAATATACGTATCCAAATTCACACCTTCAATGATTAACAACTTATATGCACAAACACTTAGCACATAATTAGACAAATATCACATCATCATCACATATAGCACATTTAAGATTCACCTTCCTCAATGCATCTAATGTCACCTTCATGCCATGTCCCCTAGACACGACTACATGCATGCGGTACCATTCACCAAAATAAGGATACAAGAATCCTATGCGTTATGGATCAAACGTCCAAGCTTCATCAATTCGTTATGGGTCAAACGCCCAAGCTTCATCAATAGACTCAATCATGATGCATGAACATATATATGACGTATGTTATTCACCACTATTATGTAACCTCATGTATACATAATCTTCACCATCAATTATTCATCAACACATAACATACTTATATACATTCATCATCATCATCATCAATAAGCATTAACAATCATTCATATAGAAACATCACCATCCGTCATATTCATTATAAATCCAACATCAATCATTTATGTACTAATATAATACTAGTAATCCATACATCAACTACACCTTCAACAATTAATAATCAAGTAAGCCTAACTACTTCGCCAGCTCTCGCTAGCTCTCGCCATAGCGAGGCAAGTCAGAGGCTTCTCGCTATCCCTCGCTAGTTCTCGCCGTAGCGAAGCAAGTCAGAGAGCAATGGGCTGGCTAGCGAGCACTGGCGAGCCCTGACGAGTTCCCTCACTAGCTCTCGCTAGTTCTAGCCTAGCGACGCGTGCCCAGAATTGCTGCTCTGTTTTACGACCGTTCGGATTCCACTCCCAAAATCATCCGAAACGTGTTCCAGTTTTAAAAAGATGTTTTCTTTAGGTCGTAAACATATTATCATACATAGGAGTACAAGTTTCATAACTTAAAACCATTAAAATCATCATCAATTAGGATTTATCATATTTTTCATCAAAAGCTCATGAACATGCAATTTCAAACCAACAACTCTAGATTTTCGAAATTGAAATCATCCACATATATTTTTAGCATTATAATACATGAATAACACTAAATCAACAAGAAAGATAACATTTTGATTCATAGAAACTCATAAAGTTATGAACTTTAGAGTGTGAAAGGTGAGAGGGTTTGGGCAAAGAGAAATGTAATTTCTCCCCCCTCTTGGTCACCACAATCATAAATAACTACTCTCTTACCTCTAATTCTTCAAGAATTAGCTCCCCAAATCTTCCCCTCTTAGTTCCTTCTTCTATGTTCTTCCTCTTCTTCTCTAGCTTTCTCTCTCTCTATTTCTTCAGAAACTTATGACAAATGATTCCTCTCTCTAAGTTTTCAAAACTTATACCTAGGTTAAAACCCCTTTCAATTTACTGAATTACCCTTCCTCATAAGCCCACTCAAATCCTCTATTCACACCTCCTAAAAACACTATTATTCTATTCACACCACTACACTAAAAGCCACATATTTAAATAAATCACACAACATGGAATTTAAATAAATAAATTAAATCAAATAATTAATTAAATAAAATCGTGATGTTACACCCAACGTGTTGGGCATTTAGGCCCAGTCCAGAACATAACAGAAACAGAAAATTGTATAGTAATCTAAACTGAAACAAATTCAATTACATCTAACCAAAGCTAAGGCAATGGCAAGTGACACCGACTAATAGAACATAGCAAACACGTAAAGTACATTTGTGAGTTTACTCATCTGCTTACGTGAAACTTAATTGTTTAAGTTTGGCGGCAATATGCCATTGGCTTTCTTCGTGGGATTTGGTTGAGTGATGAACCACCTTGATGTTGCAAACTTTACAATAAAACAACTCTTGAGATTTTAGATTCGCAGCGATCTTTTTTCCGTGCCTCTTCCCTTTCAAATGGGTAGGCATGTATTTCCGACATTTAACATCTACCTTACACAAATAACACTTGAAACTATTTAAAGCTTTTGTTGGAATTGTCGGCTGAACATTCCATGTCCATTGCTCTCCAGGCTTGTAAACAGGTTTCTCATACCTGCATCTGAACAAAGCTTTTTGTACTCCGGATTCAAGCTGGCAGAAATATTTTTCCGGTGTCTCCTCCCTTTGACGTGACATTCCATGTTTTTGTGACAGCCAACGTTTACCTGGCACAAACAACATTTCCAACTGTTGTCAGATTTGGTTGGAATTTTCAGTTCACCTTTTGGGGTCGAAAGTAAAACTTGATCAATTCCATTTGAGTCTTTTGTAACTTCAGTTCCTGCTCCAGTGTCCGACGAAGATGCAGATGCAGATGTAGAAGTAGAATGTTCCATCTAAAATGATATAGGTCCTATATGCTTATTGAACTCGGTACACGCGAGTGCACAATATTGAAGTACAATCGATCCAGTCCACACCTATACCGAAACAAACAAATCAATTAGCTTTGTCAATTAACTGACCTAATCTATCTTCACTAATATGATTCAAATCCTAAATCTATTTCAAATATTGACTACGAATGTATGCGCCGAAATGCAAAAACAGAAACATTATGTTTGAACATTTGGCAATTGATCATATGAACATAAAATGATATTAACTTGTCAGGCTAGCACCAGAAAATCATGACAATTACATACTGAAGGATCTTGGAATGATTCAACATTTTTGGAACAATATTGCATATAACAAAGACATAATTTTTTTTTCTACATCAAACTCAACAAGAACATTGCTACACAAGAAACTATAAACACTTAAAAAATGTACTTACGTGAGCAATCTTGAAGCAGTGATTCTAACAGAGACCCCAAATTGACACAAGATCTTCTTGATCTTGAACGTTCTTCAAGAACTCCACAAGTCCAATGACAAGAAACAAGACAATGTTCTTCAAAATATGTGCAACTCTGCAAGAAAGAAATGTATATGATGACCAGTGGCGGAGCCAGGATTATTTCGGAGCCTGGACACAATATAACAGTACAGCAAGAACAAATAAAGATGCTACACAAACTAGAAAAAACCAATAAAATATGAGTCAAATAAAAAGGATGAAATATAACATACCAATAGTGTACTACATGAAATTAGGAGGCAAATGCCCTTTTCGAGAGCTCTTTGACTGGAAGGTTCGAATAATATCAACATCATCAAGTGACTTGAATATCTCCCGCTCGGTGTAACATATCATCAAGTCATTGAGCCACTTCTCATTCATCTTGTTGCGCAATTTAGTCTTAATAATCTTCATTGCTGAAAAAACCCTTTCAACAGATGCTGTCGACACCGGTAATATCAAAGCCAACTCAATAAGTTTGTAGACCAATGGAAATACGAAATGTTTATCTGTTTGAACCATCTTCATAACCAAACTTTGAACATCTCCACAAGTAGAAAATGAAACATGTCTTTTCACGTGAACTACAAAAGTCTCAAGTTGCTCCCTTATTATTCCACGGTCATCATCAGTAAAGTCTTCATGATATAAATCAGCAAGACGAGCAAGCTTATCAACATCAAACTTGGAGAAATAATCCTTTGGGTCAAGACATGAGAAACAATTAAGTACACTGTTACTTTCTTCACTAAAGCGATGATCCATCTCCACACATATTTTGTCAATAGCAACATAAAAAATCTCTGCACGGTAATGATGAAGATTAGTGATAGTCCTCCCTTCTAGCCTTGAACGACCCCGAACCGGTATTTCTCCATCCATATTTGGCATCAGAATACCTTTAGCAATACAAAAGTATTGGACATTAACAAAGAAATTATCCCAACCACTCTCTCTCAATGTGGCCAACCGAGTTTTGACATCATCAATTAAATCCATGGCAAGCACAATATTAAGATCTTTTCTTTGCAAAATTCTTGAAAGATCATTTGTAATACAAAACAACTTTAACATTAACTTCAAAATGAAAGCAAATTTAAAACTCTCCATTTTTTCTATCAAACCCGCCGCTTGAGATGGAGTACGTCCAAACTCATCAACCGTACTAAGCACATGTAACACGGAGGACCACATTTGATCCAAACGAAGCAAGGAAGTATGATGTGAACCCCATCTAGTATCTCCGGCTTTAGCGATACTTGATTCTTGGTGCTTACCCTTTCCTTTAGATATCTCACCACTTTCAAGTTTATCCATAATATCTTTGTGTTGTGCCTCCCTCAAAGCATTCATTCTCTTGCAAGATGCACTTGTTGTAGTTACAATCAAGGAGATATACTCAAAGAAATCATGAATAGATGAGCAACTACTAACAACGGACACAACTACCAATTGCAAACGGTGAGCATAACAATGGACATATAAAGCATAAGGGTTTTCATCTAAAATCTTTCTATGCAAACCATTAAATTCACCTCTCATATTTGAAGCCCCGTCATATCCTTGCCCTCTTAACCTTGAAATAGATAGCATGTGACAATCAAGAACACTATAAAGAGCACCCTTTTAGTGCCTCAGATGTAGTATCTTTGACATATTGTAGAGCAAGAAATCGTTCCACAACTTCTCCTTTGTCGTTCACAAACCTAAAAAAAAAAATCAACAAGGTTACATAATTACATAATAATAGAAATTGAAAAATACAACTACTAACCTAAACATCACCGCCATTTACTCTTTGACGGAAATATCACGTGACTCATCAATAAGCACAGAGAATTGTCTATCACCAAGCTCTTCCATAATCACCTTGGTAACTTCATGTGCACAAGACGTTGCAAATTCCTTTTGAATGTCACCGCAAATCATTATGCAAGTTTGTGAACCACGGTCAAAAGCATCTCTCACTTGTTCATTATTAGATTTTACCCAATCTACCATCTCTCTAAAATTGCCCTTGTTTAGAGAAGTAAGGGATTCATCATGGCCACGGAAAGCCATGCCTTGTGCTATGAGAAATCTTGCACAATCTAAGGAACAAGTTAAACGGATCTTATACAATTCTTCCGATTCTCTAGTTGCTCTAAGAAAGTTAGTTGCTATACTTTGTCTTTGATTATTATAATCATCATAATCTTTCATACATGAGTTGTGCATACTACCATGACCACCAACATGATCTTTCAAGCCTTTTGATGCATGCTTCCAATCTCTATATCCGTCTTTGGTGAAGACTTCATAACCAAAGTGTTCGGCCCTCCCGGGTTTCGTAAAGAGAAAGCAATGGAAACAATAAGCAGCATCCTTGAACTCACTGTATTCTATCCATGGATGCTTTACATACCATGATTTACAAAATGCTCTTGGTCTTGGTTCTCTTGCAACTTGAGTACGAGGAAATTTTTCCAAAATTGGTTGTGTTGGACCCTTCAATATATATGCCCTTCTCATTTGGTCTTGAATATCCGGAGCATACTCATTAATTTGTTTCCTAAGACCCGGATCACGCACAATTTCATTTAAATTAAACTCATTAACCACATTACTAGGCAGTGGTTCTTCTACTTCGGCTTCCGATTGCACAATATTCACATTCTCAGTACTTGTTATAGGAACGTAATACTTTCTCATCTAAAATTAAATGATGCAAAATTAATAAACAAGTTCATCTATAAACTTAACAAAAACCTACATGTATTTATTTTCAAAAATTCATCTAAAAATCTAAAAACCTACAAGTTCATCTAAAAATCATGTACATCTATTTATTTTCAAAAATTCTAGATTGAGATTGAAATTAAGAAGCAAAGAAACAAATTATAACAAACAAACAGATAACAGAACAAACACCACTGGTAATGTAACAAAAACAGAACAAGCTAGCAGATTGAGATTGAAATTACACCAGGGCAGGGAGCAAAAACAAGCTAGCAGAAAACAAAACAAATCAAGAGGTGTATAATATAACAGCCAGCAAAAATAAAACAGAAAAACAGCCATGAAAATCAAGCTTGAGATTTGAGATTGAAAATACCTAATTGAGCAGCTCAGAGAAAAATTGAGATTGAGGGTGAAAACGAGAAGGAGATTGAGAGTCTGAGAGGTAGATGTTGCGATTGAGAGTGAGAGTGAGAGGCTTGATCGGCGATTCGGCGGTTCTAGGTGGTGGAGATTGAGAGTTGAGACCGAGTTCTGTGAGTGCGTGTTTCTTCTTCCTCTGATGAGCGTGTTTCTATTTTTTTTTAGAGAGGCAGCGTGTTTCTTGTTTCTTGTTTTTTTTTTAAAATAAAAAATAAAAAATTTTGGGCCAGAGCCTGGGCACGTGCCCAGGCTAGCTGGGCCTTCCAACCGCCACTGATGATGATGACAATGAAAGAAGTATAAAGATGATATGAAATGTACATACATTTTTCTTAGAAGTATTGATTCAAACACTAAACTTACAAATGAATGAAGAAAAGTTAAATACAAAAACAAAGTTGAAGATGAAGATAATGGAGAAAAAGAACTATGGAAATGTTAATGGAAGAATCACTTTGAAATATTTTTCTTAGAATTATATGAAGATATCATCTAATCATGGATACCAGAACTATATATATACACACACACAAGACACATGCATAAAACGTCAATTAATTTTAATAGTATTCATTATTCATAATCTAATTTAATTTATAATGAAATATTAAAATTTTCTTCACTTGTAAGCTTTTTAAATTTTAAAATAATAGAATATTTGATTGTTTTTGTTTTTATATTTTTTTAGAGTAAACTTGAATTACACTCTCATTTCTTATGAAATATACACTTTTGTTTATTTTAGCAGAAATAAATACTTTTTGTCGTAACAATTAATTTTTTAGATCACTATTTTATGTTAAAAAAATTGATTCATCATTTGAAAAATAATTTTCATTTTTTTGAAGTTTTTATTATTAATTATGTGATTTTAGAATATACAATCCAATTAAAATATTTTGTAAAATTGGCTTGGTAATTTATCCAAATTTTTTACTACCTCCATCTCTAAATATATGTAGTAATCCATTAATTTACTTTTCTCTCTCTCTCTTTGTGATTTATCAAAAAAGATGTAACAACCAATAGTTGATCGGTTGAGTGGTGATTGACACTGGATTTACTGCAGTTTGATTCCCGCAATTACGATTGGGAGAAGGTTGAAACCAAATTGACCCCGAACCAGATTAGACGGTGGAATGGTCTTAAAACTGGTAGTGATAAAAAAAAAGGGATAACATGAGAGAAAAAGACCGGAGAGCCCTCGTCTTTAACACTTACACTATAATTCGGATTAAGAAGGGAATAGCAAGAATTTGACAGTGACCATATATATAGCTGCTACAATTGAAAATTTCTCGGGAGCTAATAAGCTTGGTTCTGTAACTTCTGTTTATAAGGTAAATCTTCTTTACCATTGGTTTTAATCTTTGAGAGTTCAACTGTTAGCTGCAATTGATACCTTTGTGAAAATACTAAAAATAATTATTTTAATATTTTTATTATTTTAAAAAAATACCTACATAATTATTCCCTAATTGAAACAAACCAAATATTACGAACCAAATTAATACAAAACAAAGTTTATTCTAATTAATTAAATCATTAAAGAGTAAACAACTATTTTAGTCCCTAAAAGTAACACTCGTTATCATAGTAATCTCTTAATTATAATTTTTTTTGATAAAAACAAAATGATGTTGATACATTCAAATTGATAAATATATCAAATACAACCATATATTCAACATCGCTAAAAACGTAAAGAATTATTCTGCAAATAAATTGACTGCATCCAAGTTAATAACATACTAAACAATTTTATTTCTGTTATTTATGTTTTACTAAAATCATATGATTTATTTACTGTATTTTTTATTATTAGAGACATTTTTAAAAGTTACTAAGTTATTTAAAAAGAGTTTTTCTCACCTGTGCAAGATTGCACAGGATAAAGAGCTGTTAATGCATCACTTTATGGGTTTCTTCAAATTTTATTAATGAGTTAATTAATTAGCTCTTTCTTAAAATCTTTTTTCTCTCTCTATCTCCAATTTTTTCTGAAACTACTATATGAACTTGGTGAACTATTTTCAACATTAAATTGACAGTAGAACCAATCAAAATCAACCAAAACTAGTACCGTATATACCTGGTGAACTAATTCGGAAAAAAAGACATGATAGAAAGTTAACGGAATTGAAGGAGAACGGTGACTTTTAACTTCCCTTGTATTTTTCATAGCACTGTGTGTAATACAGTTAATAGAGGAAAGAGAAAAAAATTAATTACAAAAAAGAATCGTTAATAAAATTTGGTGGATTCTAGGGTGAGGGCTTGATTAAGTCCCTCACCGGTGAGGTATTAAAAAATTATCGTTTGATTTAATCAATGGTTTAGATTTTTTAAAAATAAAAATAAGAACACCAACACATTTCCACACATAATCTTATACCCCATATATCTCATTTTCCAACTACATCCTCTCTAACTAACTCAGAGAAATCTGCAAAATATACTTTATGAAATCAATACATACAATAAAATGATGTTTGCAAATACTTCATCAGAGAAGCCGCATAGGAGGTACGATCAGATCAATTTCTTTCACAAAATGCTTCATACCGAAAAATGCAGTTGCATAGTGAGAGTAATTATTATACATTTTTCTTTTAAAGAATAATTAGTATACATGATGTATAAAATGAATGCAAACTTAACGATTGAAAAATTATTGCTCTTATGGCATTATTGTTCCAAATTCCAAATTTTGTTCGACAGTTCATTTGTCAGATTGTAAGACATTGTTGATGACTATCCAACGAAATTTTTAGACTTAACCTCTTAACACACAAAGGTAGTAATCAAGACAAGTTAATTAAATTAAACATTGAACACAAACAAATTGAGAATCTAAGGTTAAATAGTGATCAACTTATTTTTCGGTCAACAGGTATGTGCTGCATATTATTGACATGTATGGCAAAAACGGTTACATGAGAGAAAGAAAGGGGGAGGGTTGTGATTATGTATGGAAATGTGTTGATGTTGTCACTTTTATTTTTAATAAATCTAATGGTAATTTTTTAATACCTTACCGGTGAGGGACTTAATTGAGCGCTCACCCTAAAAGCTACCATAAAATTTAGAGAAATCCATAAAGTGGTGCATTAATTGTTCTTTATCATGTGCAATCTTGCACGTTAGAAAAACCCATTTAAAAAATATCAAGATTTTATTTGAGAGATTAAAAAAAATTAAGACATCCAATCATGAGTTTCTTTTTCAAGACATATCAAACTTAAAAAATCACAATCTAAAGTTTTTTTTCTTCTAATTTTAACTAGCGGGTCAGACAGGTGCGTTGTGTCTAACTTATATAGGTATAGATATAAGGAGGGTAAAATTGGCATTAAGAAAATTCTACAAAAAAAATATATGTATCCTTTTTATATTTTTACTAGCGGGCCAGACAGGCGCTTTCCGCGCCTGTCTGTGTCTAATTTATGTCAAAAAATAAATAAATACATGCCCCTATGGTGAGTTTGTTAATAAAAAAAATTTGTTTCACAAAAAAAAATGTGTCTTAAGTTATGGTGAGTTTTTTAATTAAAAACTTTTGTTTTTTTTTTTAAAAAAAATCAAGGATATTTTTGGTATTATGAAAAGTCCACACCAAAAATTTTGTGTATATTTTTTATATATAGTATAAATATTTTTGGTATTATGAAAAGTTCACACCAAAAATTTTGTGTATCTTTTATATATATAATATAGATAAAGTCAATAAACATGCATAGATATAATCCACTCACTTCACCATTAAAAATTTGTTATTAAGATAAAGCAAAAAAAGAGAGTGACTAAGATATACAATAAAAAACGAATCAGAAATTATTTGTTATAGCAAACACCAACTGGATAATTCCTAATCATATGCAACAAATTCATCATCATATTCCTATTTCAGAAACATTTCTGTTTTCGTCAAACAAAATTACTATTACATTCTTCTGTTTTTCTAGCGCATCATCATCATCACTTTGACAATAACAACAACAACAACAACGTCAAGAAGAACAAGAACAAGAACAAGAAAGTTAAGTGAAGAAGAAGAACAACAACAATTTAACCTCACTTTATCTGGCTATTACTTCCTTCAACTACCATTTAACCTCAATTTTCTATTTTAATTAAAGTGTCATTGTCAAAACTATATAATATAATATTATATATAAATTGGAATGGCACAAGAAGGTGAAAATGAAGCGAAGCCTGCAACAACTTCTTCTTCTTCTTCTTCTGCTGCTACTGCCCCTAAGTCTGTTCAACAAGAGATGGTCACCAAGTCTACCATGATTCCTTCAACTTCTTGGTTTACACCCAAGAGGTAATTATTACTAATTAACCCTTTTTCCCCTTTTCTTGTTTTTAGATCCGTGATGAGGGAAAAAAAAGTTTTTTATTTTTTATTTTTATTGAATGATGGAAAAAAATAATTTTTTTGATTTGGGTATGTTTTTAGAAGGTTGAGAAATTCTGGGTTTTTTTGTTTTTACCAATTTTGTTTTATTTGGTGTGGGGATTTTTTTATTTTTTTTATTTTTTAAATTGGATGGTTTTGTGTATGTATTTGATTTGATAAAATTTGAATGTGTTATATTATGTTGTGTAGGTTACTGGCTATGTTTTGTGTGATTAATATGTTGAACTATTTGGACCGAGGAGCAATAGCTAGCAATGGTGTTAATGGACATAGGGAAACTTGCACTGGTGGTACCTGCAAAGCTGGAACAGGAATTCAGTAAGTTTAATTTTAACTGATTAATTAATTAATTGGTTAATACTATACACTAGGATCTTCTATATAATTAATTATTGAAAACTTATGGTTTTGGTGTAGTATTGAAAAATAGGAATAGAGGATGCTGTTGTGGCTTTAAATTGAGTTGTGAGGGGGTTTAATTATCTGTATGATGATTTAACATAGCAATCGTGGAAATGTTTAATTAAGTTACTATTATGAAGGGAGAAGGGAATCGAGATTGAGATTGAGATCTTGGTGGTGAATGTATTTTCCCTCTTTTGTAATGTATGCTTCTCAAAAAAAGAAGCAACAAACGACCTAGACGGAGAATACTATTTTGCGAGATAACTATTGTTGTTGCCTGTATGAGCTTTTGCTTGTGTTTCATGCCATGATAGTGTACTTTAATATGAAAAACTAAATTTTTAGGTCTGTTTAGTAGTGTTTCTTGACAATATAATTTTGTACTTCTGTGTAGGGGGGATTTTAAGTTGAACAATTTTGAGGATGGTGTTCTATCATCTGCTTTTATGGTTGGACTTCTTCTAGCTTCTCCAATATTTGCATCTCTGTCAAAGAGGTAATCACTGTTTATGTTGAAAGTTGAAATAGTTGTTACATATTCCCACTATGACACCTTAAATAAGTAAGACACATTGTTTCAGGATTAAGACTTGATAGCAGTATCAATAAAATTGAAGTATCTATAAAATTGTAATAATCCAATAATGAGAATTCCGAACCTTCATGTGATCTATACTATAAAATGTTAATCATTTACATTATTCCTATATTTTGCAGTGTAAACCCTTTTAGGCTTATTGGAGTTGGATTGTCAGTTTGGACTCTTGCAACCTTATGTTGCGGTCTTTCTTTCGATTTCTGGTCCATTACATTCTGTCGCATGTAAGTGTTTTCTCTGGTTATTTTTTAAGCTCTATGGTTTTTGTGTTGACTACTTAGTAAAAAAATGTAAGAACCATCTATATTCTTAAACTTTTCCCTTATTCTCTCTAGGCTCGTTGGTGTTGGTGAGGCTTCATTTATAAGTCTTGCAGCACCTTTCATTGATGATAATGCTCCAGTTTCACAGGTTTGTTACTTTCCCTAAAAATTGTCTCACGCTTTCTTACTAGAAGAACGTTTCTATCGTCTATTGTACTCATATTTTAGTTAAACGTACTAAGAAGCAATCATTTTGTGGGATTTCGGCAGTTGAAGCTTCTTCGAGTTTGTTGTGAATTATGGTACCTTCAGTGGGTCATAGATGCTCTTTGAATTGTGATGCTATCTGCTTTTTATAGAATTGCATTTTGGACTCAATTCACAAACTTATGTGTTGAAGAATATTTGTTTTAATTTGTAAAGTTGTATATTAATAAACTGACTCAACTGTTTTATTTAATGCTATTAAGCATTAATGTGGAATATTAGAACTCAAATCAGTATGGAGGCTTAATCTAAATGAGTTTAGATAAGTTTGCTTCTATTCAACATTTCAATGGTTTGAAGATATAATCTAGTAAAACCAACTGATGTTTTATTTACCTTTCTTGGCAGTTGGAATATTATATGATATTGTGATTACTTTTTTAGAAAATTTTATTCGTATGGTGGTAACCTTTCTTATGCTGGTTTATGTATCAGAAAACAGCGTGGCTTTCTATATTTTACATGTGTATACCAGGGGGATATGCACTTGGCTATGTCTATGGTGGTTTGGTAAGTTTTTTGTTTAGGTTAATGTCACTATTACTTGTTTTTGAACTTCCCTTTGATTTTATCTTTTCATTGTTCATAAACAGGTTGGAGATCATTTTGGCTGGCGTTATGCGTTTTGGGTGGAGTCTGTATTGATGCTTCCATTTGCTATTTTGGGATTTGTTATGAAACCTTTGCAGTTGAAAGGTGCACATTTTTATCTTGCATTGGTTTATTATGGCAGCAGACATTGTTTTCTATCTCTAAACTACTTGTGGATACAGGTTTTGTCCCTGCTGATTCAAAAAAAGTGCAGGCACTTGAAACAGTTCCTTTGGGAGTTCAAGGTACTATTATGTTTTAGACTAATTTGGCGAGGATTTAAGCTTATTCCCCATTTGAAATATAATTTAAAATTAGAAATATGTGCATGTTACGTTACTAAATGATGGATATTCTACACCACTCTATGTTTACACGACTCATACAAAAGCCAATAAATCTTAGCGGAGATTTTTATTAACTCATTTCATTTGGGATGTGCTTGTGTTACTATTCCTTTGTGCTCCTTTGAGTTTGTTTTTTATCTATGCTTGAAGTGCGAACTGCAATATTCCCCTTTCATGGTTTTGTGCAAAAGAACATACTTTTTCTCTATGAAAAGCTAAAATTCTCACCTATGTCTTTCAATTAACCGGAAAACTTTAGATTTCTGTTTTACTACTTTATTTCTGATTCACAATATCTCTTTGTTGGGCAGACGCGGGGGCTTCAAATAGAAACGAAGAAACACATGAACCTTCCAAGTGAGAACATCACCTTTATTCTTGATTTACATAGTGGTTTTCATATTAAGTATATGATAGATTCGCCATTATAGCGCTTTGACCATAAAACTGGTCACTATTGATTTATTGTGTTTCTTAGTGTGTGGCATTCATCTCTAAGTGGCTGATGCACATAAAATTATTTTTTGTTGACTATAGGTCAAAACAAACAAACAGAATATTAAATCAGCTCTCATTATTTCTGAAAGATATGAAAGAACTTTTGTCTGATAAGGTTTACGTCGTCAACGTTCTAGGTATGCATCAACTGCTTCCTTCACATTTATTTTGTCGTTGTTAAATTCATCTCAGAAGCTTCTGTATGACTAGTTTACTTCCTTCAAAACTTCATATACAAACATCGTTTTCTCATGTCTCTGTTCAATTGTTACTGAATTCCTATTTGCAGGTTACATAGCATACAACTTTGTCATAGGTGCTTACTCGTATTGGGGCCCCAAAGCTGGTTATAGTATATATAACATGGTGAGACTCTATTTCATCTAATGACCAAGTGTGTGCAGTGTGCATAAGATTTTATATCCTTCTTTTGTTTATGTATGCCTGATACCTTAAGATAATTTGCTCGTAAAGCACATTGTTGTTTTGTATAAAATTATTTTACTAACGACAATTTACTTTGTCAGACTAATGCAGATATGATATTCGGAGGAATTACAATTGTATGTGGAATATTGGGCACTTTAGCAGGAGGCTTGGTTCTTGATTACATGACCAACACCCTATCAAATGCATTTAAGGTTGGTATATGAATTTTCAGTATGGGTTCTAGCATTATTTGTATTCATGTTTATACGTTTTCTAATGCAGTTTTTTTCAGTTTGTTTTTTTATTTGTTGAGCACGTTGAGTATTATAAGTTAGATAACTGGATTTACACTTTTAAACTGCTAATTCTCCGGAAATATCTTCCGAGTTGTATCTAACATATAAATTTATTTCCCTCCGAAGTCTCCTATAAATTCCATTGCTCCATCCTAACCACCTTGATTTCTTTTCAGCTTCTCTCACTTACAACATTTGTTGGTGGTGCATTTTGTTTCGGTGCCTTCACATTTAAAAGCATGTATGGCTTTTTGGCTTTTTTTGCTCTTGGTGAGCTACTTGTTTTTGCCACTCAGGTACTTCCCTTCTTGGTGAACTACTTGTTTTTGCTCTTAATGTAATTTGAAAGAATTAAATTCGGAAGAAACAGTTTTTTTGCTCAAAAAGTAATATTATAAGATGTTAGGTAAATTTATCTGAGTATGAAATCATAATATCTAAGTATTATAAAAGTAAATCTAAAAAATCACAAATGAGGACAAAATTGAGAAATAATATGATTTTGACAAAACATGAATTATGCTTTGCGGATTTGGTATCAAAAAGAAGTCTTAGATTAGATGATATTTTTTTTACGAGAAGATTAGATAATTTTCTGTTGCTGTATTTTTATATATACAAGCTAAGATAGCCTTTGTCATTAGATTTATGATCTAACTTCTTGTTCGTTAGGAACCATTGTGTACCTGGTCAAAATTCAGAAAGCATAATTTTGCTCCAAATATATTCTTACTATTTTCTTTTCAGGGTCCTGTGAATTATGTATGTCTCCATTCTGTTAAACCAAGTTTGCGGCCACTATCAATGGCTATGTCTACTGTTGCTATTCATATCTTTGGAGATGTACCTTCCGCGCCTCTTGTTGGAGTTGTCCAGGTTAGCATTTTTAGGTGTATTTGTTATTAACTAGTTATAATTTACAATACAATATTCTGATGGTGGTTCTATGCATACAGGATAATATTAACAACTGGAGAACTACCGCGTTGATTCTAACAACAATATTTTTTCCGGCAGCTGTTATATGGTTTATAGGTAAGTTGGCATGGAAAACTGTTGATCTGATACAAAAAAGTCACATTACTAATTTCTTTGCTGTACCACAGGAATATTTTTGCATAGTGTGGATAGATATGACGAAGATAGTGAGCATCAAGTACCAAGGGTAGAAGGGACAACCACTTCGCCGTTGCTTGAAGAGAAAAAGACCGGAGGAACATTGCCATCTCAATCTCAAGAATGCTAACCTTTTCTATATCTTTTGACGGTTGTCCACGTAGTTTGTTTCGTAAACTGTAAATAGCTTAATTCTTTGTTTAACGTTTTCTTAAGTGAAATTTATTTTTTTGTAAGTATCTTTTTGCTTAGTGGAGATGAAATAATCAAGAAGCTATCTGCAGATGATATTGGCAATGTTTATGTTTCACCATCTTGAGCACAATATTGTAAATAATATTATATTGAAGCTATGCATGCTTGTCTTCATGCTTAAGTATATTTTTACATTCATACACTTTTTAAATATTTTTCAGAATGCTATCTATCTGTTATTTTCTATGAAGTACAGGCACCAGACACAACACGGACAGTAACACGTCGACATCGAAAATAATTTGAAAAAATGATATAATTCAATATAATCATAAGTGTCAGTGGTATACCGGTGTCTGACATCGGGACACGCCTAACTTGGGAAGTGTCCGTGCTTCATAGGTTGTTTCTATGTGGCTCCAGTATCATTTCTGAGACTCCATTTTGATGAGGGGTGTATGTGTTAGTAAGTTGCCTTCTTATGCCATGGATATCACAAAATTCATCGAAAGTAGTTGAAGTGTATTCTCCTCCCCTATCAGTTCTTAAGCATTGAACCATATGCTTAGATTCATTTTCAACCATTACTTTGAATTTCTGAAACATAGCTAGTGCCTCATATTTTTCATTCATGAAATAAGTTCATTTCTTTCTGCTCATGTCAGCCAGTAAATGTGATGAAGTATATTTTCTTGCTATTTGATTCAGGGTTGATTGGACCACATATATCTGAGTGAATTAATTCAAGCTTGGTGTTAGCTCTCCAAGAGCTCTTCTTTGGCACTGTTTCTTTCTTTTGTTTTCCCTTCATGCAGTTTGTGCATTTTTCATTTGGTTCCTTCAATTTAGGCAAGCCAATTACCATTCATTTTTTAGCAAGTACATTGATTCCTTTGAAACTTAAATGGCCATATCTTTGATGCTATAGAGCTCATCATTCTTTGAGGTTTTGAAGCACTGAGGCACTATAACTGGTGCCTTAATAACATGCATTCCATTTAGAGACATATGTGTTTACATTATCAAACTCTTCTCTTCATGATATACTTTGCAAATGTCATTTTTAAAGATAACTGTGAGATTTTTTTGTTCTAATTGACCTATGCACAACAAATTGTTCTTCATGACAAGCAAACAATACACATTTGTAAGAACTTGAGTAAAACCTTCAATATGTAACTTCAAATTACCATTTCCAGCCATTGTCATTTTTGAATCATCAGCAAGTTTGACTGAGCTTTGAATGTGGTTGTTGCATCCTGAATATAAGAACCACGGTTCATTCTTTACATCAGTTTCTTTGATTTCTTTCGTATCTTGTGCCATAAGTAATATCTCTTCCTCCTCGTCAAATTGGACGTAATTGACATTATTCTCCTTCCAACTTGGACATTCTGACTGAAAATGGCCTAATTTGTGACATTTATAGCATTCAATCATTTCTTTGTTGAACTTTGTTCCTCCTCCCCCACGTCCTCTACCTCCACGACCTCTGCCATAACTTTATCCTCTTCCATAACCTCTGCCACCATTGGTGACTTTGAGAACTTGTTCTTCATCTTTTTGACCCTTCATATGTTGCTCATGCACAAGCAAACTGCTTTCTAATTCATCCACCGTTATTGTTGTTATATCATTGTATTCTTCAATGGAACACACTACATAGTTGAATGTTGATGTTAAAGAAGGCAAGATCTTTTCAACAATCGTACCTTGTGTTAGTTTTTCACCGTGAGCATTCATCTTGTTGGCAATTGTCAACGTTCTTGAGAAGTAATCCTCAATAGACTCACCAATTTTCATGTTGAGCACCTCAAAGTCTTTCCTTATAGCCTGCACCCCAAAGTTCTTTGAAGTCATCACATGATGTATGTAACTAAATATTCATTGAAGATTACATTCATCAATGTTTATTTCGTTTGTATTATATTTCTAAAAATGATTTTTATAATAATCTATTCAAAATAGCATAAGTTATTTCCGACTCATATGATGCAAATTAAAAGACTAATTTAAATATGAGTTTGTCTAACATGTGTTACATTGAACATGTTAAAGTAGGCAAAAGTGGTAATTTTTTTATTGAAAAACAATAATTATTTATTAAAAAGTTATATATTTAATATAAAATGCACAAGTTCCAATACAAGATTACTATTTTAAACTTCTTAACATGTGCAAACTTGCACATGATAGAAAAATTCTTTAAATATTTGTTAATTTAGATATTTTTTTATATAGATTTTAGAGGAAATAACACACCTTCTATTCTAACACTCTCTTTCCAACACATTATATATAATTGGTTAAAATTCAAACGGATCCCACTAAATTATGTAGTCCCCACATAAACGGATCCCACTAAATCATGGAAGTAACTTTTGTTCTTAATTGTAATTATGTTTTTCTTGTAAATTATGGTGTTATAAAGTAACTTTTGTACATAACTATAACTTCCAATTTCGATAGTAAACTTATAACCTTAAACTATATTTTTTTTTAAAAATTATTGTGCTACTTCATGCGATGCGCACACGTATTCTTTAGTAAAAGGCGAAAGAATAGTTAGCTATGTACTCATCACACAACTCCGTGAGTTGTTCTCCTTACAAGAGTTTCATTATGTATGTATTGCACTAGTAGCTTAAACTTTTGTTTGTTGTGTGATGTGGGACTTAACCTAGTGGCTATAGTTTCATATGCATTTAAGCAAAATTGATTGATACTACTAACAATATACTTCACTCACCTAAAATTGATGGGTTATTAAAGGTATTTTTTTCAAACCTAGTGGCTATAATCACATGGTCCATTTCAATTTTCAAGCACAAGGGTACGGTTATCATGTGAGTATGACACCACGAATATAAGTACTTGCTAAACCAAGTGATTTCGTTTAATTGAACTAAAACAAAATTAGTGTTCCGATTCAATCTCAAATTCACATCTCTGAGAGATTGTCTGCTTTGGGGTTAATCTGTCACGATTTTGTACTTTGTAAGAAAGGTGTCTCGGTGGTTTGAAAAATGTGAGTGTTGTATATGAACTACCCTTAGTCTCGACTACCAAGCGATGCGAGATTATTTTGATGTATTCGGAACGGTTAGTATGGTCTTTGACATTTTAAATATAAGATTCTCAACACATGGTGGAATGTAAACATAATTGGTCGTAGGAAGGACTAGTTCATTGACAACATTATTAGAATGAGGCAATTCGATACTATATCACTATAACATGATTTATACTTATTTGAAATAGTTGATCCATCAATTACAAACATTAACAATTTTTAATAAACTTGATATCACAACAATCTAACGAGTATTAACACACGAGATTGAGAGTTAAAGATATGTTCATTTTGTTGGATGGATATTTACTCTCCATGAATGTTCAAACTTGGTGTCAAACTTGATTACTCGATAGAGTTCAAACTTCGGGAAACAGATTACCTGCTATTACAGCAGGACACTGTAACAGCTAAGGGCCGTCTGATCAAGATCTAATGATTGAGATTATTTTTAATAATTTTGTTAATGAATTAATCTGATCCGTCCGATCTGATAATTAACGGCTAAGATTTAAAATTGCATCAAAATGCGTGCTTTTTGCACCACAGCAAATCCTGGTCCCAAACTTGGATATCTATTCTCGCACCCTAGACACAACCTTCTTTTTTTTGTCAAGTAGTCTAGTGGCTAGAAAATCCACCTTTAAAGGTGAATAAGTGGAGTGTCCCGAGTTCGAATCCGGGCTCCTGCACATATAGTGCGATATCCCTACCAATTGAGCTAAGCTCACGGGGATAGACACAACCTTCTTATAGTTCAAACTTGATATCCATCTCTAATTTAATTAATTAAAAGAAACTTGATGTCATCTTATTCAAACATGTTTGAGCAAATGAATTATGTCAGAGATAAGTAGTTGGTAAAATAGTAGCACATAATAGAACAATAGAAGACAAATTTGTAAAGTATCGTACAATTTATTATTTTGTACAATGCTTGATGGACTAAAATATTAGGTTGATATTTTCGACAATTTATACTTGGAACAAAAAATTGTTATATCATTTAATGAAGTAAATAAATTTCAAATTTTTCCAATCTTTCCTTCCCGACTTATCTTTCAAATCAAACTAGACGTGAAGCAAATTTAGAAACAATTTTGCTATTTTAAAATATTTAGATTCAAGGATGAAGGGGTCTCTTTGATACAATTTTGGTCATTAGTTTTTAAAATGTTTTATAAAAGTGTTTTAGAAAAATTTTTAAAAAGAGAAAATTAAAACTTCTTCAAAAACAATTTTGTAAAAGGACAAAACTTAATGCATTTCTTTAGATGTAGTTTTTGTTGTTCCTCTCACAAAAAGGTAGTTTTCCATTTTGTTTTAATTTAAAAAAGATAAAATAAAACTGCTTTTAAATTAAAATAACTACCTTCATATATCTAGTACCGTAAGAACTATATATATAGAACTGTACATAATATATAGAACTGTACATAAGTTTGATTCTTTGTAAAATTAGATTACCAACCAAGTTTTTTAGTTTTTAGTTTTTAAAAACTAAAAAACTGTTTTTGTTTTTGAGAAGGGAATGAACCATTGTCACTTTTGGTTCTTATTTTATAGGATATAAAAAAATACCTTTAATATTATTTTTTTGACAACTTATAATAATACTTTAATTTGTTATTTATTTTAAGATTATTATTTTTATTTGTTATTTTAAAAACATGATTAGTTAGTAATAACTGGAAAGAAAAGAAAGAGAGAAAAGAGAAATTGAGATTGAGAAAAGATGGAATGAATGGAAATGGGGGAGGTTGTATCAGTGCAACATTGCAGAAGCTTCTGAAACAAACTACCCCCCATAATCATATCATTCTCTTCTCAACAACCCAATCACAAACCCTATCATTTCCAATTTGGGATTATTTCCCCCTTTCAAACCCTAACGTCACATCAATAATAATTGAATTCAGTAGTAGCTTCCGATGACTTCATCGGAGATCGAAGTTGTATCATCGGACTCCAAACCCCAACAACAGCAGCAACAACAACCTCCTATACTCGACGTTTTCACTGCTTCTATCCATGGTGACTTGCAAAAATTGAGAACCTTCGTTGAACAAGATGGTGCCTCCGTTTCTCTTCCTGATATTAATGGCTATTATGCTCTTCAATGGGCTTCTCTCAACAACTTCCATGACATTGTTTACTATCTTATTCAGGTATCATTTTTCTATTCATCAATACTTAAATTCGCCATTTTTATTTACTTTTTTTCAAAAAAATTAACTTGATTTTGTTTCTTATGCATCAAGTTTATTTATTTTTAATATTTGTTATGAGTTTATGATGATGGGTCGTGCTGGAAATTACTAGTTTTTGTAAATTTAGCTGTTTGGGTTTAAGTAGTTGATAAACTTCGGTTAAGGATGAATTGTTAGGGAGAATTGAGTTCGAATACTAAATGATCAGTTGTGCTGAATGCTCTTTAATTTACTTGTACTTGTGTGGCTTATTTTGAAGCATGGTAGTAATGTCAATGCTAAAGACAATATGCAACAAACGGCTTTACATTGGGCAGCAGTTCGCGGGTCAATTGCAGCAGCTGATGTGCTCTTGGAGAATGGTGCTAGGGTTGAAGCTTCTGATATAAATGGATACCGGGTATTGTTTTCCCTTTAAAGTACATTATTAAAGTGTGTGTGCCTAATTATTGTTTTGATGGTTATAGTGATTCCATCAAATTTTTGGGAGGATTTGATTGTTCTGTGTAATTAATTAGAGATGTTACCGGTCAGGCAGGGGTTGGGGGCTTTTCTTTTAACCATTTAAAATTCTTGCATTCAAACCTAAACACAAATTTGAACTAGTGACAACTTGTCAACTGATACTCCCAGCTGTAAATTGAAATCAACCACTCATATCATAATAGCAACTGCAAATATATACCACATTTTACACTCTATTTGATTTGATACCCAAAAATCTGACTATTAAAGCTTCACCTGACTTATTAATCAAGTTTATTAAAATAATTCAAAATATTTAGTATTTAAATTATCTATCCGGGAAAAAGGAAGCTAGATAAGAATTTGGTTTAAACAATAGATATTATTGATTGACATTCCTATATGTAAGTAATTCTAATTCTGATTATTTTTTGTTTTCATTTGCATAGTAGTCTAATGATACACACACACACACACACACGTAGATAGAGTAGGAGAGAAACACTGTACCCAAAAAAAGGAGTTGGAGAGAAACACTTAAGTGTTATTTGGTTTGAGATTTTTTTCTCGCTTTTAATTACAAAAAGGCCATCTTATTCTCGCTTTTAATGAAAGCAAATAGGCTTTTAGATGTTCTGTCTGATTGCACAGTCATTGTAAATTTTCAACAGAATCAATAAACTTGGTTCTATTTGCCAGTATTCTGGTTTTCATACGTTAAAAATGGTTCATGCAGGCCGTTCATGTTGCTGCACAATATGGACAGACAGCTTTCTTAAATCACATTGTTGTAAAATACCATGCTGATTTTGATGTGCCTGATAATGACGGAAGGAGTCCTCTACATTGGTATGCCATAAATCTCTTGATTGTTATGCATTGGCGATGAAATCCTATTTTGAAAGTAACAGATAGTCATTGTCATATTTCACCATATTTTCTTCTAGTGCACCCATTAAATTACGTAAAATCTCTTTAAGTACACAATGCACATAATACTTACATGATACAGTATGTATAGTTCTCTTTTTTTTTCAAAAACAATGAATTCAATTGAGTGTTAACCAGTGAATGGGGCCCCAATGGGTTTCAAAGAGTTTTAAGTACTTTAGGTTTGTAAATGCATTGTGTCTATTTGTTGAAGTTCACCCTAAATATTCTCCTATGCTTTCAGAAAACTAAATTTGTGGAAGTTGATTTCCTTTTTACTTAGTTTCTTAAGTTCTTAATTCTTACGACCAGGGCTGCATATAAAGGATATGCTGATGCAATAAGATTACTTCTATTTAGAGATGCAAGTCAAGGAAGACAAGATAAAGATGGTATACTGTGCTGGCATTTAATATCTGTTGACTTTTCTACGTTCTCAATTATGTGCTCTTATCGTTTTTTTTCTTTCTATCTCTAGTTTTAATATTCGGTCAAGACCAGCCTGGAATATACATATTTGAGATCATTCTATCATATGCTAGAATAGACATCACTTATATGGGATTGGTAATATGGGTATTGTGTACTAGACAGACTTTGCAAGAATAAAACATACTATATGAGATTCGACAACTCTTTTAGACTGATTAATTTTATAGGACTTCTATTTCTGACTTTCTGTATTTGTTTTGTTTTTCTTTTTCCGGTCCGAGGGTTCATTATCCCAACACATATATCTAATTATAATTATAATAATCTTTTATGAAAAAGAAAAATATTTGAAGTGAAAATGTTTTACCATTGTTCTATGAACAGCTCCCTAATACTAGGTTGAATTATTATCATGCATAACTTTAAATATCATGTATACATTGATTTAATTGTCTTGCAGTTGCTGGTTCAAGGCGTCTGTATGCTGGAACAACTTTTGAAATTTACGACGTTTCAGACCCATGTACAGTCTGGGGAGTTTGTTTGGGGCACGAATTTGAGATTATATATTCTAGGCATTTGATGATAAATCCATAAAATTTTGAATGTTCTTATTAATTAGTACATCAGAATGAAATCTTTTTTAATTAATACTTTTGAAATGGGTTGTTTGTGCTATTAACTTATAATTATGCCGGTCATTTTAGATTTTGATGTGATAATATTCAATAAATCTGGTTTAGGTTGTACCCCATTGCATTGGGCAGCATTAAGAGGACATTCAGAGGCGTGTGCTGTGCTTGTGCATGCTGGGACGAAGGAAGAATTGACGGTGAAGGACAATGCAGGATTCACTCCTGTACAGCTTGCATTCGATAAAGGTCATCGACATGTCGCCCCTTTCCTTGTACGTACCATTGTATTGATAAGGCCATTGATTGTGTAAATTTTCAGGAACATTCTTCATGAAACTTATGATAATCAATAACCATTGTCAAATTTAGTTTTGCTATGAGTAGTCAATAATAGGTTGACTCACATCTCATTTTCCCAAAGTATAAGCTGTTAAGGCATATGAATGGTTTTTATGTCTAAGATGTCCAGTACGCAATAGCCCATTAGGCTTGGAGCATTGACAGTGTTCAATCCTACCTAACCTTGTGCTGAGTTTTAACTTTTTTAGTTTAAACGACTGGGGAAATCAAGGATTACACTCTAGACTACGTTGATTGGAGAGACTTTGATACTGGCTAAAAAGCTATGGCTAAAGACCGAAAGCTACTAGAACGTGCCTTGCCATGATTTTTCTATTCACTGTTAAACAGCTTCACATGCATTTTCCTAAACATGAAGGGTTTGCATGAATTTTTTATGGAGAATTTTGAATAGTTTAATGTACAAAGATTGGGATAATTGTTAAAACTTAAATAACAAGCTTCAGCTATATATGGTTTTGTTTAATATGGAACTACTTTCCAGTTGAGTATTGTTGAAAGTTTGGAACATCTATTCAACATCTATCTGCTAACTATAATTAGTATCAGTATCAGATGTTTTAATATCTAATGCTTGAAGCCCAATATACTGTACTAATAGCGGTGCTAAAGTGCAAAAGAAGTTATTTCTCAATCTTCAGCAAGTGAAATAGGATGCATGTTAAATTATTGAAGTTATCCTTATAAGCAACATAATTTAGCAGTAGGTGGTGGTGAATTATATATCATATAGTAATGTTAATGCCTGGTAGGCTGATACCAACGTACTGATCAATGATATCAATGGATCTGTTTTTGCATACTTTTCATTATAACTACTGTTTTATGTAATTAACTGGTGTTACTTTGAGTTTCTTTACTCTTCTGAAGTTGGTGTGGAAAAGAAAACGAGGGGGATATATTTTATCTGGCTGAAGTTTCTAAATTAAAATGAGAATAACAATACTGTTAACTAGAACCATCATATATTCATACTTTGCTTTTGGATATTGCATGGGAACAATGCCTTGTTGCATTTTGTGTATGCAGTTATACTCTTATTGTCTCTGTAACTGATTATAGTGTTCATTTGTATTTTTGCAGTCTAATCAGCAACGGTCTCATAGCAACCCCTGGAGACGCAAACTTTATTGTGGGATGGTAACAGATATTGGTTATGCTCCCATTTTAGTGTTTGTTATAGTCTCTCTCTCGATCCTTTTCGTCCATTCAGTTGTTGCAGGTATTTTCAAAATTGTATTCCAATTTGCAATGTCACTCATACAATGCACTCATATTACTTGAGTATTTATATGAATATTACCATTACTAAATCTTTCCCGTTAATGGCAGCTCCTAACCTTAAAAAGATAACCGCCGCTGTTGGATTTTGGTCATGGATAGCTATCTCTTCATCTGCTGCTTCCTTGGTTATGTTTTATAGGTGTAGTAGGTAATTTTCTGTGTCATGCATTCTTTCTGATTTTGTGTGTGTGATGTGGTAATATAAATATACCGAATTCTTATTTGTAACATTATATACTTTGAATTCCCTACCTTCTACCGGTGCATGTCTGTTGTTGTGTGAATGCTCCAATAAGTTATTGAGGAGCCAGAAATTTGGACTTGGGACTGAAACTGGGAGGATGCTTACTAGGCCCATTATGGGACAGGAAAAAGCTAGAACAGAAGGGAGTGTTTTGGTGGGCTTTAAGAGGGACAAGGCCATTATTTTGGTGGGCGTAAGAAAAAGAAAGATGCGAGAGAAGAGAATGGGGTAGCTGCCTAGCTGGCAGTTGGTTACATTTGGGTTGTTATAGGGGAGGAGAGGGGAATAATGACAAGGACATAAGAAAATTCTGTAACAACCCGAGAGGGAAGGCAGGGAGAGAGTTTTCTTCTTGAGGAACTTAGCTCTTGTTTGCTTGTAGAGAGCTCAGTCTCTTGATTTTTCCCTGCTCTATCAGGAACTTCTGTGTTTCTTTGCATGTAAAAATGATATTGGAGCATTTAGCATGATTTTTATTCATGATGCATTTTCTTGCAAAGATGGAGCATCTATTTTTGTTTCAATACTAATAATTTCATTTGCTGTTCATATGCATACAGTATAATATATGCCAAGCCTGCTATACACAATTAATACTATTAAACATGATAATGTGTTCTAGTATATCAGAAAGTTTTGCTTGATTTTTATTTCTAAATTTACGGTCACCATAAATTTTTGATGTTATCTTCAATCGTATATGCAGTAAAGATCCAGGTTATATAAAACGGCCAGGAGAGATGGGTACTCTAAGCGATACAGAGGTATATGTCCTTTCATGATTTTGTTAAAAATTGTTGCTTGTATGGGTCTTGTCAAGACAAGACTTAGGCCAGATTTTATCAGGGGAGAACAATCATATTACATGGATCCTCTTTCCTGAGTAATGACTTTGTGGTAGGTAAATTAGATGTTTTCTAGTTAAAAAAATCACTTCAATTTATGTCAGCAGGAATTGGATGTGTGGCACATTCTGTCGCATGTCGGGGAAATTAAATACTTGATGCAACTTCAAAATAATTCCAAAGCATTGACCATAACATAATTTTATTGTTTGTTTATTCTTATAAATGCCAATTTATACTTAAATTAATACTCTAATATAGGCACTTTTGCTTTGGTTTTTTAAAATTGTAAAGTCTGTGAATGTTACTTTGTTGTATTCTGCAGGATCCTTTGTTGAATATTGAGCTTAATAGTTCCTCTGTTTGGATGGGAAATTGGTCTCAACTTTGCCCTACCTGCAAGGTTTACTGCATGTGCATTCTTTTGAGTATTTGAAAAGTCTAATGTTGATGATACCTTGCTTTCCTTTATGTCTTATTTTATTAAATTCTCTAAAGAAGTGATCACTTATCAGGTTTTCTCGAATTGTATTATCAGATAATAAGACCTGTCCGGTCTAAGCATTGCCCTACTTGTAAGCGTTGTGTAGAGCAGTTTGACCACCATTGTCCATGGATATCTAATTGTGTTGGGAAGGTAAGTACTGCATTATTTTAATCTTTACCCACTAGAAGAAAAACTCATTCTTATGACAGACTTCTTTTCCACATTTCGTATGAGCCTTAATATCATAATTGATATTCATCTTGCAGAGGAACAAAAGGGATTTCTTTATTTTTATCTGCTTGGGAACTATAACTGCTTCTTCCAGTGCCATCGTTGCAATTCATAGTATGCCTTACAGAGCTCTTTTTACAAAGTTTTACATAATGAAGCTGTATAATTTTTTGTTTCACCTGAACTAGATAACAGCCTTGTGTTCCATGACAGGAATTTGGACATCAATACCAGCTTTACCGGCAGGAGAAACATGGATCCATCAGGTATTAGTAAGACATCCAGGTCTTGTTGCATTTTTGGTGATGGATGCTGTTGTCTTCGTTGCAACTACAACTTTGACAGTAACACAGGCTTCCATGGTAATTGCATAAACAATACCAGCCAATTTTTTTATTTATCAGTAATCATTGAGGTTCTCGTTAGCAATATATCAGGGAAAACTTCAAAAAATAATTATTGATAAATATTTACCAAAAATGTTGCAACATCCTTATCATCAATAATGTTAAAGAATTAGTTATCTTTGTCCAAATATGAAATGTTGCCTACCTTTAGGGAAAAGAAGAGGAAGCAACTTACTGCCATGCTTAGCAAATCTGAAATCTGTTAAATATACATTGCGCACAACCATCTCACTCACACCGTTTCTAACTTTCTATTTACTCAAACAACTCGAAGATGGTAGGTATATAACTTGTTTACAAATTGTGCTGCAGATAGCACGAAATGTGACCACAAACGAATTAGCGAATTCCTCACGGTATGAGTATCTTCGCGGTCCTGATGGGCGGTACAGAAACCCATATAATCGTGGTTGGTGGAAGAACTGTGCTGATTTCCTTTTTCTGGGCCATACAGACGATGATGATATTGCTTGGCCTCCATTACAGCAGGTGGCTACTTAGAGCAATTTCCCTTGCTTTGTGTATACATCCTGTGTTTTATTATTACTTGGTTCTAATTCATAGATATATATCAGTCATTTGAAGGCTGCTCATTTACTGACACATGTACATTTAATTGTATTACAACACAGAAATAAAACTACTTTTTTTGGGTCTTCAGAAAACACATTTTTTTTATACACTGCATTCACTCATGTGCCAATAGTGCAAGTGTTTCGTTGATTTCGATTAGTGCTTTCAAAGGAACAACGAAAACACAGATGTCTCTTTTTATATATAAATCACAAATGTCTCTTTGATTTAAAGATATATAATGCATGGCATGAATAAAAAAGAACAAATGAACAGATATCTGTGTTTATTTTTATGAATACAGATATCTGTGTTTAAAGATATATGTGCAAGATTTAATGAACAAATTTCCATCTTAGCAATTTTCTCATGATTAAATTCCTAATAATTTTTTAAATTTAGGCCTTCCAATGTTTGGGTATCTAACTCCTACAATTTTAGAGCTTTTGGTTTTGTCATGATTTTCAGTTAGAAATATATACTAGTTCCTAAAAATTTTAAGAATTTTGGCCTTCCAATTTAAGAGATTCTGATCCAACTCTCAGTTAGAAATATAGAAAATAACAATGCATATCAATAAAATTACAAGGAAAAATGATGTTTGGATGTAATTCTCTTGTCGATTACGTTTTTTTAAGAGTTAAGAGCAAAAAGAAAGAGATAGAGATGAATACATACGTTGTCATTCTTTTGATGTTTAAATAGTATAGCTGAATTACAATATCATTGAAATGAGAAAAAATGTTTGAAATATTAAATGAGACATCAAATAGGGATCTGGATTCCATGTGTTCGATTCGAATAACCATGCAGTCATGTAGTCCCTGCATTGTAAGCCTTTAGATTTAAATTTTGGTGGTCCAAATTTAAAGATTGATGACTAAGATTAACCTGCAGTTAAATAGTGATTGCAGGAATCTATTCCCATCAAATAGTCCTTGTTTTGCAGAGTATTTTTAAAATTTGAGTAAGATGTAAAAGATAAAAAGTAAAATATATTTCAAATTTGATGTTCAAACAACACAATTGCTATAATATAATCAACTGCCATATTTTTTATAAAAAATAAATAAAGAGGTTTTGAAGGTCAGAAAAGATGAAAACTCAATGTATGAATGGGAGACTACAAAATAAAAAAATTAGAATGCCAAGTTACAACAATAGTAGAACTTTTGAATGATACATTTTAAATGATACAGACAGATGAAACCAACCATGACTAGTTTTATTCAAAACATCAGAGCTATGAAATGTTCTGTATTTACCATATATAATTGACCTCTTGACCTTACTCCCAAGTAGCTGAGGAGATGGGCACGAAAACATCGCGAGCACTCTAAACAACAAGCCAAAATAATTTTGACAGTGGATCTAACTTCTCTTATTGAATAGAAATAAATAACATTCTTAGCCGGAATGAGACAGCTGTGGGATATCTTGATAGGCAGTGTCAGGCAGTCGGGGATCAACTCTGCTGGATTCCGCTAGGCCATGACTGGTTTTTGACAGGCTTTAGAATGGCTCCAACTTCTGACAGAGCATCTTCGTCGATTCCAGAAGCTGCAAGTTCTCTTGTAGCAGCAACATTTTCCTCCACCTATATTTTCTCAATTTAGAAAAGTTCATCCGTATCAAGTGATTGGTCTACAACTCTACATCACACAAATTGTTCTTGAGATATGAGAAACTCTTGCACAAACATTCTTGCATAAGCCTAGTGCACACAGCTCCCCACTATTGACATATATTACTAATTATAGTGGTTAATCATCTGTGACTGTCAACCATTAATTAATATTGTGTGAATATTACATTATTGATCTGAGCGCACTAGGATTATGCAAGGAATTTCCCATTTTTCATACGACTGTTGATAGAGTATGAGAAAGGACACGAGTAAACAAATATTGCATTAGCATACGATTTTTCAAATTCATGACTTGTTCTTTGATTAGTGCGTATAAAAAGATAGAAGAAATATGTGCATATTTTACAGAGGAAAATGCCCATATATATGCCTTAGTGAAAGCAACAAAGAGAGAGGTAACTATCTGATAGACCAAGCTAATACATACAAAAGCTTTAGGGCAAGGCTTAATGTTAATGCATTATCCACCAAATCACAGATTTTCCGAAAATAGTTGCATGCAATTAAATATGACAGTTTATGAAGATGAAACAGAACCTGTTCGACAGATTTCATGCCAACAAGCACCGAGGTGATTTCCTTATTTAACAAGCTGTACTGCAATGCTAACTTTGAAATGTTTTTTCCAGTTTCTTTGCAATAGGTAGAAGCAGCTCTACAAGCAGACTGCAAATTCCAAATAAAATACATAGAACCAGTTTAGTTTTCGAAGAAATATGTAATATACCAGATCATAGACAGAAAACAGAGATTCACGAGAGACATTGTTCAAAATGTCCTGGAACATCATTAGTACTAGTAGGCAATTCCCCAAAAGATGGAAGGCCATGATCATTGGTTAAATATGTCATATGGGGGAAAATCAGTAGGTTGGCTAATTAATTTGGGTGTTTTTTCTTAATGTGACCAATCAAATAAAAAATTTCATTGATTTCTGTCTTCTATTAAACTACTTTCAGATATTATAACCAGTAATTTGAGTTTCTTTGCTATATGCAAATTCTGTTTCAAATTTCAATGCTCAATTTTCTTTTATTGTTGTTTGTGTTTCTCTGGCAGAACTTATTCACTTTCCTTTCATTTACATATACAAAATACTTTCAGAATTCAGATCTTATACATCGAGTAACATTATCCTGTTGTATCAGAAAAATACCAGTGCCCAAGAAGTTTAGTAACACATCACAATTCATCTTTTCTTACAAAAGATGATATTGGTGCAAATTTCTTATTTACTCTATAACTAACTCACTCAAAATCTCAAACACACACACACACACAAGCATGATTTGGTTTTCACGATCAAACTCAAGACTGACTTATTTTAAGGAAACACTGAGACTGAGGTGTGATCATAACATGTAAATTAAGGTTCTTATTTAATGTTTCCTACAAAATGTGAACTAAAATTAGGTCTCAATGTAACAGATATAGTATTATCAAATTTTTATTGTTATTAGTAAATAATAAGACGAGACCTTAAGTTCTGCGGAAGCAGGATGCCATTCGGGAGGGCCAGCCTCAGTGAGAAGACCCATTGCCAATGGAGAAGCACTTATAATACCAACACCTTTGGACTTCAGATAGGGCACTATATCCTCCAAGGTCGAATCATTGATAGAGTGATGGCAATAGGAAAGGATGACATCCAATGTTCCAGGCGGAACCCTATCAAGAACATAAGTAAATACCTCCAAAGGAAGTCCCGTAATCCCAATGAAACGAGTCTTCCCTGCTTCTTTCAGTTTCTGGAGTGCAGGAATTGTCTCGTTAACAATCTGAACAAAGTCAAATAGTTAGCACTTCTCAAAATACAGTAAATTAGACCCTAGTAAGATAAACAACTGAATTAAGCATTTATCATATAAGTACTTATGTATAAGCTATTTTTATAAACATAAAATAAAATCAAAGTGTTCTCTCGTCTAAGCTATAAATTGTTTTCGTAAGCTATCCTGGAAAACTAATGGAAATAAGCTAAACACAAGTTATGAACATGTTATAAGTTGTTTTCTTATGCTCTCCTTAAAAAAAGTCGTTCAAATGTTTATGTTAATAGATAAACTCAAATAAGTCAATCAGAACAAACCCTTAGTTAAGATAGTGCGTTATTCTCTCAAACAGTAAACTCAAATAAGTCAATCCAAACAAACCCTCAGCTAAGATAGTGCCTTATTCTCCCAAACAGTCTCACAAAACTTACGTAAGCAGATAAGCTCAAATAAGCCAATCCAAACTCGCCCTATGATATGTCTAATATAATCAACAATTAATTAACTAATTCTAAGAAACTTTGCTAATTTCACATCACATACAATTTTCTTATCTGATTATGCAACAATTGTAACTATAATGATTAAGGTGGAAAATCAGACCTGATCTAACGATCCAAATTCAATGTCATGACATTGAAGAATATCAACATAATCTAACTGCAACCTTTCCAAACTTTCATCTACACTTCTCGTCACTCTCTCTGCACTAAAATCAAATCCCTCAGCGTACCTTCCACACTTGGTTGCAACAATGTATTCACTTCTCGGAACGTTCAAAGCTTTCAATGCCTTTCCGAGCACTTTTTCTGACAGTGTTCCTCCGTAGTAGCTTCAATTTTTGAAAAATTGTTAAATTAGAAGAAGAAAATGAAAAAAGAGAGAGAGAAAGGAAAGAGAGCGTACGGTGAAGTGTCGAATAAATTGATGCCGGATTGAAAAGCGAGACGAACGGAGGCATTGGCTTGTTCTTCGGAAACGGAACCGAAGACGTTGCCGAGTGGTGAGGCTCCGAATCCGACGGAGCTTAGTTTGAGTCCGGTTCTTCCAAGCTCTCTTAACTCCATTTTTGTTTTTTGAGAGCTTACGCAAGAGAGCTTCTTCTTCCTTGGATAACTATCATTTGTACTTTTGGTACAGTTTGTTATGGAAATTTCTCTTTACCCCCATGTGTTTTTCCTAGTCCCGAAAATTCCTTTTTTGCCCTTTAGAATAATTTAGAATGTATTTTTTTAAATAAATTAAAATTTTCGGATTGCAAACTTCAATTTTTCTATTTATTTTTATTTTCATTTGTGTTTTTTTAATTCATCAAAATCTTATGTTTTTTTCGTATGTTTTTTTTATCGGTGGATGACTTTGATGTGGTTCTAAATTCTAATTCTATCAAATCCACTAGACTTTTAAAAAAAAAGTAATATAAGAAAAAAGAAAAATTCACATTTATTAAGAAAATTAAAATGTGAGAATTTGAAGTATGATTTTTTTGTGTTTTTCTTGAAATAAGTTTCATGCGAACATATAAAAAAAATTCTAATTAGTTACTCCCTCCGGTCACTATTATAAGCAAATTTGACTTTTTTGGTACATTTGAAAAGTGATGTATTTGCTTATAATAGTGATTGGAGTGAGTATTGACTATGGGGAAAAGAAAAGAGAGGGTAAATTAAAAGACAATAAGTAAAAGTAAACATTGGAAATGATAAAAGTTGATTTTTTTGCTTATAATTTGGACAAGAAAAAGTGATTTTTTTTGCTTATATAATATCGGACGGATGGAGTATATATTTTCATGTATTTTGTATTTTGAACCTCTAATTATACCCTATATCGGCTAACATATCGGACATTTGTTTGTTTCACAATAAGAATGATGGATCTGCCCCGTGAGCTTAGCTCAGTTGGTAGGACGTTGCATTTTATATGCAGGGGGCCAGGGTTCGAACCCTGATCATCCCACTTATCCACCTTAAAAAAGTGGAATTTCTAACCATTAGACTACTTGACCAAAAAAAAAAAAGAATGATGGATCTAAACCTACCAATCAAATTTCAGAAGATGTCGAATTTGACACACCAACTCCAACAAGAAGAATGAACTATATTAATTTTTTTAAGAAATAGAGAATATTTCTCAATTCCTACTCTTCCGAGGTTTCAATGTAGTATGATGTCAATGGATATCCGTGGGGCGGATAGTATGATATCCGTGTCCGCTCCGTTGGATAAATACGATATCCATATCCGCTCCATATCCGTCAAGCGGGTAATCCATGAATTTTGAAGTATCCGTGTATATTCACAGATATCCATGAATAATAATTTTTTAAAAAAATTGTGATTCTTGTAAAAAAAAATTTATTTTAATTACTTTAAATTTGTTTATCTTCTTTCTAAAGAAGCAAGAAAAAGATTATTATCACATAATAACATTCATACATTTTCAATTTAACAACAATAGTCAACACATTTATTTTTCTTTTCACCAAAATATAATAATATCCATACATTTCTCTTTAGAAAAAATTTCATACATTTCATTTCTAATCAAAACAAAGTTCATCACAAAATTCTAAAGAATTAAAAAGGCTCTTATATATTTGATAACTAATAATATTTATATAATATTCTTATTTACTAACGGGTATGGATATCCGCGGATACGGATACCATTAAATCTGCATCCGTATCCATTAACTATCGGGTAATTGAAATATCCATTTATCTTACCCGTGGATATCCATTAAACTATCCGCTCCGTGTCCGTGGCGGATTTTATCCGCGGATATCCGCGGGTATGGATATTTTTGCCATCCCTCACCTCCACACCTCCTCTTCTTCCGTCGCATCCTCACCTTCCCCTCTTCCGACGACATCGCACCTCCGCACCACCTCACATCGTGGCATCTCTGCACCACCTGATATTGTTGTTGCAACTCACTCCAAAACATTTGATTCAAGTGGTTAATAAGTTTCTCCTATGACGAATAATTTGGAAGAACTCAAGTTTAATTCCTAATGTAGACAATTTTTGGTCAGACTTTACTTACCACTCGGCCGAACTTTGGATTATTGGACCCATTGTTTGGGAACCGGGGGTTAATATAAATAAAAATATAAATATTATTATAAATAAATGCAAAATATAAGATATTGAATTCAATGTTGTGTGTTGTATTATTTTTTTATTATAGTAATTTTTAACCCATGTTCGACTGCAATTAATCTCCGAATCTGTTGAGCACATGATGATTATTTTTTCTCAACTGAAATTTCTTCTTACGTAAAGGTCAAAGTTTGAACTCGTGACTATTTGTTTAAAAAGTTCAAATCCTTATCATTAGAAACACTTCATTATTTATTTAAAAATATAATTAATGTGGCATCCTCCAAAATTAAGAGTATCAATTATTTTGGATCAAATTATATTTTGCAAATAGATTGAATATGTGGGACAGAAACCAATCATCCGGGAGAATCTTAATGTGATTTTTGATGGAAATAACTTTTGATCAGACTTTACTTAGAGTAATTCGCGGCAAAAATTTGAATTATCAGACGTCCTTCTTTTGAGAATCAGATGGTTAACAAAAAAATAAAGAATTAGTATGAGGTTAGTTGGTGTACAGTATACACGTTTTGCTAGGTTTGTAGCTAGGTAACTGTAAGCTGAGTTGTTCCAGCAAACACAAGATCAAATAATTGTAAACCAGCTTCAACAAAACTGGAGGACACAATTACACAACATTTCTCTTCTTACTTCCTACCAAACGACCATATATATAAGTACTACTAACCATTTTAATATTGGAATTTCAAACATTATTTCATTAATGCGCGTAAACTTTGATATAATATATATGCATGTTCATTGTTCAATGGCCCACACTTTCACTGGATGTTAAAATTTTCATCAAATCTACAGCAGGTTCACTAAAGCGACTTAATTAATATAATTGCAAAAATGTAATAGTTTTGAGCACGAGTTAATATTGTACAATGTAGTACAATTTGTAAAGGGAGAACCAGCGTTGAAATTTTGCTCCTTAGCGGAAATCGTGGAAGGTAGGGTTTAAAGAACTAATCACATACTGCCGCGTCATTTTGTGAGAATGTGTTTCGCGACAAACAACATTTTCCGAAATAAATATATTAATCAGTGGCATTTTTCATGACATATATCTACTGATATAGGCAATTTCTTTATAGTTTGTTAATAGCAATAGGTTAGATAATTAACTCTATTACTGATAATGGCAAGTAATCATTGACTAAGAAAAACTGAAATGAGAGTTGAGGAGGAATTAATCAAGGAAATAAAAATGTACCTTGAGGCTTTAGGTATGTATAGGGACCACATAATCAAGAATAGTCCTTTTCATTTGTAAGCTATTTCAATGACTTGTTGATGAACACCTTCCAAAAGTCCACAAAACTACAGAAGTTAGATCAAGATGTGTAAATTTGTGAACCTCTAAATATAAAAATAATGTTATGTCAATTTTTCTTGATTAAGAAATAGTAGGTATCTTAGGGTGTATAAGCTGATTCACATCAAAACCCGTGAGCATTTTACTGTTCTAAGATGGGATACAGTGATGTTATATATATATAAGTTAGGATACATTAATGAGCATTAACAAAATACTTAAATCTTGTACATTTGTTTATGAGTAAGCTTCGTTTTCTATCAATATTTATTTACTTTGTTCATTATGATTGTTACACTCTATGAGTTCATGAAATTGATTTGATACCTGATATTTACATTGACCTTTTTTTATTTCAAGGTTAGATTTCTTATGGAGAATATTTCATTCATCAGAGGGTTTCCTGATCAGGTAAGATATATAGGTTTTGCAAATAATCTAATAATGGTATAAGGAAAATATGTGAAATTTCCATGAACATTCTGAAAGGATGTGTTTGATCTTGCAGGAAATAATGGAGGATCCTTCTTTAAGTCTTCATCAATGGCATTTGAACTCTATTGATGAGTCTAACTCACTGCCAATAGCTGCTGCTTTTGGAGATACTTTACAACATCATTCACATATTTATCCAAACTTTAATCACAGAACTTCAGTTGAAACTGCTCCGAAACTAGATACTCAATTTGTTTCGTACCCGAATCTTGTTTCATTTGTCGATTTGAATCAAGTAAATCAGTTTGGATTAATGAAGCCTAAGGATGAGATGGTTTGTCCTCAAAACAACAGGATAGCTCCTTCTGATATGATATCGCAAGGAACCTTTGAGGCCAAAAAGTTAGCGACACGTCCTAAACTCTCTCTACCTCAAGAACACATAATAGCTGAAAGAAAGCGGCGTGAAAAACTCAGCCAGCGCTTCATTGCTCTATCTGCACTTGTTCCCGGCCTACAAAAGGTATATGTAATTTGGCTGTCGTGAATTTTGATATTTTACTTGGAGCCTAATTCAACTCTACGAAACCAATTTGTAAAGTGAAAATTGCTTAGTTAGACTTTATAATCTCTGTCTAACGAGGGGCTTGTGTTTTTTCACCTGATATTTATTTTTAACACATGTTAGAGTATTTAGTGTTTAATCGCACCATGAATATATAGATAATGTGTTTATTATGGTACTGTCTTTATTAATTTGTGGTCTAATTTTCCAATGTACTACTAACAGATGGACAAAGCTACTGTTCTTGGAGATGCTATCAAGTACTTGAAGAAATTGCAAGAGAAGGTGAGGGATCTCGAGGAGGAACAAAACATGAAGAAAAACGTGGAAACTGTGGTGGTTGTGAAGAAATCTCAATTACGCAGTGATGTTGAAAACTCTTCTGCAGAATCTGGCAGTCCCTTTGACGAGGAGCTGCCAGAAATTGAAGCAAGATTTTGTGATAGAAATGTCCTCATAAGAATTCACTGTGAGAAAACCAATGGAGTTGTGGAAAAAACAATCCATGAAATTGAGAAACTTCATCTAAAAGTCACCAACAGCAGTGTCATGACATTTGGAAACTGTGCACTCGATATAACAATTATGGCTCAGGTAATCTTTGTATATTTTATATTGTCCGAAAGCAGAAAGTTCAAATAAACCAACAAAAGTATTAAAATATTGAATTAAGTTCAATAAACCAACTAAATTACTACTTGTGCAATTTGCAGATGGATACAGAATTTGACATGACAGTGAAGGATCTTGTCAGAAACCTACGCTCGGCTTTTGCATCTTTCATCTGAGGATGTTCCTTTAGTTCATACTAAACAGATCCCAAAATCATAAGAATATATGTGTTTAAACTTTCAATTTTTCAGTGATATTTCTTTTTACAAAGCCTGTAATGTCAACTATCTCGTCTAAGCCAAGCATGCTCTATGGTTCATTTGCGGAGGGTTTTTTCTGGTTAACTTGTTGACCATGTTAGGGCTATTCTCTCCTAAAATCTTATAAAAGGAGCATTGGATTTTTGAGTGCCTTTGACAAACAGGTCTTTGTGTTGTGAGTTTCTTTCTGTTTTAAACAAATTATGGTTGATTGATAAAAGTTGTATGGAGTTTGAACACTTTGCCGAAGGCTTGTAAGTTCAAACTTCCTGCAAAGTATGTATGTGTCAAAATATATACACTTTATAATGTTTGATTGGCTTTAATGAAATAATTGTAATTTTAGAACATACTGTCTTTTTTTTACATGTTCCATATACACGTCGGTCGGTATGGAAATTTACTTCAACATGATGTGTCGCATAAAAGTAATGATATCAATGTCATCAATTTATCACGATTCATTAAATAGTATAACAGAAAAACATAGAAGATTTTAGCAAATAATTATCTACAAAAATGCTGTTGCCAAAGAGAAAACATACCACCAAAATTCTATCAAATTTGTCATTTTCGAGATACAGCAGAATCTTAAGGGACAAAAGATACCATTACTATTTGCTTTGTAATGTCAAATGTGCAATGGAAAAGTGGAAGATTAAACAAAATTTGATCTGGAAATAGTAAAATGGCTTATATTGTAGGGTTTTCACTTCAAGAATATATTACAAATATTACAAGATTTTACTGATGTCATATCAGTTATCGTCGACATCTAAGCCATGGACAACACAAAAAACTACTATGAACAGAGAGAAATGGGAATTATTACACAAGTTTTTAATAGATATAGTAAAGAGACAAAACAAAACCAGTTTTTCCTTATCTGACTTATTTTTTGATGAATTCTACTCCCTTCTGGATGCTTCCCGCTAACTCTTTCTTCGCCTTTTCCAACCCAATCCTGTTAAGTATTAAACAGAAGAATTTTAACTTGTTCTGATGCTTATTACTTCCAATAAGAAACTAAGAAACAAATTCATCAACTACTGTAGTACCTCTCATACTCATTAAGGGGACCAAGTTGATATATCTCTTCTGCTCCACCACGACCAAGACGAACCTTGGCTGCAAAGAAAGGAAGTTCTGTAACCTGTTGAAGACATGCGTCAATGTTAAATAAGGTATGAAAGGGAAGGCAATGAACATGAATAAGGGAGGAAAAAGGAGTTAAAAATAGTATACCTGAGAATCAACATAAGCACACTCCACTATCCCGGCTTCTCCTTTCAAACCGCGGAGGCATGAGTTAGCAAACTTAGCAGCTGCATATGCCTACACAATCAATCAAGTTGTGTTAATCCCTCTATTGGAACACAATTGATACCAATTGATATTGCTCGGAACTGTAGGAATGTTAAGATAAACTATTAACCATTGATAGTGTTGCCGAACCAGCCCCAGCTTTTGCCTGTAGCATGAATAATTTTTATTAGATTATGATTAATCAGTCGTAAACCAAACATATTTAGAAGGACTAAATGATGTTGAGTGTAAATTATCAATATATTAATAAGCTTATCCCTCTTCTACTCTAATCATATATTTAGGCGATGACTTTATATGACATTACCTCAACAACTTCTGTTCCACCATTTTGAATGCGATTTGTCAGGTATTCGGTTTCTTCTGCAGTGAAGCTACTGGGAGGCTTAACCTGTAAAAACCAACTTTGAAGAAGGTTTAGTGACTTGTTCAACAGTATTGATATTTTTAAGTAAGGAATTATCGAGTATCGTCTACAAAACCTGTGACAAGAGAGGTAATATCGTGACTCCTGCATGACCTCCTACCACTGGAACATCAACCTCTCTTGGATCAACACCAAGTACTTCTGCCTGCAAGAAAGAAAAACATACACCAGCATGTACTCATATAATAGTAGGAAGGAAATTCAATTATGAGATAGAAGCGGAAAGCTAAGCTGAGTTGCTTACCACAAAAGTATTTGCCCTCGCAACATCGAGGGTTGTAACCCCTAAAAGTCGCTTTGGATCATATGTACCGGCTTTCTTGAAGACCTCAGCAGCAATTGGCACAGTGGAATTCACTGGATTGCTAATCAAGTTGACAATTGCATTAGGACAGCTCTTGGCAATTCCTTCACACAGAGTCTTCACAATTCCAGCATTTATCTTAAATAAGTCATCCCTTGTCATTCCAGGTTTCCTCGGCACACCAGCAGGTATAACGACCAAGTCCATGCCTGTAAGTGCATTCTCAAGTTGCCCCTGTCCTAGAAAGCCACGAACCTAGAAACCCAAATACAATTGCATCATTCAAACATAATAGCAGCTAAAACATTGTTAAAACAATTCACACACTGACGGTTGGAATCTGTTGCTTCAGTGAAGTCGCATTCAAAGTTCATAGGAACGCGAGAAATATCAACACGACACACAACCAAACATTTTGTGACACAATTTTAGATCAAACTCAACAGTATCTTAAATAGAACTGTATAGAAACGTCGATGAAAAAGAAATTACCACAGCACCAGTGTCAATGTGACTAACATCAGCAGTGACACCAGGAGTGTTGACAACATCATAAAGATGAAGAACAGAAACCAATGGATTAATCTTCAACAGCAAAGAAAGGGATTGACCAATTCCACCAGCAGCCCCCAAGATTGCTACTTTGAATCCAGGCGCCCCACCTTTCACTCTGCAGTTAGCTTTGTTAATTGCAACATCACCTCCTTCCTGTCATTACAAAACAAACATAGAATTCATACACACAAGGTTTTCAGAATAAAAAGGCATGCCACCATGTTTTAGGCCGCAATTTAAGCCGCGACATCAAAGTTCTTGATTTTGATGCCTTTGCAACCGTAATTGTCTTGTCACCGAGACCCTACCGGCCTCATTTGATCGCAATGGGAATTTTGCAAAATTTAAAACCTTATACACACTATTAAGAAACAACATTTGGCAACAGTTAAATCACAAGTTTATCATGCAAGGAAGATATCTAAAACAAGATGATTTCTACTTCTAGTTAATCATATTGAACATTGAAGTTTGTATCTATGTTGTTTACTATAGTAGTGAGAGAAAAACCTGGAAATTTGGAGGATGAAGATGAGCAGAAATTCTTGCAATCCTCTGATTGGCTCCAGCTGCATGTGCTTCCATTGTGTATGGAGTAATAATTCAGAGACAGAGTGTATGCTAAAGTTGAAGAGTTATAATTGTATGGAGTGTGAAAAAACATGAAAATAAATATAATAAATGAATGGATAAAATATAATAATTGAGAATATATATATGTCTAATGTTTTTTCCATTTTATGTAATTTTAGCTAAAAATGAATTTTGTGTGGAATAAAGTTTTCTGAACCCTTATCTTATTATTATCCTAGTCAAATGAATGTGGCTCTCAGAATTTTAACTAAACTACTACGCCTCTATTGGATCTGGGATTGCACAAATGTCAAATGAAAGGAAATACATAAATTTAATAAGGATGAGGAACCCATTTTTTTTTAATTATTTAAAAAATGTTAAAAGGTGATGTGACTAAGTACAAATATTATTTATAGTGTTTCTTCCTCTCTTCTAACTCCAGCCTCACCACATTTTTCTTCCTGTTAGTATTTCGGAGAAATGTGATTTAAGGTTAATTTTAGTCTGAAATCACTCATCTAAATTGTTTTTCTTCCTTGTTATAGTAATTAAGTGTAATTTTCACATATTTGTTTATTTTGATTTTCCGTATTCGTACGGTGTATTTTGTCGTTCCGTATTTATGCTGTGTATTTTATTGTCTCGTGTTTGTGCGATGTTCATTTGTTTTAGGTTGAAGGATTAGTTTTGGTCAAGTGCAGATTCAATCAACGTCGACTTTAGTGTCATCAACGCTACATGGCATTAATAATATTCCAAACACTTGTCGTTTTATGGTATTAACATGAATACTGTGAGTTTATTTGCATATTTTCGTATTTTGATTCACCAGATGACGTTTCAGATCTGCGATACTTGTGTGTGATTTTATGGTATTAACATGAATACTATACTATGAGAATGAACAAACTTAAGATTGTAATTGTGATTGCCATGAACCAACACACTTTCATTCTTTGATATCTAACCTTGATTATCAAAGAATTAAATTGAATAATAAGAGTGCACACACAATAATTCTATTTATAAAATTTTGTGTACAAAAATTTTGGGTAACTTTAGTTTGTTAAGGTTTGTTTTTCAATAATTTTGTTTACTAAATCTCCTATGATCTTTTTGTTTATGCATATTCATCTTATTTTTTCTATATTCTTTCTTTAATCTTTTATTTTCATTGACTAAAATTTGTATGGTCTTTTTATTGTTTCAGTTTTAAAAAATAAATATTACTAAAATTTATATAATCTTTCTTTTGTTTTTAATTTATTTTGTTCCTATTTTTATGCATAGATTCAATTTTTGTGTTGTTTATGTTTTTATACATATATCTTACTAATAGAGTAAAATTATCATGATATAAAATTTGGAATTTTTTTTGGTACAAAAGTTGAAATATTCTTAAAACAAATAAGGATAAATTGATAAATTTAGTAGTAATCAATTTTATTATAGTAGAGAAGTTGAAAAATTATTCTCTCTAAATAAATAATCAAAGTTAATACTATTCTCTATTTTTGTTTTTTTTTCTCTGAAGTCAATCTCTATTGTTAATACTCTCTTTGCTAACAAACTAGCTAGTATGTAATTAATAAATAAAGAAAAGATAATAGCATAAGCAAATTTGACATTCAACCCTATACAAATTGAGCAAACTACCTTGAAATACACTCCGGAGGTTGAGATTGTTAATGCCCATTCTTTGCCTTTGTTAAAATTCATTTTCAATATAGGGTGAGATTGTTTTGACTTTAAAAATAATAATTTCTTTTACAAAAATCTAGAGAGTCTTAGGTAGAGATTAAAAGAAATATCTGTCAAATAACCGATTATCCCAAAAGCTTAAGCTGTTAGGAAAGGCTACATCAATGGTTTTATATTATTTCTAACACGCCCCCTCACGCAAGAGCCCACTTGGGCTTGAAGCGTGGATAATGCATAGGCCCACCTACCATATGCTTAAATTCCACTTTCAAAATAATAGATTTTACATTTGTTTGTTTACTATTATAATTTTTTATATAAAATTTGAAGTTTTTACATTTGAGTTTTTTATCTTTGAAAATAATAGATTCTAGAAAAAAATATTAGAATTAAATTTTTGTGAAAACTCAAATTCTACATGATGAATATATGTTCACTTTGAGCTCAAAATAGACTTAGAGTACAGAGAATAGGAAAAGAAAGAAGGTTCACTTTGAGCTCAAAATAGACTTAGAGCACAGAGAATAAAAAAAGAAAAAGTGACAAATCTTTATTCATATGTCTAATCTAAGTTGATACAATGCTAGTATTTAATTTATATAGAATAAGTGTGATACATGGAATGTTCTAGAACTAATCTAACTGTCTTCAAACTAACTTTATTTGTGTTACGAGTTACTTCATTTTCACTAATCATCACACCCCCTCAAGCTGGAAAGGATGTTAGTTAGTCCAAGCTTGTCCTGAAGACTATTAAAAGGGCCAGGATATAAGGGTTTAATCAAGATATCTGCCACTTGATATTTGGATGAGACTAGTAGTAAGTGTAGTGTGCTAGATTGCACTTTGTCCTGTGGCAATCTATCTCAATATGATTGGTCCTTTCATGAAATATCAGGTTTGCTGCAACGTGAAGTGCATTTAGTTATCGCAGTAGATAATGAAGAGTCCATCATGTGGTATATGGAAGTCCTGAAGGAGATATAGTAGCCATTGATCTTCACAAGTGGCTTGAGCTAATGTTCGATATTCAACCTCTGATGATGATCTTAAAACCATAGATTGTTTCTTGCTTTTCCAACTAACAAGTGAATTCCCAATGAAAAAGTAAAAACTAGTTGTTGATCTCGTTGTGTGTGGGCAAGCCCCCCAACCTTTGAGACAAAGAGAATTGACATTAATGTACTTCATAATCACATTTTGATCGAATGATTAAATGTTAGATAAAATAATCATTAGGAGTACTAATTATGGATCTTACGTTAACATAATTCGTAATCACACATTTTATTATCAAAGTTTTTTTTTGTGTGTGCGAGAAATGTCTTTGTAAGGTAATCATTATCAAAGTTTCTTGCAAGAATTGTCATTGTAATGTCAACACTATCTTATCTAAATCTCATCTAATCAATTTGTAATTACAGATTATACTAACGTAAACGTTTACATCAATGTTGTCTTATCTAAAATCTCAATCATCATCCAACTAAATCACGATTACAAATTAGGCTAACACATCAAGATTATCTTTTGCGTTACGATCCAACGGATATGAACTGACCCTATAGAAAAAGCCATGTTTACCGTTGGATGAGTTGAGACACAGACTCAATCCTAAGAAGCCGCGCCATTTCTCTTCAACATCTTCTTCTTCTTCTTCTAGCGCCACCTTCATACTCCAATTCCGGCAACCGCATACACTTTTTCGCAAAATTAAACTAATCAAAGTGTCTCTTCATCTCAAAATCACGCTGACAATAGGTGAGGTTTTGTTCTTCCTCATTCAAAAACCTAATAAGATCTTTACAATCGGATTCAAAATTGGCTTTGGTGAAGAAAACATTGAATTACTGAATTTTTCAATAATAAAAAAAAAAGAATAGGTGAAGAAAATGGTGGAGAGAAGAAGAAAGCCTCTGATTCTGTGTTCAACCAAAAATGTCATCAATTCTGTATTGAAGAAGAATTCTTCAACGAATGAATTCTCTAAATTGCATTTACCGGCTGGAATTCTACGATTCTCCAACAAATTACCTTCTTTTGATCACTCTGCACTCATTGCTCTCTCCACTTCTCTTCTCAAAAGACTTTGCATCACTTCTGGTTCTCCGGTGAACAAAACCTCTTTTTTTAATTCTCAATTTTGCTTCCATAGTGATTCATACTTTTACTCATCAAAATTGTAGTGATTAGATAATTTGTTCATAAAAGTTATGAAATGGAAAATTAGTTTCTACTTTCTAATATTGTAGGCAGTGAGGTGAATCAGTTTACGATCTATTTGTTAGATTGTTGTGAGAGCTTATGAAAACTTCTTATGAGTTATGACATGTCCATAAGCTGAGCTGTTTTCATGTTATTTTCATAAGCTTTTCAGGATAGCTTATGAAAACAACTTATTATAGCTTATAAGAAAATAGTTTGACTTTTATTTTATATTTTGTTATAGAAATAATTTATATATAAACACTTATATGATAAATGCTTATGCTATAAGTCTATAACAGCTTGACTAAGTTGATTATCCAAACAAGGCTACATGTCAGAAAAACTAAGTTGATGCGTAGTTTATGACATAGTTAATTGGAGTGTTTCCGTAAATTTGTTTAGTTCTTTTCTTTTATTTATGATTAGGATATAGATTCATTAGAATTAATTGATTGATGGAGGAACTAATTTGACTGATGTTCGTCATTGTATAAATTCATCAGAATTAATTGATTGATGGAGGAACTAATTTGACTGATGTTCGTCAATGTATAAATTCATCAAAATTAATTGATTGATTGAATTTGACTGATATTCGTCAATGTTAAGGACTAATTTCACATTTCGTTCGTAAATTTAGAGACTAATTTGCCGGACACATATTTTTTAGAACAAAATGATGATTCAATTTTGACTTTATGTTAACATGTATTGATTTTGAGTTTTCTCAGGTTATGGTCAAGAATGCTGAAATGAACACACAGAGAATTGCAGTGGCTATTGCTCTGGACCCTCCTAGCAGTGACACCACTACCCTTGATATAGATCAATCACCATCCTCTTCTTCTAGAATAATGCTTGTTTTTCCTTCCTGTGATTTCCCTCTAAGTGGCCCCTTGTTAAATGGTGAAATTGCTTATTTGTCTCCTCTTTTGGCCTTTAATCTTAACTTGCACATTTCATGTTTGAAATCTATTATTCACAATGGTCAAGATGCTTTGTCGTCTTATTTCAAACCTCAATGCCAAGTCGGTAATGAAGATGCAGCTAAAAGCATTGAAGATTCTGTCATTAATATAGAGTTGGAGCCTCTCACTGAACCTCCCAGATTTGCCTCCCTTCTGAGGGTTGCTTTTGTGAAGATACCAGAATGTGGCGTCCTTGATTCCATTAAACCAACTTCAGATGTTGAATCCAAAGAACGTCAAGACATGATTGACTTGGCTTTGCAGAAGTACTTTGAAGTCGATAGATATTTGTCAAGTAGAGATATTTTCGGAATTAACATTAGTTGGAATTGTAATTCCACTATTTGCATTCCTTGTAACCACAAAACACCAAAGAAAAGTGACAACTTTATCTGTTTTAAGGTATGTTTACCTCTTCCCTCTTATGTTTTTAAGTTTCGTGAAACTGTGTCAGGTTCTTTGTTAGACAGTAACTTATACCTTCAGGTCATTGCTATGGAACCATCAGATGAACCAGTTCTCCGTGTCAATAAAACCTTAACTGCTTTGGTGTTAGTAGGGAGTTCCCCATCTGCCCTTCCTCCGGATTTGCTAATTGCTGGACCAGAAGGGACCATGCCTTTGCAAAGGGACACAGTGAAGACCTTGGCTTCAATACTAGCACCAACTTTATGTCCAACTGCACTTTCTTCCAAGTTTAGAGTTTCAGTACTATTGTACGGCTTGGCAGGTGCGTTCTATATTTTTAGGCCTTGTTTAGGAATCAGTATTTTTTCCTATTCTTTATAATGTATCACCACTTTATATCCTCAGTTGTTGTTGTTGTTTTTGTTGTTGTTGCTGTTTATTTAAAATATTATCTGGATTGACATTAACAAATTAATGCTGTGTTTGGATTGCATTTATTATGCAGGTTGTGGGAAAAGGACTGTTGTTAGATATGTTGCTCGACGACTAGGCCTGCATGTGGTGGAATATAACTGTCATGATCTAACGGGCTCCGAGAGAACATCTGTTGCTCTCGCTCAAGTTTTCAAGACTGCTCAAAGGTTGAATTTAGAATATTAGGAATGATAAGAACAAACATTTTTTCGAGAATTTTGTTCTTGCACAAATTTTATTTTGTGATGGATTAATAGCGTACATACTTAGCTATCAGGACAAGAACATATAATTTCTTCCATTTATCCACCTTTCTTTTCCTCCTCAGTAGTGTTTTTTGCATGTTTTTCTGTCCAAACATCTAGTAGGCTCTTATTGGATAATATTGTCACAGATACTCGCCAACAATACTTCTTCTTCGTCATTTTGAGGTTTTCCAAGATTCGCAATCACCTGAGGTTTCACAAAATGATCAAAGAGGCAATACATCTGAAGTTGCATCAGTCATTAGGAAATTCACTGAGCCCGTTGGCGATCATGGTGATAGTAACTCCTTGGTGAAATCAAACGGCGAATTTGTAAGATCTAACTTAGTTGAATATTGCTACTGCTATCGCTATAACATTCTTCATTACTCTTTGTTCTGTAATCACAAATGTTATATCTTGCTGTATTGTCAATCAAATAAAGTAAAAAATTGAACATCAAAAGAAGTGAACAGGTAAGATAATATTAAGCAATAATAGCAATTTCTGTAATAGTTTTCAGAAAAGGTGATAAAAATGAATTAGCTATTGGGAACTCTAATAAGTTGTGGAAATTTCTCTGCTGGAGATGCAAGCATCAACAGCTGACTATTTCTTTCAGGGACAAAGTATTATTATCTATAAAGTGACATGCAATATACTTTAATTGCAGAAACAAAGTGACCTTAAACATGCAGTGTGCACTCAAACATGACCCCTTAAGATTATGTTCTTCTAAGAGTGTTAATGTATATCTACAAATCCATATATATGTCAATATAAAAAAACGAGATGGAAAAAACTCAGCACATACATTTTCTTTTGTTTTTAACTAAATTGCAAAGATATTCACTGTTACAGCATGCTGGTGTAGGTGGAGAAGACTTCTGAAAAGACGAGTGGGCACCAGGTCCTGTTGATTGCGGCTGCTGACAGTTCAGAGGGTCTACCTTCAACTATCAGACGCTGCTTTAGCCATGAAATAAGCATGGGGCCTTTAACAGAAGAGCAAAGGGCTGAAATGCTATTGCATTCACTTCAAAATGTTTATGGACTCCACTCTAATGTGAGTGTGGAATGGAACCTCCTCTTGTGTTGCGTCTATACCTTCTTTTCTTGCTTTTTTTTTGTTTTGTTTAATAAATGGAGTAGCAGCAATAGTACACATGATAACAATATCGAATGTAGGAGTGTCCTGTGTGTATAGATCTTACATGATATATCTATGAAGATATTGTGATAGGCACTTAACTACAGTTTATGCTCCTGAATCCCTGATCATTACTAACAAGTGTTGACTTTAAACCATTGCATTGGTGCTTCTTGCAGACTGATTTAGAAGGTTTTGTAAAAGAAATAGTTGGACAGACATCTGGTTTCATGCCCAGGGATATGTGTGCTTTAATTGCAGATGCTGGTGCCAGCTTATTTCCCAGGAGCAATGCCGAAGTAGACAAAGATGAACCTGAAGATACAGATAGTTCTCTTAGTTCCAAGGTGACGGAGGACAACAGCCAGTCAAAAGTTTCAGCTTTGAAACCTGGGAAAGAAGACTTGGTGAATGCTTTGGAACGATCCAAGAAAAGAAATGCATCAGCATTGGGTACTCCAAAGGTAAATTAAGCTGTCAGGATTTTGTGATGGTTTTCTCGTTTGTATTCAGTAGTGTTTAAAATTAAGAATAATATACCATTGTTTTATTGTGGAAAAGTGTGCACTTAGCATGTGACATGTCTTCCGGGTGAAAAAGTCCTTCAATTCATGAATTTTTCAAGTATGGATTTTATGCAGGTTCCAAATGTAAAATGGGAAGATGTTGGTGGGCTTGAAGATGTCAAAAAATCAATCCTGGATACTGTTCAGGTGGGCTTCTTATATGGCATGAGTTTATTGGTTGTCACATTTCCCCGGATTTGGAAGTGCAAAACTTCACACTTTTATTTGAAATTCTTCTTACTAAAGCAGAAAACAGTGCCTCCCACATCAACTTGGAAATATATTTGGCGTAAAAAGGAACTTGTGGTTATGTTTACATGGTCAACATTTATAAGATATATCAGACTGCCACATTTCATAAGCTGACTGAGTTAAATTACATTTTAGTGTATACTCCTATCAGATAGAAGAATGCAAATAAAATAAGAATGTGCTTTTGGAGAGTTAAAATTGAAATTTGAATGTACTTGACTCCTAAAGTTCGATGGAAGCTGTCACAACTAAAGTCTGCTAAAAAAAGATTGAATGGACCGTTTCTGCTATGTTATCAAGACTAAATCATGGATTATTCTACTATTTTTTGTAATTTTTGAATAACTGATTCACTCTGTATTTCGTATTTTAGTTACCTCTCTTGCATAAAGATCTGTTTGCATCTGGATTACGCAAGCGGTCTGGTGTTCTTTTGTATGGTCCCCCTGGAACTGGCAAAGTAAGTTGTTAAGTACCTTAATTTTTTTTATCAATTGTTAAGTACCTCTAACTAGAAATATCTTACCTCACTCAGATTTCTTACTCTTTTACTTAAAGAAGTTTTATCATGTCATGTCATTTTATTTTTATTTATTTATTTCTTGTCAGACTTTATTAGCAAAAGCTGTTGCTACGGAATGCTCGTTAAATTTTCTTAGTGTGAAAGGTCCTGAACTGATCAACATGTACATAGGAGAGTCTGAGAAGAATGTTCGAGACATTTTTCAGAAGGTATAACTATATTTTTGTTATTTTGATCTACTAATTTTGTTAAGTTTAATCGAATATATTTGCTCGTGTATCTATTTTCTGAGAACTAGAAACTTTAAGGAGCAGATTTTGATAAAGTGTTCTTCAATATAATTCACAGGCCAGATCAGCACGTCCATGTGTCATATTTTTTGATGAGCTTGATTCTCTTGCACCAGCTCGGGGAGCTTCCGGAGATTCTGGAGGTGTTATGGACAGAGTTGTTTCACAGGTGATTTCCTTTCCCTTTTGAGTATGACCATGATGTTATAAACCTTTTTGTTGGACTTTCTAATGTAAAATATATTTCCCCTTATTAGATGCTTGCAGAAATTGATGGCTTAAGTGATTCAACACAGGTTTTTTTTTTTTATCTCCAATTTTTTATTTATTTATCTTTAGTAAGATATATTATCCTATTTTGCTTCTAATAAGTTTTTCTTTGTTGATGGCTTAATAGGATCTATTTATTATAGGTGCTAGTAATAGACCAGATTTGATAGATCCGGCACTTCTTCGCCCTGGTCGTTTTGATAAATTGTTATATGTTGGAGTTAACTCCGATGCATCATACAGAGAGAGGTAAGCTGTCTGCCTTTCCAGCTCCCTTTGTCCACTCAAGAAGTATCTATTGTTGATAACATAGTGTTGTTCACATCTCTCTCAGGGTACTGAAAGCTCTAACGAGGAAGTTCAAATTGCATGAAGATGTTTCACTTTACGCCATTGCAAAAAAGTGTCCACCAAACTTCACTGGCGCAGACATGTATGCCCTGTGTGCAGATGCTTGGTTCCTCGCGGCAAAGCGCAGGGTATGTCCAGCCAGGATCACTGGTTCCCGTGATTACTTTCTGTCTGTTTTGTTTGATATTAGGCTTGTTCTTGCATTTGAGATGATAGTGGACTATCACTTTATGGAGGGAAATAGCAGCCAGCTTGTATCTATGTATATGTCCATTTTGTGAATTAGAGAGATGGTACTTAACCTTGTTGTTTTGTTCTAGGTTTTGAATGCAGATCCAGAGTCCTCAAACCCAGATAATGAAGCAGATTCTATTGTTGTTGAATACGATGATTTTGTCCAGGTGACTTACAAATTGTAATTTTTTATTGATAATTTTGGTTACTTTCTGATCAAACTCTACCACTAGAGCAACTTCTCCATCCCAAGAGTTTTCTAGTATGCAATCATGTCACTCGCATTTCCTGTAATTTCCAGGTCTTAGAAGAGCTTCAGCCTTCCCTCTCCACAGCTGAGCTTAAGAAGTACGAGCTTCTTAGAGATCAGTTTGAAGGCACCTCTAAATGAATTTTGGACTGAAAAACAAAAAATCAATCATCAACCATTAATTTTGCTGGTATACTAGGGCGTCAAAGTTCTTGCAGTTATACTATGCATTGGCTCACAATAATGAAATCCTGGCCATTAGATTGAGATTGGACAGCTTACAATTTCAACTTCACCAAATCCGAATACAAGTTGTGCATGGTATCTGTTTCGACCTTTTGAATTTGTATACAATAGGCTTCCAACCATGTAATAGGGAACAACCATGTAAAGCCCTACCTATTTTCTCGCGCGCCTTATGAATTTACCAAAATATCCATGTCCGCTACTTAGGTAGCGGATATACCTTGAAAACACCTTACTAGATTCTTTTTTTATAACGTCCGCTACTTAAGTAAGTAGCGGAAGGGTAAAAATGACAATGCATAGGGCGCGTGAGAAGTATGTAGGACGGCAAAAGAAATAGTCATTGTTTTTATGTCTAGTTGACCCCCGAAAGTTATTAGGAGTTGTCCAAATTGTCTCCTTTTCTTGATATTCTTTTCATTTTTATTTTGTTTATGTTCCTATCCATTGAAATTCTTTTGAACGTAATTTGTAGCAAAAATTTTGAGTTGAGTAAAACCTTTGTAATGCCTCCATTTTTTTTCTTCTTTTTCCACAAGTTTTTTCTGAAGAAGGTGAAGAGTACTGGAATTTCAAGAGTAGTATGATGAATGGGAACATGTCAACATTATAAACGTTGCCAAAAAAAGAATACTAGAAACATGATCGTCTTTTATATGTTAAAATGTCACTAGAACCCTTTAGCAACATGAACTTCATACTTGATATTAAGAACATGGACTTTATACTACATTTATGGAAATGTTACCAAAACAAAGCAATAATTTTTCATAATTTAGTTACATTTTCAAATGTACTAAAGATAGTTATTTTTTAGTGAAATAGGAACTATAAAAATCCAATAAATAGTTTATAAGGTTAATTTCTAGTTGTTTTTATTAGGAAAATGATGCTTCGGGACAAAATGAATCCGAGTTCTGAAACCATTGAGTAGGGAGCCTTCAAAGCGTCTACAAGACTACACCAGATTTGCAATGAGTCAAATTGAACTTGCTGGAAACCCAATCCTTGAGCTAAATGAAGAAACTGCAGAATTGCAATTGCTTCACCCTCTAGAACAGAATAGTTGGACTCCATCAGGCAGGTCTGAGCAAAAAGAGAGGAACTGTTACGACTCAGAAATCCATTGAGAATGCTGAGTCATCATTAGCCAATGATTATAATGTGGGGCGTAGGAATTGGTTAGTTTATTCTAGAAGAAGGACAGCTGGTAAGAAGAATTAGTTATTGACGTGGAGAGAGAGAAATGAAAGTTAGTACCTTGCAATTCCTAGATATAAGGAGTCTGTTGAGCATAGAGAAGGTATCTCTGAATTTGCTAAGTTGTTAGAATGGCAAGGCTGGTTTAACCTAGCCTTCACTGAGCTTAGCTCTGGTCAGTGTTGAATTGAATTCCAATTCCTTCAATATCTGTAATTTCCCTTAAATTGATATCAATAAAGCTTTATTATTTTCCCCTGTTCTATTTTCTGTTACAATTTGTCATTGATACTCATTTGGTTCGTATCAATTTGGTCCGACCTACCGGATTTGAACCAGTGAATGCCTAAGGCTACATCTCAGATTCAATTGATCAGAGGTATGGATGAGAAGATTGCTTCGTTGGAAGCAGAGATGAGTGGTATGAAAACTAGTTTGGCTAACATGGAGCAAAATCAAGCCAAGCTCATCGCGATGTTTGAGAAAAGTCTCGGAAAATCCATTGCAGTAGAGGAGGAGAGGAACGTAGGGGCAGCGACGAAGGAAACTGTTGAAGGATCGGTGCAACAAAACTCTCAATCGAGTAACAATCAACTCGTGGGAGAAGCGTTGGCAGAGTTTCGCCGTTCGGTGAAGAAGGTGGAGTTACCGATGTTTGAAGGAGAAGATCCAGCGGGTTGGATCTCACGAGCTGAGGTTTATTTCCGCGTTCAAAACACACGATCGGAGATAAAGGTGAACCTAGCTCAGTTGTGCATGGAAGGTTCGACGATTCATTTCTTCAACTCGTTGATTAATGAAAACGAAGATTTGAGTTGGGAACAGCTGAAACATGCGTTGTTAGAAAGATATGGTGGACACAGAGAAGGAGATGTATATGAGCAGCATGACGGAGCTCCGACAAAGGGGAAACATTGATGATTATATAAATTATTTTGAGTACCTTACTGCTCAAATCCCTAGGTTTCCCGATAAGCAATTCCTGGGTTATTTTTTGCACGGATTGAAGGAAGAGATACGAGGGAAGGTGCGAAGCTTTTCAGTAATGGGGGATTTGTCTAGGTCAAAAGTTCTGCAAGTCGCGAGAGCGGTGGAGAGGGAGACGAAAATGGATTATGGACCGGGTTTTAATAGATCTCATAAACCGGGTCAAAATTCGAACCGAACCGGGTTTAACGGGTCACAGAAGGATAAGGCTGATTGGGTCTTTATTAAGTCTGGGTCTGGTGATGGGCCTAAGGATGGTGCAAATGGGCCTAAGAGAGACAGATTCAATCAATATGATAAAAAGAAGAACACCCCCCGTGATAGAGGATACACCTCCTTATCTTATAATGAGATTATGGAGAGAAAGAAGAAGGGATTGTGCTTCAGATGGGGAGGGGCTTATCACCCAACGCATCAATGTCCTGAAAAACATCTCAAGGTGTTGGTAATAGATGATGAAGAAGATGGAGAACTTGAAGGGAAATTATTAGCTGTGGAGGTTGATGAAGAAGAAGAGGAGGTGCAAGGAGAAATGAGCTTGATGGATTTTTATCAATTGGGCCATGCTGGGCAGCCCACACCACAAGTCATGAAATTAAATGGGACAATACATGAGGTACCGGTGGTGATATTAATTGATAGTGGTGCTTCACACAACTTCATTTCACAACATCTTGTACACAAAATGAACTGGAATGTTGAGAACAATTCTTCTCTAAACATCAAATTAGGAGATGGCTCTTGTGCTCGTACTAAAGGAACTTGTACTGCATTAGAAATTGATGTGGACGGGCTGAAGATAATGGTAGATGCTCAGTTATTTGAACTGGGCTGTGTGGATGTTGTACTTGGCATTGAATGGCTTCGTACATTGGGAGACATGATTGTGAATTGGAAGAAGCATACTATGAGCTTCTGGTTCAACAAGGAATGGGTCACTATTAAGGGTAAGGAAAGTCAATTGGGAATGTTAGCAACATTACAAAGTGTACTTTGCAAACCTAAATTGAAGGGAGGAATGGGATGGAAAGAAGCTGGGGACAGGGTAAGTTGTGGAAACCTACATTCTTTAGAGGTGAGTCAATCTAAGGAATTGGAGCACTTGTTGAATATGTTTGCAGAGGTGTTTCAAGATCCAAAGGGATTACCACCTAAAAGAAAAAAGGAACATGTTATTACCCTAAAAGAAGGGGCAGAAGCTGCCAATGTCAGACCTTACAGGTATCCCCATCATCACAAAAATGAAATTGAAAAACAAGTTAAGGAAATGTTACAAACTGGTATAATACGGCCTAATACTAGTTCATTTTCCAGCCCTGTGTTACTTGTTAAAAAGAAAGACAATACCTGGAGGATGTGTGTGGATTACAGGGTCTTAAATAAGGCTACAATACTAGATAAATTTCCTATCCCTGTGATTGAAGAGTTGCTGGATGAATTACATGGAGCTAGTTACTTCTCTAAACTAGATCTCAAATCATGGTATCATCAAGTAAGGGTTAGAGAAGCAGACATACACAAAACAACTTTTCGTACACATGAAGGCCATTATGAGTTTATTGTCATGCCATTTGGTTTGATGAATGCTCCATCAACATTTCAGAGTTTGATGAATGAGGTATTTAAACCATTATTGAGAAAATCAGTTCTTGTATTTTTTGATGATATATTGGTTTGTAGTAAGTCTTGGTCTGAACATATGAGACATTTAGAGGAGGTACTACACATTTTGCAGTCACAAGGACTAGTGGCTAATAGAAAGAAATGTCTTTTTGGCCAAGTTTCTGTTGAGTATTTGGGGCACTTGATTACAAATCAGGGAGTAGCAGTGGATCCTAGTAAAATAGTGAGTGTGACCAATTGGCCAATTCCCAAAAATGTTAAAGGAGTAAGGGTTTTTTTGGGACTCACAGGGTATTATAGGAAATTCATCAGAGATTATGGGAAGATAGCCAAACCTCTCACAGAATTAACAAAGAAAGATGCTTTTGTGTGGAATGAAAAAGCATTGAGTGCTTTTGAACTTTTGAAAAAGTGTCTTACTACTGAACCTGTTCTTGCTTTACCTGATTTTGATAAGGAGTTTATTATTGAATGTGATGCCTCTGGAGGAGGCATTGGAGCCATCCTTATGCAAAATAGAAGGCCTATAGCTTATTTTAGTAAAGCATTGGGGATTAAAAATCTTACTAAATCTGCCTATGAAAAAGAACTAATGGCTGTAGTTCTCTCCATACAGCATTGGAGGCCTTACCTGATAGGAAGAAAATTTATTGTCTCCACAGACCAGAAGAGCTTGAGGCAATTACTACAGCAGAGAATGGTAACTGCTGATCAACAAAACTGGGCAGCAAAGTTGCTGGGATATGACTTTGATATCATCTACAAACCAGGGAAATTAAATAGTGGAGCTGATGCTCTATCTAGAGTGAATGAGGGAGCATTAAACCAGGTGGTCACTAGTTACCATTGGCAAGATGAGGCAACATTGAGGCTGGAAGTCCATAAGGATCCTCATTTGTTGCAGATAATAGGGGAATCACAGAAGGATGCTCAGTCAAGACCTGGTTATGCCTATAGAAATGGTGTGCTGTTATATGAAGGGAGATTGGTGATTTCTGCAAAATCATCCATGATACCTACTCTGTTGTCTAAGTTCCATACTACTCCTCTAGGAGGTCATTCAGGTTTTTACAAAACATATAGAAGAATTGCTGCTAATATGTATTGGGTTGGCATGAAAAACACTGTGCAAGAATATGTCAAGGCATGTGACATATGTCAAAGACAAAAATATCTAACTAGCTCCCCTGGTGGATTATTGCAACCTTTGCCCATTCCAGGTCGTATATGGGAAGATTTGTCTATGGATTTCATAACTGGTTTACCAAAATCTAAGGGATATGAAGCTATTTTGGTAGTAGTTGACAGGTTATCCAAGTATGTTCATTTCATCCCACTAAAACATCCCTATACTGCAAAAACAATTGCTGAGGTTTTTGTCAAAGAGGTGGTCAGATTACATGGGATACCTTTATCAATTGTCAGTGACAGGGATCCAGTTTTCATGAGTAATTTTTGGAGGGAATTGTTCAAACTCCAAGGCACAAAATTGAGAATGAGTACTGCATACCATCCTGAGACTGATGGTCAAACTGAAGTGGTTAATCGTTGTCTAGAAACATACTTGAGATGTTTCATAACTGATCAGCTTAGAACTTGGGCAAACTGGATTTCCTGGTCTGAGTATTGGTTTAACACTAACCATCATTCAGCTACTGGACAGACTCCTTATGAAGTAGTGTATGGTAGAGCACCACCAGCTATAACATGATGGGTTCAAGGAGAAACTAGAGTGGATGCTGTGCAAAAGGAGCTTTTGGACAGGGATGAGGCTATTAGACAGTTAAGACAATATTTGCAGAGAGCCCAAGACAGAATGAAACAGTTGGCTGATAAGAAAAGATGTGACAAAAGCTTTGAAGTGGGGGAATGGGTCTTTGTCAAATTAAGAGCCCATAGACAACAATTTGTTGTCTGTATGATTAATGCTAAACTTGCAGCTAGGTATTATGGACCCTATCCTGTGCTATCACGTGTAGGAGCAGTAGCCTACCAATTAAAATTACCTAGAGTACATCTAGTCTTTCATGTCTCTTTATTGAAAAAGGCAATAGGTAATTACCATGAGGATGAAGAGTTACCTGAATTGCAAGGAGAACAGGGTCTGTTGATAGAGCCTGAAGCTGTGTTGGCTCACAGGTTTGTGTGGATACTTTTATTGCCGTATTTTCTTTCGAATATGTGAATTAGCTCAATTGGTATTGGAAAGCGTATTTAGAGGTTTATTAGTGCAAGGTCTTGAGTTCGAATCCTATGGTCGTCTTTTTATAACTATTTCATTTAGTTTATGTTTTTTTTTTTTGTTGTTTTTTGTTAGTAACTTTTATTCAAAAAATCCAAAAAATATGTTAACTATTTATTTTATTCTGTTTTCAAGTTTGTGATTATTACTATTTTTGTTATTATTACTATTGTTACTATTATCATTATTGTTATTACTATTATTATTATCTATTAGAATAAAAATTACAAAAAAATCAAAATAACTAAGGGCAAAAGAAAGAACACTGCATCAGTACATCATCACTTCCTTTTGGTCAACTTTAAGTTTCAATTCCTCCATGATTCAAGCTCCTAATTCAATTCCTTTCCAAATTATGATCAAAGAATTAAATGGCTGTCTTTACTTCCTTTTCTATTTTCATCAAACCCTAAGTATAAAATCAAAGTCAAGATTCAAGACCAGGGGAGGAGGCAGAGAGACAAACAAAACCAAAAAAGAACAACAACGTTGTTGTTACAGTGCCGCTAAGCCTCCTCCAAACCACCACTTCAAATTTCATATAGTCACAATCACCTTCATCAACCCTTGACCACCTCTCCATCACAACCATCATCATCCTCATCAAGCTACTGAAGCTACAAAAAACCACCATCATTTTTCATAACCACTAACAACAATCAAAATCCAAGCCACATAACCTTCATTTTTATTTTTCAAACTTCCATTCAATAACACCGTAGATACACCAACTATCACAAATCAAACCACCAACTTTTAACCCAAACAAACAACAAACAGCAGAGAATAAAGAAGCAAAACCGAGACAGAACGAAGAGAAGGAGGAACAAAATTTCGGTGTCCATTGCCGACGCTGCAAAATCAGTTCCGCCGCCGCCACTTCCGATCGAATCCAACCTCACCATCAAACGCCGTCACCGCACTACAACCACCGCATAACCGTGGCTACATCTGGAGCCACGCCGGCGAAAACTAGAGGGACGAGTGAAAACGAGAGTGAGATTGAGTGGGAACGAAAACGGTAAGGCAAACTCGATCCTGTTTCTTCAATCTTCTGATACGCTTTCTCTTTCTTTTTTTGTTTATTACTTATTGTTTGTTTATTTACTTTATTTATGTATTTATTCATTTATTTATTTATTTTGTTGTTTATATATTTTATTTTGTGTTAAATTGAAGACTGTTTTTTTTGCAACATGGCTTTTCAATATATTTGTCTTCCATAAACAAAATTATTTTTATAAATAAAATTGGATTAAAAAGGAGGCCGACGGGTGTACATCCGTTCATCTCTCAAATAATCGACGTTGGGTGTACACCTTATCGACTGATTATTTGTCTTCCATAAAAAACATCAATAAATAAAAGTGGATTAAAAAAGAGACCGGTGGATGTACATCCGTCCATCTCTCAAATAATCGACGCTGGGTGTACACCTTGCCGACCGATTATTTGTCTTCCATAAAAAAAATCAATTTATAATAAATGGATTAAAAAGAGACCGGTGGATGTACATCCGCTCATCTCTCAAATAATCAACAATTGGTGTACACCTTACCCGCCGGTTATTTGTCTTCCATTTAAAATCAATTTCAACTAATCAAAACATTATTCTTCTTGCGCCCCCGCGCGCTTAACTATTTTTTTTCTCAAACGGATACTATCGTCCAAGCGCGGGTCCGTCTTTTCAATCAAACCATTTACCTTTTTCTCCTTCGCGCAATCAAAATATAAAAACAAAATCTTTTCATAAATAAAATCAACCAACCAACAATCATTTTTTACCCAGAACTGCGTGTAGCTTTGAATTTCCCATTGCACCCGGGAATACGTAGGAGCGGGATTCATACATCCTGTCAAGCACACTAATTAAAAAACTAATTTTTTCCCCTTTTATAAATATTTTTAATAACTAATAAAAAGCATGCAAATAAATTAAAACACTATTTTTAACCCTAAAATTAATAAGAAGGTTCCCGTTGAGTACAACGGATGTGAGGGGTGCTAATACCTTCCCCTCGTATAATCGACTCCCGAACTTGGAAATGGTTGCGACGACCATCATTCCTTTCTTTTAAGGTTTTATCGATATTTTCCTTTTCTTTCGGGAATAAATAAAGTTCGGTGGCGACTTTACTGTCTAGCGAGCACCTTCCGCTCGCGCATTTTTCACCCGTTTCAGATACAAAATGAGAAGGTGGATCAGGTTCTCATTCACTGGAAGGGACAAAAAGTTGAAGAGGCTACATGGGAAGATGTTATAACGATGAAGAGTCAATTTCCAAACTTTTGTCTTGAGGACAAGACAATTCTTTCTGGTGGGAGTATTGTTAGGACTCAAAAATCCATTGAGAATGCTGAGTCATCATTAGGCAATGATTATAATGTGGGGCCTAGGAATTAGTTAGTTTATTCTAGAAGAAGGACAACCGGTAAGAAGAATTAGTTATTGACGTGGAGAGAGAGAAATGAAAGTTAGTACCTTGCAATTCCTAGATATAAGGAGTCTGTTGAGCATAGAGAAGGTATCTCTGAATTTGCTAAGTTGTTAGAATGGCAAGACTGGTTTAACCTAGCCTTCACAGAGCTTAGCTCTGGTCAGTGTTGAATTGAATTCCACTTCCTTCAATATCTGTAATTTCCCTTAAATTGATATCAATAAAGCTTTATTATTTTCCCCTGTTCTGTTTTCTGTTACAATTTGTCATTGATACTCATTTGGTTCGTATCAGGAACCAGACGAGTCATGAAAACATATACAAGGAACAACTTTACCTTGATGAATACTCAAGGGCCTTGAAAACCAAATCCTCGAAGTATGTATCTCTTTCCCTCAGCAAATCAATAGAGTTCCAAGTACCAATTTCCTGCCAAACAAAACTTTGCATTATGACATTTTATATTCAAGATGACTTCTGTTTCAAGTTTTAACACGTTTTTCATCAAACCATGTTCTATAAGCAACATTAGTATTTAATCCAAGTTCCTTGGATAATCCATTTACTAAATATCATGATCCGACTAATAGAACGACTGGATCTTGATCTCCACAACTTATAGAGAAATAACTTTGCTTGTGTCAAAGATGTCATGCCTTGTAGGTAAGAGTTGAAATAGGTCGCACCATCTGATAGAAGCCTATGTCCAAGCTGCACTATAGTATAGGCACTTAGTGTATGTATGGAGCTATCTCTAGATTATGATGTAGTCATAATGGAGAAATATATTACATAAGTTCAATAGTGTTAATAAGTTTAAGGACAATAGAAACACAAAAATAATCAAGTTGATAAAGAATGAGACTGACAAATTAGTTTGAAGATTTGTAAATAAAGGGTTCTCACAATAAAGTTTGATAAAAATGAAAGTTCTGATAGTAGTCCATAGAACCATAAGAACTCTGATCTTCAGTTGAGATCAGTATTTAACTCCATAAGAGGATTTCATATCTCCATTCATGCAAATATCAACATGGAAACGAGTTATCTTTTTCAATAACCAAAAGCTTTCTTATGTTTTATAACTAAGGTTTTAAAAAATGGTCCACGACCGCAACGTTAGGTTTTTGATGCCTCAACGACCATAATTGTGGCCGCATCAGTTGTACTTGACCTTAAATTTTTGCATCTTCAAGGATTGCGTTGCAAAAAACTTAGTACTATGATATGAGGGTGTGAAGCTAACACTCATTGCATCATTTTACCTCTAAAAAGGTTTTCAAAACTTAAGAAACAAATATAGTACGCATTCAAAAAACCAGTGTACGCATCAAAATAGTCCCACATTGGTTGCTTTCAGCTTTAACTAAATGTTTATTTAATGTACGATGAGAGCATTGATTACGAGCCTATAGGATTGTACCGTTGTATCCTTGATTGTTGTAGAGGATTGTTGAGTCAGTTATATCTGACCTGGGTGGTCACATAGTGTTCTTACACATTTCAATATTTTTGTTCCCTTCTATTCAATTCATATTGGAACTCTAGCCTCCTTCAATCTTCTGTAAATTGTTTGTTGCTTCTGTTGTTGAATTCCAAAAAGTTTGACCGTATGGGAATGTATTTGTTTTTGGTCTTTGATCATTGATTTTGTTGATCTGGTGAGCAAATTCTCGCAACCTGTCTTGTGAATGAATGTTCACAATTTGTCTATCTAGTGAGCGAAAGCTTGCAATTTGTGTGGTGTGCGAATGTTCACCATTTGCTTGTGAAGCACCATGTTTAAGTGTTTCTTTTGGTTGTTTTGTGAGTCAAGATATTCCTCTCGATCTGTTTGGTTCGGTTGATTTGGATTGAATATGACTGATTTGCTTTGGTTCTTGACTATGATGATTTACCTCCTCTGGATGTTGTTGCTCTCTGTTGGTTGTGATATTATCGGTTTGATTTACTTTCAGGGTTGGTTTTGTAACAAGTTTAAAACTTAGTAAGTTTACCTTAAGGGGAAGTATTAGAATAAGATGTTTTGAGTTTATATTATTAAGTATATTTTTCATTTTTTGTTTGACAGACTATCGATGCTTCTCTGTTAAGGCATCGTGAGTTTGAAGGAAAGTGTTAGATAATAATATTGGTGGGCTTTGAGTTTATGTCTCTAACAAAATTATTACTTGAGAAGATACTCTCAGCAGCTTCTCATATTTAACTATTTTTTGATTCTGATTTTTTTAAAAGTTATAATAAACAAGTGTAATATTTTTAAAAGTAATTAATTTTATAAAACAATATTCTAAAAATAAGATTATATATGTGCAAGTGCAATGTCATCTACGCAGTTTTTAATAAAAAATGAAAAAATGATGTAGGTGTGCGCAAGACTTAAACGGGAAAAAATAAAAATCATTCATAATTGAATTTTTTTTTTTTGTTTATAACCCTCTGGTTTCTAGGAGAAGGGGTTCTGTCAAGTTGTGGTCAAAGAAGTTAAGGATATGAGAAATGCCTTAAAAGAAGTTGAAGCATACGGGGAGAAAGATTGTGGGCATCCTAAATACTTACAATGTATGATTACATCGTAAATACCGGGAGTGTGGATATTATCCTTGAGAAAGCAGGATGCTCGTTACCGAAATTGATCAATAAATTTTATTAGAACAAAGATCTCCATCCTGACTATGCTTCTCCTTCAAAAATGTCTTTTTTTGAACAAGAAATTCGATCTGAGTCAGATGGGAGAACCCTCTGGTTTACTACTATAAGGTAATAATTTTATTGCGTTTGGTTCCTATTTTAATATTTAGTTTCTTTAATTTAATTAGAAATTATATTATGTTGCGCAGAGACATCATAATAGTCGTGTAAACACTCAGAGGAAAAAGCCTGACTCATGGATTCCTAGAACCCAGAAGAAAAAGGTGCAGAGTAATCGAGTTTCCCTTTCCAATCCAGCATTCCGCCGTGTCGTTTTGCACGTCAACATTTAACATGTTATTTTGTTGTCTAGCATGCTCATACCTTTGGATAACGTATTGTTGCGAAGGCCAAAATTAAAGTCTTGTAGTCTATTTGATGCCCCGCAGCAATTGTACTCGCTTAAAAGGATCCCAGAAAGAAAGATGATTACTACATCTTCAATTGACCTCTCTAAAGTGGCAAGTAGATGTCACACTTCAGCAGACATATATTTATCATACACCGGTACTCCTCCTCAAAACCTAAACTTTAAGGTTTCTCCCATAGTAGCAATATAGTAAATGCTACTGATGAGTTGAGATGCATCTTTTGCGAGTGTCCGACTTAAGGCTGGAGACTTCTGGGTATCATTTAGATGGTGGCTTGAAACATTAAAAAAAGCTCTTTTATATTGATTATTAAAATAAAAGCTATATATATTATATTTGCAATACTCAAATGTTTGGCTTCAACCCATGTCATTTGAAATAGAAGGTAAATGTTTAAATGCTTAAACAACAATATTTTGTTTCAATACATTCAACAGAACACTTTTAGCATGGCTGAAACCAACTCTAAAGGCACCAAAAAGCCACAAACACGTGGGAAGGACGATATAAGTTTCGAAACATGTGGAAAGGACAATATAAGTTTCGACAAGTTGCTGTAAAGGAAATAAGAAATAACAAAAAAATTGCGGCTGAAGTTGAAGCATACGCTCAAAAGGATGGTGGGCAGAATAATATTGTTTAGATTGATGTTATATATCAAATGCAATAAATCTAAAAAATAAATTACATTGTCACGGATGAAATATGTTATTTTGACTGCTTTGATACTTTATCGGATCTTTATTATGAAAACTCAAATTTGATAGTTGTCTTACACAAGTCTTTTTTAATGGATATGACCAAAACTCAAATTTTGTTCGGCCGTAAGAATGAAGGTAGGAGTAATTGTAAGTTACTACTAATTTATTAATTTAGTTTCTTTGGCAAATTTACTTAGCTTGTGATTTTCCCTAAACTCAATTTTTCGTTTTGGGAGATTTAATTTGCTTGAGGGTTAGTAAGTGTGTCGAATATTATAGTTCATAGATACACGTTAGTAAATAAAACTTTCTTTTATGATTAAAACTGTTAGTATAAAATTTATTTTATGATTAAAACTAGCATCTCATCTCCACTTTTTAGGTTTATTTTCTAACTTTTCATCTTTCTTTACTTGCTTCAATGATAAGTATGTCTTCAATAGTTTTCTTCTTCTCTTCTTCTTCTTCTCTTTTTGGTGATAATTTAACATAATCACTCTATTTCCTTTGATATAATTTATTATTATTAATATACTATTTGTTTACCTATTAATAAAAAAATTGTTTCAACTATTTCAAACTACGTTTGACATGTAGGCAAAATGGTTTTATTAATAAAAAATTTGTTTACCTATTAATAAAAAATTAATTATTCCAATAATTATTAATGTCATAAGAGAAAGAAAAAAATAAATATACTTAAATTTTTAATGGTAAATTAAATAGGAATATTTTTATAAAGAAATTACTAATATATGTTAGAATTTTACAGAGGATATTATATTTAAAGATAAAAAGTTGTTGGTAAATGGTCTTAAAATTAAGACGGAGTGAGTGGCACAAAAGTTTAACATAGTTATATTAAAGGCTTAAATATGAAAAAAGTCCCTGCATTTACAGGTCATTTGAGTTTTAGTCCCTGCATTTTAAAAATCTTTCGTTTTGCCACTGCATTTTCATTTTATTTTAAAAATAGTCACTGAACCCATTTTTTTTGTTAAAGTGTCAACTTTAGGTCCTGCACTTACGGGTCATTTGAGTTTCATGCAGGGACTAAAACTCAAATGACCCTTAAGTGCAGGGACCTAAACATGATACTTCAGCAAAAAAATGGGTCCAGAGACTATTTTTAAAATAAAATGAAAGTGCAGTGGCAAAACGAAATATTTTTAAAATGCAGGGACTAAAACTCAAATGACCCGTAAGTGCAGAGATCTTTTGCATATTTAAGCCTATATTAAAAGAGTTTATATCATCTTCATTCCTCAAAAGAAAACTTTTCGTAATTCATTAACAGAACTTAAGTTTATGATGAGATAAAAGAGAGGTAGAGGACTCACGGTGGTGGATCAGTAGAATGATGAACTGAACTGGAGGTCAAAATTCGAGTATTGGAGGTGATCGACAATGTAAAAGTGGGGGTATCTACAGAAAACACTCTGACACTCAAATCAGTATAAATTTGAGGTTGTGAAGGGTTGTACATATAAGTCAATTGATGTGGCATGAGTGGTGGGTGTGACATTGAGCTTAATTTAACCCAAAAGTACAGTCCAAAACAAAAACTAAAGGAAAATTTAGAGAATAAAAGCCACAAAAAATCTCTTGGTATCATTATTGTTATGGACTGAACCAAGTTTATTGTCGCATCCAATTTATTTGCCCAATACTACATCTATCATATTAAAATCAACTCTACACAGCCTCACAAGGTATGTTTTCACTTTAACCTGCCTTGACCTCAACCTTATACTAACTTGAACGTCATAATATTTTCTGCAAGTACCCCTCCCCTCGCCCCCTTCATCGTCGGTCAATGTTCAGATTTCGACTTTTCAGCTTGGAGCATATTTATATTGATCCGCGATTGAGTTCCCTATCATCTCTGTTATCTCTTCGGGTAAAACCTGAATTATGTTCAAAACAATTATCTTTCGATTTGAGAAGGTGTATGATTATTTCTTCAAATGAAAAATATCTATATATTTTTTAAGAAATAGAGGATCTTAATCCGGCTAAAAAAACATATTTTTTATATAATAAAAATGAATACATGATTACCAAGCAACATCCTCATACTATCTTTACTCTTTGTAAACCAATTGATAGCATGTTTTTCAAGTCACAAATTTCATTTTCTAAATTAATTCTTAGGAGTATATGTAAAGCTATATAATGCACTACGTACGTACTACCCTTTTAGAAAAGTTTGTGTTCATTTAAATAACCATTTACCTACGCAATCCTAAGGTCTCAATTTAAAGTTTGTGTTCATTTAAATAACCATTAACTAAAATTTGATTTCCTAAGATTCTTCTCTTACGAAAAGTCACAATTACCAAAAAAAGTTAGAAATTTCTAATGGAATCGGAACATATATTAGGGTTGTAAGTCGTAACCTCCTAACATATTTCATGCACCATTTGTGTAACACAACATTTGATAGATGTCATGAAGTGAGAAAATAATACAAGTTTTAAATATTGTCTTATTTTATTCTATTTTTTTTGTTAAAAAAAATGGTGTGATGAGGTTGTGTGCAACGTGGCATGCAGGCTAACATTGAATGAATCATGAATGTATGAATGATAAAATAAAATATATGGTAGATTAAATTCCAAAACAAAAAAAAATCCAAATAAATAATAAATAAAATATATGGTAGATCTTGGTGTCACCTTAATGCAGTGTGCTCGTGCAACTCGAGGACCAAATAATATAATTCCCATTCCCTCGTATAACACGAGTTTATAGTAATTCAATTTAAAACAATACAAGTGAAAATGTGAAATGGTGTTGCTAAATAATAATATTATATTTCCATTATAAAGATTTTTGAAGATGTCCTTTGCCCTTTGGTATATTTTCGTCAGTTTAATTCAGTTAGTTAAAGAGACTGTCATGAGTTCAATCTCTACGTATATAATGTGATGTTCATGCCAACTGAGATAAGCTAACGGGAACTTACTACTATAAACATAAACTTTTGTTTTAATTCAATGACAGCTAGTATGTGAGATTTAAAACAAATTTTACTATATTTTTTTTATATTACAATTTTTTTTTATATATATATTGAGCTCTTATGAGAAATTTTCTGTTTATAATAACTTTTTTTTATTATTGTAGGTACCGAGAGATTTAACAGAATTTACCCTTGGTTGTCTTATTTTATTGGTCAATTCTAACATACACAAATGATGCATATAGTGCATGATGCACAAGTTAACGATATTATTATAACGAATGTGAATTTTACAAAATCTAACGTTGGATTGAAATTTTATATCATATAGACCATCTACGTCAAATTTTAAAGAAATTGAAAATTATATGATATGTCATTGAGATCCATCAAGATTAACGGCTTATGAGTTTTTATTAAATATCATTAATCTTGATGAATTTCAATGACATATCATATGATTTTCAATTTCTTTAAAATTTGACGTGGATGATATGAATTATCAATCTAACGGTGAATTTTGTAAAATTTGTATGCATTATAATGATATCATTAACTTGTGCACCATACACCATATGGATCACATATTAGAATTTCCCTGTTTTATTTATTGAGGGAACTCAAATAAAAAAAATATGTATTGAGGGAGGCTCAAATCAAAATTGATATATTTGTCTCTATTTTTAAGTAAATTTATCCTTCATAATGATTCTTTTCTCGGTATATATAAGTGCAATGTTATTTATTAGGTATGTTTTTTGTCAAGTAGTCTAGTGACTATAAATTTCATCCTTTAGGTAAATAAGTGGGATGACCGGAGTTCGAACTCTGACCCTCTGCATATAAACATTTTGGTTTATAGCGGGTCTTTCTATTTTGAAGAGTTACATGATGCCATATAAAACTTTAATGTTTCGTGTAAATAATCTCTCTTAACAATGCACAATTTTCTATTTATAAAATTATAAGAATCTCTCCCACATAAATTTAGAATTTTTCTAATAAAAATTAAATTAAACATGAATATTTAAATGCAAATAGCTTAAAAATTCATACTTAATTAATTTATCTGATGAGAGCCAATGCATTAGTGCTGCTATGATCGCACCTATACTTAATTCATCTCTTATTTAAAAAAAAATTAAAACATATTTTGATAAAATGTCTTAATTAAACATTACCGTAAAAAATCATTCAAAGGGTACACATGATTTGCAGACAAAAAAAATTTGATGAAACATATTTGAAGGGCCATTATTTAAAGATAATTTTATAGTACACCATAAATATTCAAATATACATAGTGTATAGTGTTTTTATATATATATAAAAAATAATTACACATTAACAAAAGGTAGTCGGGCAACAAGCTGCGCCGCTAATCCTTTTTGAATAGCAAAACCTAATCTTTGAAAAACTACATCCCTAGACATAGGCGTCACGACATTACAATGCATAACCTTTTTGTATAGTGTTTTTATATATATATAAAAAATAATATACATAGTACACAAATCAAATTCTCTTTTTCAATAGTGATAGTTATAGGATCGATAGTAGCACCAGAGTAGAATTTCATTTGTTTTTTATTTTTTATTTTTTTTTATTAACCTCTAATTTTTAGGAGAAACATCCTCATAATCTAGAATTCGGCTGCGTGGTAAGTAATGTTTAACTAAGAATTGTTTCTATTAGGAATCAAACTTGGATACTCTCGAATGATATGTTTCAGAGAAAACTTGTTAACCACTTGAATTCAATGTCTCGGTTAAATTCTATTTAAGTTTTGTACTTTTTACCATTTCTACCTTTATAAAAACTAAAATATTCATCAAATGGAAATTTCTTTTTCTTAACAAAATAATGGTAAAAAAGACTTATCAATATTTATTATTTCTTAATCAATATGCAAAACTCTAAAATGACGAAAAAATTGGAACCAGGAGAATATAAAATACACCAAAATTTTCTTCTGAAACTACGTACCCTTAACTACACATGCATGCCTACAATTAGCGGATGCAGAACTTCTTTAGGGTGGGGATGTGTGACACTCTTCAAAATTGAGTGAAATGTCAAATACTCCATGAAATTTCAAAATTCGTCAAATACCCCCCTGAAATTTCTAAATAGGCAAATACCCCCTGAAATTGCAAAACTTCAATCAAATTGCCCCCTTGCTCCGTTTACTCCATGTATTTTGAGCCTTAAAAACACATTCTTTGAACTTTCGACCTCCTTGCAACCAAGTGAACAAGAAGAAACCAAGACAACAAAACTATCATCACCAACATCATCATTATTATTACTTTGAAAATCAAAACTAAGAGGTTCTAACCACCCAATAGACCAATCTGAGTCATCCATCTTTTTCTCTCTTTTCATCATTAAAATAGACGGAGTAAACGGAGCAGGGAGCGATTTGATTGAAGTTTTACAATTTCAGAGGGGTATTTGACGAATTTTGAAATTTCAGGGATATTTGACAATTCACTCTTCAAAATTTGACTCCCTCTAATCCTCTTTATAAGAACTAATTTATCTTATAGATTTATTGAATATTTGATGTATTTGATTTCAATATATATATATATATTTATAAAAAAAAACAAACTCAAATGTAGTATATTTTTAGTAGATATATATGTCATTTTATGAGTGTTATATTTGTTTATTATAAATATTTTGAATATTGTCGATTGTATCTAGTTGCATAGTGAGCATGTTTTGCAAGGTGGATAAGTGATATTCGAACTATGGTATCATGTATATATAATGTAATATTTCTGCCAACTGAACTAAATTTACGGGACTATTACACCTACAAAAAGAAAAGGTGAAGAAAAAATTATATGATTTGATGTTTTTTGAGTGATAAAAAATGGTGACCAAAAGACGTGAACACACAAGAATTGCTAGGTTTTACCACTTTTTGGGATTATAGCTTATAAGTTCATATGACCACAAGGCCCGTTTGGATTCAGCTTATTTTTTAACTTATGAAAATAGTTTATGCAAATAAAGTTTTATGTTAAATTTATAAATTTTTACTAACGAAAATTTTATTTTATAAGTTATTTTCTCATAAACTACCTTGAAAAGTTTATAATAATGCATAAAAACTTATTTATTTGCATAAGCTTAAAAATAAGTTAAAAATAGACCCAAGATCTGTTTGGTAAACGTTTTTCAAAAAGTGCTTATAGGTTATAGTTTATTTTTCAAACGCTATTTTAAGTAGCTTATGAACTTATAACTTATATTTTTTCTTCCAATTTTACCCCAATATCTTACTTAAAAAAATTAAATATTAATTGAACGTATATTTTTTATATCATTTTGTATTTATAGATTAAACGGTTAATTTTACTAAACATTTCAAATTCAAACCCATCCACTATTATAAAATATAGTAATTTCTTAGTCCAAATTTGTCAACATATAATACAATGAACAGAAAACTACCAAAAGTGATTGTAGCCACATGAATATCACAATTATGGTAGGTAGGTAAGTGGATCTAGATTCCCTTAATTAGAAGGAAAATCAAAATATCAAAACTCAATTAAAACCATTGAAAACGATATATATCAGCTTAAGCTTATATATATACTTACCACTTAAGTTTAATATTTATTTATGAACAACCGTTTGCCGCTATAAAAAGTAAAGCAAGATATACAAGAAAACTAGCTTTTCTCATTTCATTAATTATTTTTTTTTGCAAAACAAGTTTCTTGGAAATGGATTATCAGTATATTCTAGGAGGAATTTTTCTTGCTTCTAGTTTGGCATTTGTGTTTGTTTTGTATAGTTTTGGAGTAAAGAAGAAGGTAACAAAAAGTGGTTTAAGTTCAAAAGATGTAAAAAGTAATAATGGATATGCAAAGTTATCATCAGAAAATGGAATATGTTTACAAGAAGTTGAAGGAGAAACAGATATTGTTATTGTAGGTGCTGGTGTTGCTGGTGCTGCTCTTGCTTATACTCTTGGAAAGGTATTTTTTATATTTCATCTTATGAGTTTGTTTATGCATTTCATCACTTGGAAAGGTTTGTTTTTATATGAAATTAAATAAACTTTTGATTCATAGATCTCATCTGTTTATATGTTCTAATGAGAAGGTTGGTGTTATGTTGTTTGTTTGTACAAACTACTTAATTAAGCACTTCTAGCATATATAAGCTGTTTCTATAACATAAGCTAATATAAATTCAAATTGTTTTTATATAAGTTATAAGCTGTTTTCATAAGCTATCTTGAACTGCTTATAAAAATAAGCTGAAAACCATTTATAAACATGTCATGAGTTGTTTCTGTAAATTTTTCCAAACAGTCTCACAAGTACTTACGCAAGTAGATAAATTCGAATAAGTGAATCTAAACAGACCTTAATAAATAAATAAAGAAAAGCTTCTGAAGATGATAGAAAAACAAAGTTAAAATTAAGACTATTTTGTGCAATTTTGTTGCAGGATGGACGGCGAGTACATGTGATTGAAAGAGACTTAAGTGAACCTGATAGGATTGTTGGTGAATTGCTACAACCTGGTGGCTATCTAAAATTACTTGAGTTGGGTCTTGAGGGTAAGAAAGAAATCATTTAAATATGTAAATTTTCTATGAATTTAATTGATTGAGTGTGAAAATTGAAGTACATATATGTATCTTAGGCAACAATTAATTGATTGAATATGTATCTTAAGCATATCAATGTTTTGAGTTATTGCAGATTGTGTGGATGAAATTGATGCTCAAAGAGTCTTTGGTTATGCACTTTACAAGGATGGTAAAAATACCAAGCTATCTTACCCCTTGGAAAATTTTAACGCTGATGTATCGGGAAGAAGCTTTCACAATGGACGTTTCATACAAAGAATGCGAGAAAAGGCTTCATCTCTTCCAAAGTATAAAAAAAATTATTTAGCATTATATATGAATTAAGTTCAAAACTGACAAGTAAGTTGTACTTAATCCTTCTTGCATCGATGCAGTGTAAAATTAGAGCAAGGCACAGTTACATCATTACTTGAAGAAAATGGAACCATCAAAGGAGTGAACTACAAAACCAAAAGTGGAGAAGTGTTCACAACAAAGGCTCCTCTCACCATAGTATGTGATGGTTGTTTTTCCAACTTGCGACGTTCTCTTTGCGATCCTAAGGTAAAAACAAATTGAGCATTTTATGATTTATATTTCTATACTAATTTTTTTGTGCTATAATGTTGATGTGTTGCTTAATAGATGTACTAATTATTTGTGCAGGTTGAAGTTCCCTCTCATTTTGTTGGATTGGTGTTGGAGAATTGTAATCTTCCATATGCAAACCATGGACATGTTATCTTGGGAGATCCTTCACCCATTTTGTTTTACCCTATAAGTAGTACCGAGATTCGTTGTTTGGTTGACGTGCCTGCTGGCCAAAAACTACCTTCCCTTGGTAACGGTGACATGGCACATTATTTGAAAACCGTGGTAGCCCCTCAGGTATTTGAACTGCGTTAACCGTTTAAATTGTCGAAATTTGATGTCAATTTTGTTTGTGAAAATAATATAACTCGTTCGTTTTTGTTTAGGTTCCTCCAGAGTTGTATGATTCTTTTATAGCAGCAATTGATAAAGGAAACATAAGAAGCATGCCAAACAAAAGCATGCCTGCCTCACCTTATCCCACACCCGGAGCGCTTCTGATGGGAGACGCCTTCAATATGCGTCACCCTTTAACAGGAGGGGGGATGACTGTGGCTTTGTCCGACATTGTTGTGCTAAGGAATCTACTTAAACCTCTACATAATCTACATGATGCTTCTGCTCTTTGCAATTACCTCGAGTCGTTCTACACTCTAAGAAAGGTAAAATAACGTTGAGCCTTGATGTATCGTAATAGTACTTAGCGTAATGCTAAACCAACTAGTAACAAAAACTTAGTACATTTGTTTTATTGTATTTGCAGCCGGTGGCATCTACAATAAACACATTAGCAGGTGCATTATACAAAGTGTTTTGTGCATCTCCTGATCCAGCTAGCATTGAAATGCGCCAAGCATGTTTTGATTATTTGAGCCTTGGAGGCGTTTTCTCAAACGGACCAATAGCTCTACTCTCCGGTCTAAATCCTCGTCCACTCAGCTTGGTTCTCCATTTCTTCGCAGTGGCTATATACGGTGTCGGCCGTCTTTTGATACCGTTTCCTTCTCCTAAAAGAATGTGGATCGGAGCTAGACTGATTTCCGTGAGTACTTTTCAATTTCATCTTAAACATATTAACCAAGCGCTCGAGTAAATGTGGTTAAATTAAGTTTACATAAACAAATCCATAGTTACCCCTATAATATTTCAATTTCAAACATAATTTTTTTTAATCATTTTTTCCATGAAATTTCAGGGTGCATCAGGTATAATTTTCCCAATTATAAAAGCAGAAGGAGTGAGACAAATGTTTTTTCCAGCAAGTGTGCCAGCATATTACAGAATGCCTCCTATCCATTAACATATATGTATGGAGCATATCTATATGTGTCCCACCAATTGCCAAAACGGTTGAGAGGATAGAGTCTATGCTATAATTAGGAAAATGATGTGCAACTACAATCTGTATTATTGTACTATATATTTTTTTAAAGATTTTTTTTTAATATTGGACAAAAGAAATTGTAAAACCAGACTGAAAAAATGTTATGATTTATCTTCATTGTAAGTTCAGGTTTTTCTTTTTCTTTGTGTTACTAGTATACTATAGCATTGTAGTAACCATGTCATTATATGAGTGAACACTGAATTTTGATGTCTCTTCCATCTTTGTGTGTCTATATATAGTAATTTAGAATTTGTTTACACCATACTCAACTTAATATACTTACATCTTAAATAACTTTTTGTAGAAACTTAATATATATGTTACTAAATAATAGGTGGCATTTCTTGTCCGCGTGAATTTAATTTAGTTGGTAGAGATATCGTGTAGAGCGACTCAAGCATGGACTTTAGGCCCAAATAAAAACAATTTTTAGTAAGGAAAAAATGTCCTATACAACTAATAAGTTTTTCGTCAAAAAAAAAAAACTAATAAGTTTAATAGTCCAAAGACCGGGAAAAAAAGTTTACTATTAAAAAAAAGGTCTCCCATTAAGATTCAACCATAAAAAGAAGTTAATAATTCCTGATTTTTTTTTGCTTGATCGGATTCTTTATATACGAGAACTTCATCCTTCACTCCCTTTGTTTTAACAAAATTATTATTATTAGAATACTTAAATGCTTATTTTCAAAATTCGTTTTAGGCCTCATATTGTGTTGGACCGGCTCGACATTGTATTATATATATATATATAGGAATCGGAGTTTGAATTTCAGATTTTCCACTTATTTACTCTAAAAAAGTTGAATTCGAGTCACTAAACTATTTTAACATGCAAAGTTGTATTAAGATTCAAACGATTTATCAATGCATATTGGAAAGACTTAAACAAAATCCATATCAATGTTTTTTCCACCTTCCATTAAAGTGTTTCATTGATTTGAACTTTGAAATAATTCTACAAGCTTTTAATGAACAACATTTACTTGTTGGCACGCCAAAAGATAAGTCTATCGGTGGAATTCTTACTATAAATGATAAGTCTCTTTTAAAAAAAAATCTTCAAACAACCAACATTTGGAACACATAGTTGAGTCTCAAACACAAAACATTGTCGGGCAAAAACACTATCCACAGTATTCACCAAGTCCGAGTCTTGACTTTGAGCATTTGTCCTAGATTGAATTAAATTAATGACTCGATGAATCCAAAAATTCATACCAAATCCAATCAAATTGATTTTTTTCTTTCTTCTCATTTTCGAATTCAAACTAAACAAAGATAACCTCTATTGATATGAATGTCACACAAGATGCAAACCAAATTATTTTATATCTTATTATTACTTCGAAAATGTTATACTTATGCATCTAATAAGTATATATGTGTAAATTTTAATGATGTATGGATTTCTACCATTTTTTTTTGGAAAATTCTAGCGTGAAGTCACGAAAATGGCTTCTTTGGTGAAGTTGCCAACATGGCCCAATGGAGAAGTAGAGTGGACTTTGGTCAAATGCCACATAGGATTGTAAAGAATTATATGCTACACACCACTTACTATGCACCTTATGTCTATTAGTATTTCAAATATGTCCCTAACAAATTAAAATTTACAAAATTACCCCAATCTTTTTTATTGTTTTATTAATTAGAATTCATGTTGTAAAACTAAAATCAAATAAAGAAAACAAAATTTAATCAAATCAAATAATAAAGAGTAAATCACAAAATCTTCAACTTCTGTGTTCTTCCCAACATCATCCTTCATCATCATCGTAACAAAATCTTCAACTTCTGTGTTCTTCCCAACATCATCCTTCATCATCATCGTATTTGCTCACCACACGGAACCTCATTTGATTTTCGTCCGCTATTGTTGAACGAACATTGATTTCCACAGAATCTTCAACTTCTGTATTCTTCGCAACATCATCGTTCATCATCATCGTATTTGCTCACCACTCACCCAACCTCATTTGATTTTCGTCCGCCATTGTTGAACAAAGGCAACTTTCGCATTCTTCCCAACATTGGTTTCCAGAAAGATACTTTCGAGTGCCCATATTAAGGTAAAAACGAAAATGGTTTACATCTTTATTTGTAATTAGTTATTAAGATATAATGATTTCGAATTTCAATTAGGGGTTGGTAAATTTGATTTCAATTTGGGAATTAGGGTTTACGGGTCAATAAAATATCAATAGGGTTTATTATAAATTACAATAGATAAATTTGGGAAGTAGGGTTTATAAAGATAAATTTCGCTGAGTATTGCTTAATGACAGCTTTTGTTAATTCATGATTACAATGGAAGGTGGTGATTTTGATGTTGATTTTGAATCGAATGATGACGAGACTTATTTAGTATCAAGTGAGGATGAAAGTACAGAGGATGGCGATTGTGCATCTGATAATGGCATTGATGAAGGAGATGTAAATGTAGCTGATAGTCTGGTAAGTTTGGATTCCATAACTGCCGATCAAATTCGGTCTATGGAATTTTCTACTCTTGATCAAGCTTATAACTTTTATTGCCAGTATGGGAAAAGTAAAGGTTTTGCTGTTAGGAAAAGTGACAGTAGGATAAGAGAGGGGCCTGAAGGTGAAAAACTAATAGTAGTAAAACAGTTTGTATGCAACAAAAATGGATTAAGAGAGAAAAAACACTTGTGTAGGACAGATAGGAAATTAGAGCATAGACGTATGAGCCGTACTAAATGTCTAGCTAAGCTTCGTGTGAAACTTAACCTTGAAAAAGATATATATAAAGTTATAGGGTTTGTAGAGACGCATAACCATGAATTAACTCCATCTAGGTTGGCCCACTTATACCCCGTGTATCGTAAAATTTCTGAGGCCGATAAGGCTCAGATTGATGGTCTGCATACACGGGGAATTAGAACATGTCATATTATGGGTCACATGGTTGCACAAAAGGGTGGTTATGTTGATGTTGGATTTACAAAGAAAGATTTGTACAACTATTTTGATAAAAAAAATGCGTGCTGTTATTAAAGACGGTGATGTTGCTGCCGCATTAAATTATCTAAACATGAAGTCTCTTCTGATCCCATGTTATATGTTGAGTATTCTGTGAACGAGAGTGATGGAAGAATGAAATCGCTTTTTTGGGCAGATGGTTACAGTAGATCTGATTATTTTTGTTTTGGGGATGTGCTTGCATTTAACACGACTTACAAAAAGAACAAGTACAACTACCCACTAGTTATATTTTCAGGGTGTAACCACCACTCTCAAACAATAATTTTTGGTGCTGCATTGGTATCAGATGAAACCACTGAGACATATAAGTGGTTGTTGAGGTGTTTCTTGGAGTGCATGGAAGGTAAACAACCAAAAGCAGTCGTAACCGATGGAGATGGGGCAATGAGGGAAGCTATAAAGCAAATATTTACCGAATCAACCCATAGGTTATGTGCTTGGCATCTGAATAAGAATGCAGGTGAGAATATAAAGAATTCGGTCTTTTTGGATGGTTTTAGCAAGGCCATGTACTCAAATTTCACAGAGGATGAATTTGAAGAGCATTGGTCACAGCTTATTGAATAAACTGGATTGAAAGGAAATCCATGGGTTTGCAAAACGTATGAGAATAAGGAACTCTGGGCAACTGCGTATCTACGTGGTTATTTTTTCGGACGTATAAGAATTACGTCTCAATGTGAAGCTGTGAATGCAATAATAAAGAGTTATGTCAGGAAGAAAGGATGCATTTTTGAATTCATGCACAACTATGATCAGGCTTTGAGAGATTATAGAAATAATGAAATGGTTTCTGATTTTAAATCATCAACTACAGATCCTGTGTTGACAACTCAACTGCAAGTGATTGAGTGTGAGGCCGCTAAAATGTATACAACTGCTTTTTTCAGTGAAGTTAAACATGAAATTCTAAAGGCTGATCCATTGAAAGTTAGGCATGAAGGTGCGTGGAGAAAACACGAGAAGGGGGGTTGAATTGTGTTTTGGGTATTTAAAAACTTTTCAAGATTATTTAAATCTATCAGAGTCTTTAAGCACATCGAATTTGTTTACACAATTAGACTAACGGTTAAGTGAATGATGAAGGAGTAAATGAGAGAGTGAGAGAGAGAAGAACACGCAACAATTTATACTGGTTCCCCTCACAAATTGAGAGTACTCCAGTCCCCTTGTTTCCAAGAGAGTTCACTATAATCACTAAGATTACAATAAGTTGCTCAAGCACACAAGCTCAAGACTTCCTGCTCTTAGTCACATAAGACAGAGAGACTTTCTTGCTTTGATCACACAAGATCAAAGACTTCCTTGCTCAAGCACACAAGCTTAAGACTTCCTGCTCTTAGTCACACAAGACAGAGAGACTTCCTTGCTCTGATCACACAAGATCAGAGACTTCCTTGCTCAAGCACACAGGCTCAAGACTTCATGCTCTAATCACTAAGATTGAGACTTATATGCTTCTACAGTAAGCAGAAGACTTTCTTACTTCTACACTAAGCAGAAGACTTTGTTGCTTCTACACTAAGCAGAAGACTTACTACTAACTTATAAGCTTAAACTTATTACAAACATAATAACTTCAGAGGCTTAAGCTAGTTTCTATGCTCACTTCATTTGAGAGATATTTTCTATTACAATGCAGATTCTCACTTTCTTCTGAGAGATGTTTTCTAATGAAGATCGCTAGTCATCAATTCTTTCTTTGGCATATTTATATGAGTTGAGAAAGACATTGAGAAGTTGGAGAAATTCCCGTTGTAAAATGGACAACTGTAGTCTTTGAAGATCCGTTGAGTAAAGCCACATCTTCCTTTGCAGAGAGGCTTCACCTTTACTGTTTGTCCAATAGTACAGTTATAAGGTACAACTAGCTCCTAGAGAGAGGGATCACATCCTTTGTGACCGTTGCAATTAGTTGACCTTAGAACAAATCATCAGGCTTGATAAGTTGTAGTTGATGTAGCCCTTCTGATGATTTGGGGAATTCCTTTGCTTTTGATGAACCTTTGATAACTTGGAGTCTGATTGGTCTTGAATGGTTGGCCTCTGATAGTCCTTCGCAATTCAGCTTCTGAACATCTTCATCCTCTGAATGACTCATGACTAGCAGAGCATCTGAACTCTTGTAGGCATCTGAACATCCTTGAGCTTCTGAACTTTGTTTAGCTCCTGACCACGTTGTAGCTTCTGAACTCTTTCAGAGTGTAAATATTCAGACTTCCATAGGTTTCATCAGAGTCTAAATTAAGTGTGCTCTTGATATAACGTTGAATTCTCCTGCACTTAATTTAAACATTAGTACCATCAATTGTCCATTTAATACTTTGTTATCATCAAAACCTAAGGGTGTGTATTAACACATATTTTGTTCCAACAAGGCAGAAAAGTGAAATCGGGGATACAAAGATATATAGATTGACAAAATATTGTAATGATAGTTATGAAAGAAGTGTTGTTTATGATGGTACAACATTCCAATGTTCGTGTAGGTTGTTTGATTCTCGGGGCATTCCATGTTCTCATATGTTTTTTGTCATGAAGGAAGAAAATGTTGATCATATCCCAAGCAATTTGGTTTTGTCGCGATGGACGAAGAATGCCAAAATTCAGTATTTTAACGTGAATTGTAACTACAATGTTGATTCGGATATGATTCAGCAAGCCCGGTATGGTTCATATTGTTCGCTTTTAACAAGTTTTTGCAAAGAAGCTTCAAAAAAGGATGGTATTTATGAGCAGGTAATGGATGATATTGTTAAGTTACAAAAAAAGTATTGCGGTAATGATGATAATGGGAGACAAAACTCAGAAGTAGGTGATCCACTGCCGATCCCGGGGAAAGGTGCCCCAAAGAAGAAAAAGAATGAACCAAAATCTGTCAGGCGCTGTGGAAAATGCAATGATCCATCTCATAATGCGAGGACATGTTCGGTAATTTCAAGTAGTTAATGTCTTATTTGTTATTAATCATTATAGTTGATATGGTTAATTTTGCAGGGTAAACACAAAATGCCAGAACAAGGGGAAAAACCAATTGTTGATGTGGACTCGGTGTCGATATCTGATTCAGTAAGCCAAATTGTTGAGGTATTATATTTTTTTTTTTTATTTGGTTTGTACACGATGATTTGGATTAGGGTTGGTTGCTTTATTATATGAAATGTAATAATAACTTATGGGGTTGATAAACAGAAGAAGAAAAGAAAAGCAAGTGGCAAAGGTGAAAGAAGTTTACAAAACAAATCTTCTCATCCACCGAAAGACCGTAGCGCTAATGTCGGAATGACAACACCTAATGGGATACCAAGCACAAGCGGACACTTGCATCCAATGTATGGACTTCAACCTCTCATGCCTATGGTACATCCAATGATTCAACCGATGCATGTACGACCGATGTACCCAATGTATGGAATGAGTGTTGGGCAAACTTCAAATTCGTGTTACGGTCTACTACAACAAGTCATGAGGGGCCCTAATGAGGATTTAGTATTTTGTGTAGATTTAATTGTATTTAGGTAATTGTTAGGTAATGGTTATGGATCATTTTGGTTGTTTGTTTTGACTAAAGGATAATTTTGTTTGTAATTTATACAAGATTTATTTAAGTTGGAGAAATTGATGCAATATCAAACTGATGCATTGATGCTTTATTTAAGGGTGAAGCAGGTTGAATTAAAATCAAGGTAATTAAAACCGGACCGGGCGGTTCGACCGGTTGAACCGGGAACCGGACCCCTATCCGGTTCGGTTTGCATGCAAAACCGCTAGGTTACAAAACCGGTAAAAACACCGGAAAACCGCTAAAAAACCGGAAAAACCGCAAAACCGGCGGTTCATATGGATTTTATGGTCTGACCGTGTTTTACATTTTTTAAAAAAAAGAAAAAGAAAAGAAACAATATTTGGTTGTTTTTTTTATATTTTGACAGTAGGAGATTTGATTGTTTCATCTTAAAATAAAGAGCAAATGTCATTTATTTAGTTTATGTTTGACAGTAGAATAATTGGTTTTCCATAAAAGTAAGACAAGATGCAAAAGAAGGAATGGAAAAAGAAATAGATGGGAGAAGAGGAATCAGTAACAACATAAAAGAGTTGAAAGGGAACAAAACTGTGTTCGATCTGTTCATATGCATCTAAACAAAACTCTTTGGTCATGCCTAGGAAGAAGTGAGGAGCAGTAAACAGATGAGAGTGAAATAAGGAGTAAGAGGAGAGGAGGCCGCTGTGTCTAAAGGAATAAGGAGTAGTGGCTTATAATTTAGGGTTTGATGTTGGATTGGGCTTAGTAGCCCATGGTGTTATTTATTTATTTACTCTTCATTATTACTATTTGATTATCAAAAGAAGTACACATTGCACATTAAAATTTTCTTTTTATACTTTTTTTTTGTTTAGTTACTTACTATATTATAATAAAATGTATTTTATTAAAGTTTAATTATTTTTCATTACTTTTTATATTAAAAAAATAAAAATTAATATTATAAATTTTTATTGTGTAATATTTTTTAGAATGTGTATTAAATTTATATCATATGCTTTGTATGATTCTAATTTTAATAGCTAATAAATATTTTTTAGAATTTAATTTATTATGTAATTTTTAAGTTTGTTTGAATTAGAAATTTTATTTCTAATGTACCAAAGTTTTTTATTTTATATTGACTTTATGACAATTTATTTTTTTAATGTGTGAAACTAGGGAATGTTGAGTAAATATTTATATATTTTTTATTTATATATTAATTAAAAATATATATTTAATTAAAAACGGTCCGACCCGGTTGAACCCCGGTCCGACCAATTGAACCTTGAACCGGTAAACTTACCGGTTCGATGGCCGGTCCGGTTCTGATTACCTTGATTAAAATGCACTGATGCTTTTTTTATAATTTGCTTAAAGCTTTGGAAAAAAAAATATAATAAGTGAGACTCGATCTCTGGACTTACAGGTGTTGGACGCTACACACAACCGCTGGCATATGACTATATAATTTGTTAAATTTCACTCCGTATTTATTATATAATAATAGTGAATTAGAAATGAATTAGAAATAAATGAATAATAAATTAATAATATAATTTTGAGTGTTAACATCGTGCTCATATTGGATGTAACATGTAGTCATTTTTTGGATGTAACATGTAGTGGTCCTGGAACTTTGCTCAGGGTTATTGTCTGATTCAACCTTATACTCTCAACTGTGCGAGATAAAATTAAATTAAATGAATTAGAAATTAAAGCAAAATAAAAAATATATTAATTTGAGTGTTAACATCGTACTCATTTTTTTGGGTGTAACATGTAGTGGTCCTGGAACTTTGCTCAGGGTTATAGTCTGATTCAACCTAAGTACTATCAACCTTGTACTCTCAACTGTGCGAGATAAAATTAAATTAAATGAATTAGAAATTAAAGCAAAATAAAAAATATATTAATTTGAGTGTTAACATCGTAGTCATTTTTTGGATGTAACATGTAGTGGTCCTGGAACTTTGCTCAGGGTTATAGTCTGATTCAACCTAAGTACTATCAACCTTATACTCTCAACTGTGCGAGATAAAATTAAATTAAATGAATTAGAAATTAAACCAAAATAAAAAATATATTAATTTGAGTGTTAACATCGTAGTCATTTTTGGATGTAACATGTAGTGGTCCTGGAACTTTGCTCAGGGTTATAGTCTGATTCAACATAAGTACTATCAACCTTATACTCTCAACTTTGCGAGATAAAATTAAATTATCTGAATTAGAAATTAAAGCAAAATAAAAAATATATTAATTTGAGTATATGAGCATAACTTAATGTACGGATATGTACCTGGTACTGGTATGGATACATACCCGCTACCGATATTTTTCCTCAAATGGAGTACGATCCAAACCGGTCCAATTACACCCCTAGTAGTACCCATGCATCATAGATATAAATAGTATAAAAAACAAAAAAAAAATTACGAACTAAAAGTAAAAAAATGTTAACAAGGACACACGTGTGTGGAAACTAAAAGGTTTATTTGGAAAACTACGGATATGATCCTCTAAGCTGACGGTTGATGCAGTCAGTGCATCTGAGTCATATGATTAAAATCAACCGATTCAAATTTAATTGCATTTAAAATATAAAAATTAATATCTTTAAATCGGAACCGTCTGATATTGATCGGACAATCTGTAACTTGTTGACTGTATGTGTATTCATGGGTGCCGTCTGCACTTAATCCAGGTCCCAAAAGTACACTATATGCGTGGGAACCTGTTCCAAACCATAATACACTATGTGTTTTCTACACAAACTTCACTCCTCCTTTTCCCAAAAAAAAACAAAAACCATTCCCTTCTCCATTAAGTTGGAAAACGCAAGATCGGAGAAGACAATGGCGTCATCTTCGAAGAAGAGGTGAGTATTCCACTACATCGTCCTCGAAACAATGGAGAGTTCAACTTGTGTTTTTTAACTACGTTTATTTTTCCTCCGTTAATGTTGTTGAAGATTTTTTTCGTTTTCATCTCGCATGTCTTCGATTCCGTTACGAATCAACATCGTACTCATTTTGTTGTTGTTAGATATGTAAAAAAAAAAGATTGGATTTTTTTAAACTTTTCTGAGTAGTGAATGAAGTTGTTGATGTAAGGTATTTAAAGGACAAAAAAGATTGGATTTTTTTTACATTTCCTTCGTTCTTCAGGTAGTTGTTGATGTTTGATATGTAAATCTTTTAGATTGCCTTTTTTTTTACCCTTTGTTAGCATGGAATGTAGATGTGGACTGTAGATGTTGATGTTAGATATGTAATAAAAAAGATTGGATTTTTTTGAAATGATCTTAGTACTTAGTGTACCTGTTGATGTTTGATATGTAAAAAAAACAAAAGATTGGATTTTTTTTGAAATGATGTTAGTACTTAGTGTATCTGTTGGTGTTTTATATGTAAAAAAACAAAAGATTGGATTTTTTTGAAATGATCTTAGTACTTAGTGTATCTGTTGTTTGATATGTAAAAAAAAACAAAAGATTGGATTTTTTAAAACTGATCTTAGTATTTTGTTTATTATTTGTGATATGGAAATAGGAACAGTAAGAAGGATTCTGCCAAACAGACCAATGGGGTCAAAGTTGAAGATGATGATATCATATATATCAGCTCAGATGATGAGAAGAAACAACAACCGACTTGTGGTCGTGACTGGTGCTGGACTAAGGATGCTACCGAGACAGTAGGGAATTGGAAGAAACCCCAGACATTGGTTAGTTTTTGGTTTATGTTTCAGCTTTTTATGTTTCTGAACTGGTGATTGAGGATGATTTGGTTTTTCATTGCATAAAAAATAATGTATATGACTTATGTGTTTAGATTATGTTATAATTTGAGCTTCAACTTAATTTTAACAATACGATACCAACTAAGTTTAGATTATGTGTTTAGATTATGTTATATAACTTATGTGTGCATAAAAAATAATGTATATGACTTATGTGTTTATCATAATTAAGCTGTTATACCTTTTAAATTGTGTGTGCTGACTTAATATTTGTTTGGTGTTGTAATTGATAATAAACACAGCATGTTCCAAGCTGGATTGTGAAAGCGGCGCTGAAAAATAGGACTACCATTTGGTTGGAATCAGTGGACATTGGGCGTAACTATAAGTCCACTATTATGACTCCGGCGGGAAGAGGTGAGAATGTGAGATATATTGGGGATGGCTGGTACTCTTATTTGGAAGACCACAAGCCAAGGTTGGGTGATTTGCTGGATTTTCGTGTGACAAAGCCTCTCAACTACATCCTGGTGATGTTGACCCGCATTTGAAGATTGCACGACTTCCTTTCTACCTTAACATGACTTGATATATGTTGGTGATCTTAGGGTTTAAGTGTTTTGATGATGGATGTATTTTGATGATGGATGTATTATGGTATTTCTATTTATGTACTTCCTTTTTTTGTGTTTGTCCAGGTTATGCTACCTTAGTGTACTTTATAGTACACCTAATTTGTACCATCTATTAAGACATCAAGTTATTAATATATTATGCTATTTCTATTTCTATTAATATGTTATTTTTATTCATTTATTTACATATGTTAGAATTAAAAATAAAAAAAAATTGTCTATTTGTTCATTTAGTTTTGTGTCTATTCTAAAAATTGTCTTCAAAAAATGTGTCTCAGTGATAAAATTCACTTAGATTTTGTTATTTTATCAGTGATAAAATTCACTTCAATTTAGCAACTTCTATTTGTTCATTTAGAAACAATTTGTATTTACAATTCCTCAATAGCTGTATTAGTGATACAATGGAGGGGAAATAAAAAGAAGCCAGCGTTTTGTAGGCTTATTTTGGACGAATATAGGTTTGAAAGTTGTGTGAAAATTAAACACATCATTGGAAAATGGTGTTACTTAGCCCTATAATGACACTAGGGTTTTGGAGGTTTAAACACGCCATTAATATTGAATCGCTCTACCAGCACTCAAATTTTATTGTGCTGTGAACCTATGGTTTTAGAAGCCTAGGGTACAATAATTTTATAAATATTTCCAATTGAAAATATGATATAAATCAAAAACTTTAAATAAAATTATATGAACTTCAAATAATATGAAAATTCAAAAAATTATTTGAAACTAAAAAAGGTTTATTAATCTTCAAATTTTTACATTAATTAACCAAACATCTTACAATATGAAAAGAAAAAAATCCAAGAAATTAACAACATAGTCTTAAACATCTTGGATGTGTTCCTTTCATTGTTTAGTTTCATCTTCAGTTGTTCTCCTTTATGTAATTGAAGTTCTTTGAGAGTGTTCATCATGTCTCTCAATATCTCTGAGCAGTTGCAACCACTACATGTTGTGGCACTATTAGCTTCTCTATCGTTCAAATCCAGCGTAATTCTGGGTTGATCTTCTGTGTTACGGACAAAGGGAGGATGACCTTCGATCTCATCATCCCATATGAACAATTTACATCTTCCAATACTCTGTATAATAATCAAAATAACATAATTTACCAAATCCAAATCAGAATCCAAATCATAAAAAGGGAATAAACCAACAACAATTGTATTTAAAAATGAACTCACCGTCCAATTTGTACATTTCCAATATCTACGTTTAGGGTTTAATCCTGAATTGGAGACATACATCCTCATAGGTTTATTGCAACCACATAGTGGGATTTGAGAAGGGTTGGAGAACGCAACAAATGATGAAGACATTATGAACGACTAAAATGAAAGATCGAGGTAGAAGGTGAGTGGATATTAGAGATGACACAGATTGGGAATTTAGGGTTTTCCAAAGGGGTTCAGTTTGCAGATGAGATTTAGGAGTGGCTCATTTATATGTCTATATTGTTTGGTAATATGCTATTGTACTTAACATGAGTTAAGGAAACAAAACTAACAGCCGTCAGATACAATCGAATGGTTGTGATTTATTGGATTTATAAGTAATCTCAAGCTCCAATATTAACTAACGGCTGTAATTAATTAAAAAGGCAACCACTGTCAAAATTCAATGCAACAGATAACGAAAGTACTATTTTTTATTTTTTAAAATATAATAAAGTTGATTTAAAAAAAAAATAATAATAAAGTTTAAAGGTGTAAAAAAAATTGACAATTTCAAATTGGGGAACATGACTCTGGGTATAGTTAACATTCGAATACCCTGGCACAATTTGATGTACACTGTTAATCGGATTGAAAGTAAAAGACCGATGCCCTTAGTTTACGACTGAGACACAGTTAATTCATTTGCTTACACTATTAGGACAGTAGTAATTACTATTTTTTATTTTTTAAATAATAATAAAGTTTAAAGGTGCAAAAAAAAAATTGACAATTTCAAATTGGGGAACATGACTCTGGGTATAGTTAACATTCGAATACCCTGGCACAATTTGATGTACACTGTTAATCGGATTGAAAGTAAAAGACCGATGCCCTTAGTTTACGATTGAGACACAGTTAAGTCATTTGCTTACACTATTATGACAGTAGAAATTACTATTTTTTATTTTTAAAAAAATAATAAAGTATAAAGGTGTAAAAAAAAAAATTGACAATTTCAAATTGGGGGAACATGACTCTGGGTATAGTTAACATTCGAATACCCTGACACAATTTGATGTACACTGTTAATCGGATTGAAAGTAAAAGATCGATGCCCTTAGTTTAAGACTGAGACACAGTTAAGTCATTTGCTTACACTATTAGGACAGTAGAAATTACTATTTTTTATTTTTTAAAATATAATAAAGCTTAAAGGGTAAAAAAAAAAATTGACAATTTCCAATTGGGAAACATTACTCTGGGTATAGTTAACATTCGAATACCCTGGCACAATTTGATGTACACTGTTAATCGGATTGAAAGTAAAAGACCGATGCCCTTAGTTTACGCCTGAGACACAGTTAAGTCATTTACTTACACTATTAGGACAGTAGAAATTACTATTTTTTATTTTTTAAAATATAATAAAGCTTAAAGGGTAAAAAAAAAATTTGACAATTTCCAATTGGGAAACATTACTCTGGGTATAGTTAACATTCGAATATCCTGGCACAATTTGATGTACACTGTTAATCGGATTGAAAGTAAAAGACCGATGCCCTTAGTTTACGACTGAGACACAGTTAAGTCATTTACTTACATTATTAGGACTGTAGAAATTACTATTTTTTATTTTTTTAAAAAAAATAAAGTTTAAAGGTAAAAAAAAAATTTGAAAGAAAAAACATAAGAATTCCCTACTGGGATACATTAACACGGGTATAGTTAACAAACGAAAACCCAGGTATAATATCATCTAAACGAAAAAAAATTATATATTCAGTTAATACCCAACAAAAATCTAACTTAAAAATAAAAATGGAATGATATTAAAAAAATATTTCTATACATGCATTTTTTGTTGTTCCACTCACAAAGAGGTATTTATTTTAATTAAAAAATAGTTTTCTTTTATTTTTTAAAAACACCAAAAACCAACTCTTTGTGAGTTGGAGGTGAAAGAAATGCATGTATGTAAATGCAGGTAAGTTTTGTCCTAAGAATAAAATGTTAAACAAAAACAAAAAAAAAGTAAATTGTTAAAGCATTAAACTATCGTGTATCCACTTTGGTTTATATTGCATCACGCAGTAAAGTTCCTCCAACGTTCGATGACAATGCGTTTTAATCGGACAGTTATCATTTGGTAAGTCAGAGAGTCAATTATCCAATCTCAACCATCAAATATCACACGATGTTGATCCAACGCACTGAAACAGCTAATGTGTTACTGCGACCGACGTTTCAAATCACAAATTGAAACAGTCTTCGTCGTTAAGACTACCCAGAAATAGGTTTATGTCCTTTTGTTTCTTTAAACCCAAAATTAATTCCCCACCAATTTCATCATTACAAACCTTGGTAAACGAAAATTTTCAACCACTCAGCTGTTTCTCTCTTCTACCAAAACAGAAACAAACGATTTATCTACTTCCACACGCCATTTTTTCCTTCTCACTTCAACTCCATTTCTCAATCATCTGACATCATCAATCAACTGCACTAATGGCGAAACCTGTTGCTCGAGTTCTTCAAAGACCAACGAAGGGTTTTTTTTTTCGACGGTGCACGTTATAGGAGAGGTAATCTTTGTGGTCTCAATTGTTGATTTTTTCTTTGTTCGTTCATATTATAAAAAACAGACCACACATTAAAAACAGAGCACATGTTGTGAAAATATTCAAAGTCTATGTGTTAATAAATCTGGTTCATTTGTTGATTTGTTGTTTATATTTTTGTTGCATGGTAACAATATTTAGGTCGAAGGTGAGGTTGAAAAATCTTTTTATGAAGATTTCAAAACTGAATTGGGAAACATTTGGCATCTGTATGATTCAAAAAGAAGAGTTCACTTCATTGTTGAGTTCAACAGTGATGATGATGTTCCCAGAATTACCACTGGTTGGGTGACCATAAGAGATTATTACAAATTTGATGGCCATCATCAAATTTTCTTCAGGTATTTGGGAACAAATCAATTCCAAATCATTCCCACGGAGGAGCCAATTACTCCTGACCTATTCCCAACTTGGCACACTCAATCGCGAGCTCTCCGAAAAGCTGTTACATTCACAATTAATATGGCAGCGGATCCTGAATTTGTTCCCTATTTGGTTGGGATCTCTATCTAATTGTTATACTTTTGTTCATTTAATTGTGATTTTTTGAATTAAACTAATGCTTTTTAAATGTTGTTGTTTGTTGCAGAAATTGCCACAAGATATGGGGGAGTACTTGTGGAACACGGGTTTGGATGAGATATACACTGTTGGAACCATTAGAGAACAACATAAGTGCGAGTTAACGTATCAAATGGATCCGTTTGAGGTGACGATTTCAAGGGGTTCGAGGGAGGTTGTTGGAATCAATGGATTTAAAGTCGGAGATCGCCTACTCTTCAATACAAGCAACATCTATGAAAACCATATGTTTTATGTTAGGAGCTGTAATTGAATATGGTGATGATTTGAAAAAAAAATTAGTATTAGGATTGGGTAGAAGCTGTGGGGTTTTTTTGATTAAGTGGAAGTTTGATTAGTATTTTGTGTATATTAGTGGGTACTTTTGATTAAGTGTTTTATTAGTATTTTGAATTTATTTGGTATTTGTAAACATGTAATGACAATTGATAATTTGTTTTTGTTAAACAAATTATCTAACTTTATATAATATATAATTTCTAATCTTTTTTATGCTAAAGTATATATCATTTTTAATTTTTATGTTATTTTAGTTATTTGATGTTATTTTAGTTATGGACCCAAAATAGTTTAATTCAAGTAGGCCCAACAGCCCATCATAAGGCCAAAAGTTCTTAGTCTATTAAAAAAATTATAAAAAAAAAAAAAACTGCTAATATCTAAAAATTAACTAATTCTGCAAATGCTAAAGTAAATCTAAAAAATAAAAAAAAAATTCTTTTTTATATTACGTATAAAATTTTAAAATTAACTAATAACTATTGAAACTATTGAAACTTTAAAAATTTAAAAATTCTTTTAACTATTGAAACTTAAAATTAATAACAAAATTTCCAACACATTAATGTACACAACACACAAAGTGATTTCCAACTACATAGAGCACACAAATCTGACATGCCTATTGGCATTATAGCCTCTTAAACCTCTACAAACCGTGTGTTTTACATTTACTCACACACTAATAATCATTGTAAACCTACACTTAGGCAACTCATCCAACTTCCAAAACCTGTCAACAGTATTTACTCCAACTGTCCCATTTGAAAACCTTTCAATTGCAACAAAGGCAGCAACCAACTTCATTTTAGTGGAACTTCATTTGCCTTGTTAACTTCATATCCATTCCTAAGCAGCAAACAACACTGTCTCTACCAAAATGAAAAGACCAACTCCACTCAGGGCAAAAAGACGCATGAAATATAGATTCCCTGAAACACAAGCAACTAGGGTTAAAATAACATCAAACACTACCACTCAATCTGTAGAAATCAGCAAGCAGTACACTGAGACTCAGAAACATGACTTCAAAACAGACTATATTGACTTATCATCCAGGTAACAACTTGTACAAATCTATTTTATACGTTTGTTTTCCATCATTTTCTGTCTAAGAGGAAGACTAGTTTACACTGCATCACTTTTTAGGGTTCATATAAATTAACCTTTCTTCTGTTAAAATAAGATCAGCCAAAGTATCTTATCAAAATCATTTTCAGTTTCATCGCAAGTTTATAAGCTTATATCACTATTTTTGGGTCTGAATTTATTTTCAAATGACAGAAATAACAAATAATGATGATATGATCAGCAAAGAAGGCATGAGAAAAAAAAAATCCAAAAACAGAAATCTTTCTGAGATGTTAATGCAACTCAAAAACCTTGTTTGAAAATAAATGTAAAACCTTTTTGGAAAATGAGGTAGAATATGTGATGAGATGTAAAATTCCAAGTCTGATGGCAACAATTATAACCGGAACATCTATATTGCAATATATCATTATCTTATGTATTTCTGCCCAGCCAGCACAAATATACTTCATGTCATAATTATTAAATAAGCCAAATCAAATTTTACAACAGTGTTACAGTGTGGTGATATGTAATATGCAACAGAATGGTCACAATCATGTTAAATATCATATTTGGCAAGCAGTTAGCATTGTGGCATAATATGTATTATGTTTTCTTAAGTATTTGATATACCTTTTAATTTGTTTTTCTTTGATCTTAAGTATTAATATGAGTTTTTATGATTTATGTACTGCTAATGCTTTGTACATGATATGTTTGTGCAGTAGATACAAAAGTAGCCGAAGACTCGATGACAGCGATGACGACAAAGATTACGAGTCCACTGCTTCAACCCCTAAGGTGGACCGTAAACGTGTGGTTAAAAAAAAGGCAGCAACCACAAAAAAGCCAACACCATCAGAGTTTAATATCAGCAAGGACACAAAATCAGCTCCACCCAAAATGAAGATTAACCATGATCTAGGGACTGCATTACTTGATGCAAGTCAATATGATAGGATTAGGAGGAATCTCTTCTGCCAGCCAGAACAAGATGATGACCATGACTTTCACATCAACTTCCATCCACCAAATGCGATCGGATACGAGGGTGCTGATGTTCCTTTTTATATTCCAGAAGTAAGTATTAATTAATTTCCCTTTTTATAATTACAACCAATTATACCCTTATATGAATTTTTTTACTTACATACCTATTTAATACCAGTGGATGCCAATGACTTTTCGACCGACTCCAAAAATGAACTTGAATGACATATGTACTTACACAGCTGCATACATTTTTATGCGAGATGATGAGCAGCTACTGGGGTGCGTCTTTTTTTACACAAAATGCTAGTATTTTAATTGTTAATTTTATTTTAAGGCATTTCTTTTGATAACAACTAACAGTTCATACCATGTATTATTTGTAGTGATGAGGTTTTGGTTAGGACTACATCAGGTGTATATGGGGATAGAAAAACACTTAAGTCTCTCATGCCTAGGTGCCCGGTTGACGACCAGGTTATATATATATATATATTGATTTTTTAAAATTACACTATCAGTCCATATAACAGTTAAATACCTTTTATATATCTAATATCTTTTACATTTGACTCCACAGATTATTAATCTAGTAGTTGCCAGAGCAAATTGGCTTCAGGATGCATTAGGCAAAAAAAGGATGGTTTGGTATATGCCTACTGAATTTGCGGTGATTATCACTAATCCAACTCCTAAATATACATCCATTAATTATTAATTATTAATCACTGAATTAAACTATATTTGTTTTTAAGCAATATGCTTTGGAATCCAATCACTCAGCTGATTATGTTAGGGAACTATATCAACCTAACTTTGTGAAACCAAAAACTCCTGTTACCAAGGTTAGTATGGTACTTCACAAAAATATTTGTTAAATATGGTTTGATAATTCTGTTCGTACGACTAAATATTAGTTTATTACAGATTTTTATTCCTATAAATGATCAAGGAAAACACTGGTACCTATTGGTTGTTGACTTACTGGATAGAAAACTTATTTGGTTGGACTCTCTTCCTGCTGAAGAAAGATATCACGTGAGACGTCATTCCATATTGAAACTGGTTTGAACAACAAACTTATTTTTTCTTTATGGATACATACTTTGTTTTACTTTCATACTTCATATGGTTTTTATTATATTATTTAATTACTTTCAAACTAATGTGGCAGGCCATATTTCTCGAGCAAATTCTACTTCATGATTCTATTGGTATTCTCAGCCCTACTTTCCATGACAATTTAATCACCAACTTCTGCATTGTTCAGCCTAGGTGCCTCCCAACACAGCGGCACGGATCGTACGTCTCCTAAATCCTTACTATATTTTATATTTATTGAACTTTACCTATGACTAGCAAACTCATTTAACGCTTTTAAACTACTGACCATAGGAACGACTGTGGAGTGTGGGTGGCAAAATGGATGATTGAATGTCCATTGAAGAATGACTATGAAAACGTTACTGTAAGTTGAACTAACAATCATTATCTTTCTTTTACCTTTACATTCTAACTATATTTCTAATTTAAATAACTGTTTATAATTATGTTCAGGTTGTTACGGCCACAAGGATGAAACTAGCTCTTTATATATGTCAATCAAAGAATAATGTGCTGTTGGATGATCTCGTGTTAAAGGCTGCGAAGAATTGGGATGTTCGGCACAAGAAAAGGAAGGCGTTGGTTAAAGTTTGACACTATGTGTTCTATGTTGGTTAACGCAACAAACTTTGGGGCATTATGTTTGTTTTGATTTATATTTTGAATCTTTCACCAACGACTATGTTTGGGTTGTATTTTGGATCTTTCACCAACTTATATGTTATGGTTTTATTTTGGATCTTTCACCAACTTTTATGTATCATTACTTTGGTTTACTTTGGTTGTGTTCTATGTTTTTGGATTAATTATGGCTACATTATGGTTACATACACATCAACACACATAACATTTTTGACACATTACAAGTACATTACTACTTTACAAAAGAATTCAAAGCTAAAAAGTATATGTTAGACACATACACACATACATTACATTTTTGAATTTTCTATTACACATACCTCATTTGTCTGGCATTTAAATAACTTTAGCATTCACATAGTCTCCACTTTTTGAATCCATCTCTAAATCACCATGCTGTAAACTCCATTAAACTGTTTGAAATTAAAATGAAACTTATGTTAATCTCTAACAACACAGGTCAACATTAAGCAATCAATGACAATTTTACAATGAATTCATTTGGTATTTCCATATAACACAAGTCAACACAAGTCAAACTTCTCAAACATGTTAATCTCTACCAACACTTTATATGTATTCATTTGTTAACAGCATGCATGTAAAATTTAACTCAACTAAAACGCATTATCTAGGTATCATTGTATAAATTTTGCATAAGTCTACACAGCTTTGTATAACTCAAATTATAAGTCAAGTTTCCCATTACATATAAATCTTTTTGACAACTTTGTGTAATCAACATTCAACTAAATACTTTACATTATTCAACTCAATTATACAACATTATATAAGCTATGATCCTATGAAAGTCATAGTAGTTTATGTTGGAACAAAATATGTGTTAATACACACCCTTAGGTTTTGATGATAACAAAGTATTAAATGGACAATTGATAGTACTAATGTTTAAATTAAGAGTGCAGGAGAATCCAACGTTATATCGAGAGCACACTTAATTTAGACTCTGATGAAACCTATGGAAGTCTGAATCTTTACACTCTGAAAGAGTTCAGAAGCTACAACGTGGTCAGAAGCTAAACAAAGTTCAGAAGCTCAAAGAGGATCAGAATGTCTGTAAGAGTTCAGAAGCTCAGAGAAGTTCAGAAGCTCAAAGATGTTCAGATGCCTACAAGAGTTCAGAAGCTATCTGCTAGTCATGAGTCATTCAGAAGATGAAGACGTTCAGAAGTTGAATTACGAAGGACTATCAGAGGTCATCCATTCAAGACCAATCAGACTCCAAGTTATCAAAGGTTCATCAGAAGCAAAGGAATTCCCCAAATCATCAGAAGGGCTACATCAACCACTCTTATTAAGCCTGATGATTTGTTCTAAGGTCAACTAATTACAACGGTCACAAAGGATGTGATCCTTCTCTCTCTAGGAGTTAGTTGTACCTTATTACTGTACTTTGGACAAACAGTAAAGGTGAAGCTTCACTGCAAAAGAAGACGTGGCTTTACTCAACGGATCTTCAATGACTACAGCTGTCCATTTTACAACGGGAATTTCTCCAACGTCTCAATGTCTTTCTCAACTCATATAAATATGCCAAAGAAAGAATTGATGACTAACGATCTTCATTAGAAAACATCTGTCAGAATAAAGTGAGAATTTGAATTGTAATAGAAAACATCTCTCAAATGAAGTGAGAATAGAAACTAGCTTAAAGCCTCTGAAGTTATTATGTTTGTAATAAGTTTAAGCTTATAAGTTAGTAGTAAGTCTTCTGCTTAGTGTAGAAGCAAGAAAGTCTTCTGCTTAGTGTAGAAGCAAGTAAGTCTTCTGCTTAATGTAGAAGCAAGAAAGTCTTCTGCTTAGTGTAGAAGCACATAAGTCTCAATCTTAGTGATTAGAGCAAAGAAGTCTTCTGCTGAGTGTAAGAGCAAGGAAGTCTCTCTGTCTTGTGTGACTTAGAGCAGGAAGTCTTGAGCTTGTGTGCTTGAGCAAGGAAGTCTCTGATCTTGTGTGATTAGAGCAAGGAAGTCTCTCTGTCTTGTGTGACTTAGAGCAGGAAGTCTTGTGTGACTTGAGCAAGGAAGTCTTGAGCTTGTGTGCTTGAGCATCTGATTGTAATCTTAGTGATTATAGTGAACTCTCTTGGAAACAAGGGGACTGGAGTACTCTCAATTTGTGAGGGGAACCAGTATAAATTGTTGTTCTCTCTCTCACTCTCTCATTTACTCCTTCATCATTCACTTAGCCGTAAGTTAATTGTGTGAACAATTCCGCTGTGTTTAAAGACTCTGATAGATTTAAATATCTTGAAAAGTTTTTAAATATCCAAAACACAATTCAACCCCCCCTTCTTGTGTTTTCTCCACGCACCTTCAGTTTAGCATATCTAAAATTTACAGGCAACAATAATTCCTATGATACATGTAAGTATTTCCTACAAAACCTAGACAATTAAATTGGCTACTCAAAACCACCCATTATACGTGATTCATTTACACATTCAACCCCTTCTATGAAGTGGCTGTTTTGGACTTCAAACTTGTCAATGTTTAGCTCCTCTGTTTCCTTTATGTACTGAGAATCTCATGGCAAGCATTTATGTAGAAAGATCACAATTGACCTGTTGCTATCCTTGTTATCCATAACTTAACTGCAGTATATTTCAAGTATAATTACTCAGATAATTCACAATAGCAAGCAAATTAAATTTAAATTATATCACAATCTAATTTCACAATTCAATTTATACGCATACAAATTATTAACAAAGTATTAACACAGTGTCACCATAGAAATTCCCAATTCAATTTCACTACACATTTAATTTTGATTAATCTATTGAATCTAATTTCACTACATTCAAAATCAGATTTTGAGAATTTGAAACACACAAACCCTTATTCCCAATTGAATTTTAAATACAACCCTAATCCCAATTTGATTGTTTCGTTTCTGGTAACAATTCAAATAAACTTCTATTTAAAATACAAACCCAATTCCAAATCTATCATTTTCTGGCTAACAATAAATAACTCAATTCAATAATTATTGTCAAATTAAAATTACCTGTAAAAGGATTCCACGACGTTGAACTATTGCTTTGAACCGACGAACGACGAACATCGAAATATTTGCAAACGAGTCGAAAAACACCACATATGAATACGATGGAGGAGATTGAAGAACATTTAGGGTTTTCAATTGGAAAATAAGAATACAGTGGCGAAGGGAAGAGTTACAGTACCATCGAAGGAAAACGATTAAAAATTTTGTGTATGAAAACAAATAGGAATACGATGGAGGAGATGGAAGAGAATACGATGGAGGAGATGGAAGAGGATGAAGAACAATTTTGGGATTTAGGGTTTTCAATTGAAAATTACATTTTGTCAAATAAAATACTTTGTAAATTATTATCTAATCTAATATCAAATTTAATTGACAAATAAAACTTGTTTTTATTTGTAAATTTGAAAAATAATATCAATTATATGGGGGACTGAAGTGCAATAACTAAAACTTTCATTAAAAGAGACTACCATACTTCATACCATAGACAATCATTAAACTATAATGCTGATGTGGAATCAGCTAGATTTCTATTGGAGCATGTGGTAACTTCACCAAAGAAGTCATTTTCATGACTTCACGCTAGAAGCTCCCTTTTTTTTTTACAATGAACAAAAGATTAAACACATGACCTCAAACATACTACCTAAACCCCCACCATCGAACATCTACCATTTCTTCTACGAACAAAAAATAAATAAATTATGTTTCCAAAATACCCTTGTTTACTTGATGATTTTTTCTCTACATGATTATAATACACTTGTAATTTACTTGTAAAATAAAAAAGTAAATATCCATGTGTTTCTAAATTAGAAAATGACGACGGTGCCCCTGTGTGACCAAACGAACCCTAACGAGAATACCCACCATACCCTCTCTCTGGTTTCTGATACACCATTGGATCTCACTCTCTCTCAACACCTTCTTCCTCCTCGCTTCTTCAGGTAACCAACTGTTTTTTTCCTTCTCTTTCGTTGCACACAAAACTACCTTGTTTTCATTTCCCATCATCAATTCAATCCTCTTGTTATCATTTTTGTTGAACCCTTTTTTTTTAATAATAAATAAAAGCTCCATTTTATTCATTTTTTCTTGAGCTATTTGATTATTGTTTTGTAAATAAATTTATAATAATTTATTATGTGTAATTGTTAGAACACTTGTTTATATTTATTTTGTTCATTTTCTGCTGCAACATGGCATTTTCACTTTCTAGTTTCTACTAACAGTTTGAACTTGGGTTATACTCAAGAATTTGATGTTTGCTTAGTTAAAAATTAAAATCAATATCCATGTTGCATTTATTTGTTATTTTAAATAAATATGTTAAGAGAAAAATGCTAGTAGTATAGGAAAGATTTGGTGGAATCACTAGTTAGACTTTACTTCCCTCCCGGTCGAACTCTGAATCAGTAGAGCCCCCATCCCTTGCAATTGAAGGGTTGAGACAAAAGCAAAAGAAAAATAAATGCATTAATGGCGAAGTAGGTAAAATGTCGATTATGAAACAAGATATTGACAAATGTTTGCAAGAGTTTATAGCTTTTCCATAAGCATTTGGTTGGAAGAGCTTGCAAAAAATAGTTTGTCATATGCGGATATGCCCATAAACTGGTTTTTAACTTATTTTCATATGTTCCTTCAAATATTTAGCTTATTGTAATAAAATGTTTTCAGGTTATGCATAGTTACCATCATTTCCTCCTTTATCATAAAGATAGTTTATACATGAACTGTTATATGATAAGTGCTAAATTAGTTGTGTATCCATATGTCCTCATTACCGCATGCAAGTTGTGACATTGTTTACGTATTTTGGATTTATCATTAGAAGCAATGGAGAAGATGAAATGACAGAATGCTCTATGTGCTATTTCAATTTGTTATGAATAGTACCTCTAAGTTTTTTTAATGTTGAGCAAGAAAGGTCCAACAAGAGTGCAGTGTAAGTATTATGGAATCGAGAATATTGTATTGGATGAGAGGTTAATATAAGAAAAGATTTCAAGAATAAATACACATATGGAGGGCTAATGATGTTTTGAATCCCTACAAAATACCTCATTTAAGAATTTAAGCTTAGTCGCCACTATTTTTTTCTTCTAACTCTGGTCCCCACTTATTCTCCATTTCAACAATTGGAGGAAAATGCTTCAATTGTTGATCAAAAAGCTTTTGACAAACCTGTTCATGTATGTGTGTCAATGTCCTCACGTAGGAATTGTTTATAATCACCATGATAGTAGTTACAATGCAATCATCTATCTAAGTTATCATTGTATTTCTGTATGGTTTTGCTTGCTTGATGTTCTTTAGCTTCTCTGTTTTCAGAAACCATTGCCTTCTGATATGTTAATAATATATTTTTTGCAAATTATTGCAGGTTGTTTTATTGAGGAATCTTTTAAGCTGTTTTGTAATATGATAGAGAAGATGGCATTGTTACTAGTTTATTACAGGTTTGAGTTGTTGATTATTATCGCATAGAGGTTAGAACCTAAAAACAGATAAGTCAATCTTGACTGTATGGAAGACTACAATTTTGTTGTTGGTCAAGTATTCCCTGATGTGAAGGCATTTCGTAATGCTATTAAAGAAGCTGCTATTGCACAGCATTTTGAGCTTCGTATTATTAAAAGTGACTTGATTCGATACTTTGCTAAGTGTGCCTCCGATGGCTGTCCATGGCGGATTCGTGCTGTCAAGCTCCCAAATGCCTCGACATTTATCATAAGAAGTCTTGAAGGGACACATACTTGTGGGAGAAATGCACTCAATGGACACCATCAGGCTTCTGTTGATTGGATAGTGAGTTTTATAGAAGAAAGGTTACGGGATAACATCAATTATAAACCAAAAGATATTTTACATGACATCCATAAGCAATATGGTATAACTATACCATACAAGCAAGCTTGGCGTGCAAAGGAACGGGGCCTTGCAGCAATATATGGCTCTTCTGAAGAAGGATTTTACCTACTTCCTTCATACTGTGAAGAAATAAAGAAAACAAATCCTGGAAGTGTTGCAGAGGTGTTTACCACTGGTGCAGACAACCGTTTTCAGAGACTTTTTGTTTCCTTTTATGCATCAATTCATGGTTTTGTTAATGGTTGTTTTCCCATTGTTTCTCTTGGTGGAATCCAGATGAAAAGCAAATACCTTAGCACATTCCTTTCAGCAACTTCTTTTGATGCTGATGGTGGGTTGTTTCCACTTGCTTTTGCTGTTGTCGATGTAGAAAATGATGAAAGCTGGACATGGTTCCTGTCTGAGTTGTATAAGGCACTAGAGGTGAATATTGAGTGCATGCCACAAATTATATTTTTATCAGATGGGCAAAAGGGTATTGTGGATGCAATAAGAAGGAAGTTCCCAAAATCTTCCCATGCATTCTGCATGCGCCACTTAAGTGAATGCATTAGCAAAGAATTCAAGAACTCTAGGCTTATCCATCTTCTATGGAAGGCTGCATATGCTACTACAACTACCGCATTCAAAGAAAAAATGGCTGAAATAGAAGAAGCCTCTCCCGAAGCCGCCAAATGGTTACAGCAATTTCATCCTTCCCAGTGGGCCCTAGTATATTTTGAAGGGACAAGATATGGTCATTTATCTTCTAATATCGAGGAGTTTAATAAATGGATTCTTGATGCTCGGGAGTTGCCAATTATCCAGGTAATTGAACGGATTCATGGCAATCTTGTAACTGTGTTTGACGACAGGCGTTTGAAAAGCAATTCATGGTGTTCTGTGCTTGTTCCATCTGCTGAGAGGCGAATGGTTGAAGCCATTAATCATGCATCCACATATCAAGTGCTTAGATCGGATGAGGTAGAGTTCGAGGTTATTTCAGCTGATCGATCCGATATTGTAAATATTGGCAGCCATAGCTGCTCCTGTCGTGATTGGCAGCTATATGGGATACCGTGTTCCCATGCCGTTGCTGCTCTTATCTCATGCCGTAAGGATGTCTATGCATATACTGCAAAGTATTTTACTGTTGCAAGTTACAGAGATACCTATGCAGAGGAGCTACACCCCGTCCCCAAAAAACTTGAGTGGAGGAGAACAGATGAATCTGGTTTGGATAATGATATCGCAGTTGTGCGGCCGCCAAAATTTCGCCGACCTCCAGGGCGTCCGGAAAATAAACGAATTTGTGTGGAGGACCATAATCGCGACAAACATACAGTGCATTGTAGTCGCTGTAATCAAACTGGACATTACAAGACAACATGCAAAGCAGAAATGATTAATAGTATAGAACAGTTTTAGTTTTCTGGTTTTGCACTATGTAGTAATTTAACTAAAGATCAAGTCTACTAAATAGTATCTAGAGACCCAATGTTTAGGACACACATGTTATTCAGATAATGAAAGATAGGTATAAATCACTGTATTAAATCCGCTGGTGTAATCGAAATGAAGTTTTTTGAACTTTGAAGCGTGGATTTAGGGAGGTTGGAAAATAATCCTACCACGCAATGAATGTATCTAACATCATTATGGAAATTCGGAGAATCTTCAATTTTATGTGGTTCCTCACCCTTGTAGCCGCCCTTACTATATTTTTTGCATATGTAGTATTTTTTTGAAGAATAGGAATTGAACTTGGTCCCCGAAGTTTACTACACTTATACACTGCTGCATTGCATACCAACCATTTGCGCTAAACTTGTGGCAATATTTTTTACACATCTTGTAAAGTTTGTGCTTAATAAACATGATTTTACTGAATATATAATCAACATCACTTTGTAACAAGAAAATGAGACTAGACTATTAGGTGTTGAAAACTGAGAGCATCAGCAAGGATAGTGCTACTAGCGATCGTTGGAGGACAATCATCCCAATCCTTCAACCGATATTCCAAGCTAAAGCCATTCTGCACAACTATTATCTTTCCCAAGGGAATGAGTAAAAGATAGAGTACAAGAAGCCATAAAAAATTTAATATGATAGATGGTAGGCACATAAAGATGAGAATTATACACCATTACAACCACCCGGTGGCCGTGAGACTAGGTGAAATCCAAACCGTTAGCAACCACATGTAATTCAGCATTGAGATTTCTTGTATGACCACAATTACTTGAAAAGCTAATAAGCCAACACCCACGAGAATTGCAAATAAGATCTCCATACATCGAGGGACCTGAATTGTTAAAAGAACTACCATCCACATTTAATTTAACAACCTCTTGCACGGGAGGAATCGATTACATATGGAATATTATAGAAACAACAATCTCCCAATATTCTCGAGATAGAAGATCAATATTGCATTTGTCACTTCTCCAAGAGAGAATACATATTTATCATGGTCAGTTTTATTTTCTAACTTTCCCTCAAAATAGCGCATGATTTCCTAACATAAACAGGATTGTTTCAATTGAGGAAGACCTGCAAGCATTTTAAACGAAAATTGTTACCATGTTGATTTGCTACATTTTCCATAGAAGCATACAAGAAACATTTAACATCATCTAAGACGTGTTGCATCAGATTCAAGGTGCATGGGTGCATGATACAATGATAAAAATGGTACCAGACTAAACGAACGCCGCTATTCAGTCTCTACAACATAGTCTAAATTTAATTCTAAGGAAAATTTTATTCAAAACATAGCACCACCACGGATCATAGAATGATCAACGCCAATCCAAGAGAATACGGCTTGAAACCAATCAAGATATTCTAAATTTCATCACTTGTATAGCTGCTTGAATCTTCTGCAGGCCTCCAAGACATTTTCCCTGTGACCAAAGGCACTAACCCTGACAAAACCTTCCCCACCGGGTCCAAAACCACTGCCAGGAGTTGTAACCACGTGTGTCTTCTCAAGAATCTCACTGAATACATCCCATGAATTTTGGCCTGGGAAGTGGACCCACACATACGGTGCACTTTTCCCTCCATACACTTTAAACCCGAGAGAATCAAATGTGTCCACTATTATGTTAGTATTTTCTTTGTAGAATCCAATAACCCCACGCATAGCCTGCATTCAAATGCAGCAAGACTATTATGTAACTTGTTCTTTGATAATGTGTATCAAATAAGTTTTTTCTTCTGAAACAGCATTTTCTGTTTCAGAAACTTCATTAATAATAAACAAAAGAACCAACCTTAAGACCTTCTGGTGAAAGGCAGGCAAGACCACCAGCCTGGGAAATATTTGATGCACCATTGAAACAAGTACATACGATACGGTTGAAATCCTTGGCAACGGGAAATCCATCAGAAAACAGCAACTGCTTTGGAACCACAGTCCAACCCAGACGAACTCCAGTGAACCCAGCATACTTGCTAAATGATGAAGTTTCAATGGCAACCTGCAAAAGGCTATAAGATGTCATACACATTCATGTTTGAGGGAATTCATCAAACTTCAAAAGCAGATTCCTGAGACTAATTTCATAGGAAAAAAGACCAACAATCCCCTGGATGGTAATTTCGGTCGATGTCATCATTTCGCTGTTTTTGTTACGAAAATTTCCATATTGGTAAAACAAAGATTAATCATCCAAACTATCTAGAAAATTATAAATAACTCGTATAAGTCGACAAACTGTTTACAAATTATTCAGTTGCTGACAAATAGCAGACTCAAAGATAGCTTTGAAAAGCTAGTCCTCCTAAACTATTTCTTATAACAAAGTATCCGAGGAAGCTAAAACTAGAAGTAAAAAGTTTGACATGGCATTATTGTATCAACTAGGTCAAAGCTAGTCATGTAAGAAACAGAATTTTTGGTGAACTATCAGAATAACTGAATCCAGAAGGCATGAGACTTGTTGCAAAATAAATTGAAGTATAATGACACCCAAGTTAATTTGAAGTTCTAGCACAAGCCATTTGTCATTAGGTTGAAAGGAAATAACATCTAATCAAGAAGAATCCACCAGATAGATTACATTAAAATTAAGTACATATGATATGTACATCAATTAAGCACTTGAGAGACTCTTTGGGAGAATTTCTAAAAACAGCTTATGACATGCCTATAAGTTGTTTTCAGCTTATTCCTATAAGCTCTCCAGAATAGCTTATGAAAACAACTTATATGAAAATACTTTGTATTTTATCTTTTCTTATAGAATTCACTTATATATAACCACATGATAAGAGTTTATGCTATAAGCACTTAATTAAGATGTTTATCCAAAAAGGACTTAAATGCTAGGAATCATATTATAGACTGACTACTGACCTCTTTGGCTCCAGGAATTTCAAAGATGGAGCGCGGGTTGTCGCCAGAAATATACATAGCATACGCCGAGTCATATACTATTATAGATCCATTGTCCTTAGCAAACCGAACTAGTTGGACCAGTTGCTCCCTTGTTGCTGCAGCACCAGTAGGATTGTTTGGAGAACAGAAAAATATGATATCTGGTCGAGAAAGAGATGACAAATCAGGGAAGAAACCATTTTCTGGATTACACCTCATGTACTCAATGTTTGCAAACTTCTGAACGTCCTTCTGGTATAGACCAGTCTGGCCCATAATTACACTTGAGTCTACATAGGCCTGCATATAAAAGTTCCGTTATTCACAGAGAAGCTACAAGAAATAAAAAAGGAAGGGTGGTAAAGTGTTCCCTCACTTCCCTAATTTCATTTTCATATATTATTCCAAATCATATTTAATTCATTTTCTAAAGAATTCGATATATATATATATATATATATATATATATATATATATATATATATGCATAATTCCATATAATAAACTGTGAATGCCTACGAGCAAACACGCATTCGACCGGTTTAACAGTTTATTAAACTAACAGATAAACCCCCAAAGGAAAAACTGAGATTCATTCCACTTGTTATTTTTTAATAACCATTTTATAATGCTCAATTTGTTTGTGTTTTACACATGTTCAGATGTCACTTTTTCAAGTAACGAACAATTTTGTCATTCAAGGTTCAAATACTGTAAAAGCCTTTCTCAAATAATAAGAATGAATGGCATTCTTTTGAGTCCTCTTACTTAACATAAACAATACATACAGCTCGGTGATCTAACTATTTCATTTACATCAAAGTGCATAAAAAATGATTAATGAATTAGAAATAGTTAAGCAGATCACACACTAAATCAATAAAATGTGACAATTGAAACAGAACCAAGACAAAACAGACCAAGACCACCTTTTTTTGCATATGTAGAAACATAATTGAATGCTTAAGCAACTAATTAAAGGATAACTGTAAATAAACACATAGATGTGAATTACCGGGTATGATGGATCCTGCACAGCCATTTTCACATTCGAACCAAAGACAATCTGCCACAAAATGAAAATAAAAGAAAAAATTAGTTACATTAACAAAGAAGGGCATTTGAAATCAAATGATGACAGTAAGTGAACCAGGAGAAGAACACAATGAGTAGAGTAGGTGATTCAAAAAGGACAGAATCTATTTAAAAAATACAAAATGAACCTGGAGACGAGATATATCACACTTTGCTCCATCTGAGACAAATATATCATCATCTTCGATGCCAAGATCAGGGTAAAATGTTGAAGCAATTGCACTTCTTAATGGCTGCATAAATTAGGGAAGTCCGTCAGTCTTCCAAGCATCATAAACTTATGTAAAAAGGAAGCAGCAAAACTTAAAAAAGTTACGTGCTTTATTGTTATCCCAAAGCTTTGGAATATAAAAAATAAATTTAAGAGAGAAAACCATAAAATGATATAGATAGCTACAAGTGTTGCTCAAAACTGACACTAACATGGAAAAATTTAAAAGTCAAATTTGATAAATAAACTTTCGGTGAGGTTGGAAAACTGTATAACTAGCATTAACAATTTAATTTGACATGTGAGGGAGAACAGTAGTAGATTGTGGTGTGGAAGTATACAAGAAAGGAAAATGGACAAAAGATGCAAAACCTCTCCAAGATATCAAAATGACATACCTTTTCACCCTGTTCAGCTCCATAACCACTATATCCTTCTAGTGTTGATAGTGCATGTGATTTCTGAATAAACGAACAAACAAAACATTTTCATATGTTTAGGTAACAACAGGTGAAGCATAGAATCATTTAATTGAATTGATAAAGTAGTATTTCCAGTTAAGAATTCTTCACACACCCCTAAACAATGTTACATCAATAAAAGACAAGCTTAAACAGAAGCAACTAGACACACAAAGCTATTGGCGAATAAGAATCAAGGCATCGGATGTGGTACTGTAATGAAATTCATCAATAATCATTGAGTTCCAACTTCAACAGAAAAATGATTATTACATTCCGAAAACAGATAAAATATAACAGACTATAATTCTCCCGTCGAAAATGCAAACATTGAAAGATACACCAACTTCACTAACACCAAAGTTCTACCTTTGCCAATGCAGAAGTTATGACTTCAGGAATGGGTTCAGTAGTATCACCAATCCCAAGGCTTATGATTTTCGCATCAGGGTACTTCAGCAAGTGTGCAGACTTTCTTCTAGCAATCTATTTTTTTTGCAATAAAATGGCAAGGCAAAGCAAAACAAGGTCAGTGAAGACAAAAGGAAGAAATTAACCAAAGAGAAAAACCAAAAGCAGATAGATCAAAAAATATCGCATACCTCAGGAAAGAGATAACCAGCTTGAAGTTTACCCATGTTTTCATTGCGCGAGACCCTTGTCTTGAAGGCTTCAAAACAAAAAGGGAATAATCAAAAAATGTAATCTTCCTCAAAAATTAGATCTATATATAATTCAATAAATCAATAAACATACTCTTTTTCAAGACTAATAAACCACTACATCAACCCTTTCAACACACAATGAACTACATAATCAAACACCCCGGAAATGGCTATCAACTCAAAATATCATTAGACGAACTTGCCAACTAAAAAAGTTTCACAAAAATGCAAAAAAAGAACCAATAACTATAACCATTGCCTATTAGATCAGCTAAAAGCCAACCACTTCCCCCCCTCACCATATGCATCCAAGTTTATTATAGATTAAAAAACTGATTTTGATATTAAATAATTTAGAGATTTTTAGAAAAACAGAAGCTACATTTGTTTACCGTATTGAAAATCACTTTTTTAAAAAGTCATAAGTCAAAATGACTTTAAAGCTGCTCAAAACATAATATTGTTGAATCAGAATATTGAAAATGATAAGATTAGATGACAGAGTACAAACCAGTCTCAGCTTCTTGGGGTGTAGCAACGCATTTACAAATGCTAACGCTCTTGGCATTCAATGATAGCTGACTCCTGCAGTAATCAAAGACAACAAAAACCCAACAAAAAAAAATCAAATTTTCAAATGGGAAACAGAAAAAAGATACAATTTTGCAACAATATAATGAAAAAACACTAGTGGGTAGGATCGAAATTTTGATGGGGAGGAAAAAGAGAGATAAGAAACGAAGTGGGGTTTCTCAAAAAATACCTGGAATTGAAATTGGAAGGAGCTAAGAAAGGAGAGGAAGAAGAAGAGATTGAAATGGTGAGGTTTTGGGTTATTGACATTTTTTTTTGAAGTGGAGTGTGAATGTAGGAGTGGAGGTTTTGGGTTCTTTCGCTGTTGTTGTTGTATTGGAACGGGTATGAGTTTTAATTTATCACTTTCTCTGCCTATCCAAATAAAAAGAGAAAATATGTGTGCTGTTCTGATTATTTTAAGCTGAGTTACATTTACCAGAATGGCACACGTGATGCGCGTGTTACACAACTGCAATCTATCCCCGCAAGTGTAATTGAGAGGCGACTGAGACCATTTCATGTCAGAATTAACTTCCAAATCAGATTAAACTAGTGGTAAAAGCAAAAATATATATATATTGCCTCCAACCTGAGGCCCCTTTCGAATTTTTAAGCTTACGTGGATTTATGGATTTATATATTGATATAAGTTGGTATATTAATGTTTGGATAAATTAACAAAAAGAGCATATTACAATTTCATAAACTACTTATGTCATAGTATTTTAATAAGCTTTCATAATATGTTTATTGTTGGGCTTAACATAAAGTTTATGAAAACGGTTCCCGCTTTGAATCCCGTCCGTTTCATTTTACGCAATATTAACATATTTTATAGAATTTATTTTTTTAATCGATCTTACGTATCTTCTTGTTTTTTTTAGGCTTTTTTTTTTTCTTTACACTTTTTGAAAGCATCGCACTTTTTTAAGTTGTTTATCTAAATGGACTCTAAATTATAAATAAAAATTCACTTTTCATATTATTAAATAATTAATGTATATAACATATATTATAAACTAGATAACTCAAATGAATTTAAAAAATAAATTTTTATTAATAATTAAGACCGGGTAGTACAAATTAAAAATTGTCCTACATATTTTCAATATACAATAACAAAATTGTTAAATTAGACATCTTCCGTGTTTACCGAGGTTAGAATTTTGAAATCTTTATCTTGTGTATATTTCGATTTTTGTCCAGATGCTAGAAAAACTCATAAAAGATTACATTATTTTTTAACAAATTCATTAAAATGAATATATTTAGAGTTTAATTGATATGCACCGATGGTGTAAAATAGTTTTACATCATCGTCCAATAAATAACCATCATTTTGCCATGTCATGTCAAGAAAGTGGGGTAAAGTGGGGTGATGTGGCGGAAAACATGGTTGGTATTGGTTACAGTGTAAAATTATTTTACACCGTCGGTGCATATCAATTAAATCCATATATTTAAGGTAAATGCTTCAATACATGTATTAACTAAATAAAAAATAACAAGATGCGTTTGTAGTCCAACGGTTAGGATAATTGCCTTCCAAGCAATAGACCCGGGTTCGACTCCCGGCAAACGCAATTACATTTTTATTAATCATGAAAAAAAATTGATAAGAAATTGTTATTTTTTTTTACATATACAATATATATAACTTATAAGGAACCTGGTCCATCACACTATAAGACTCGATAAGGAGTTCAAAATGCTCACAACTCCATACTGGAAAATAAGGTGCAAAATAATCTCTAAAAACAATACTTAAAAATCTATTAAAATCAATACACCCCATTTTTATTTTTATTTTAACAATATACACCCCATATATTGAAACAACTACAAAACTTCTATTATTTTTTTTATCAAAAAAATATCTAAAAATTAATCTTAAAATTATTTAACATTAAAATTCATTTTCTTTTGATCTATTTCAAGTGAGCTGCAAACATAGTTAGGATGACAAAAGTCCATTTGTGATGCTTTTTCGTTCCATGGTTTAAGCTAAAACATGAATTCACTTTTTCAAAGTGATTAGATTCAATCATTCATTAAGAACCAATTTTTTCTTCTCTAGAAAGTGTTTACTCTAATAGTGTCATATAGCACTGCTGTTAATATTATCCTATGCTGCATCAGTTAACGGATACAGATAATTATTCTCAAAAACACTTTTATGTTTTTAACCAAAACCAAGTGTATGTATTGTTAATTTGTTATCCATTTTGTCTTTTTGTCGAATTCATAAAATTTTCTCAGGACTGAACATCAATACTCTTGCGTAATACAAATGCAATCCAATGAAGTAGTTATCAACTAGTCTAAAAAAATACACCATGATTTGCTGGCATGCCTCATTACCTAAAGATACATTGATATGCATCTCAAAATAGAAAGTTTTGGCGTACAAGTATTAACAGCTTTTCTCATCCCTACATTTTCATTACTGATATGTTCCAATCACATCTAAGATCTCTAATCACCAGTTCTCACCCTAAACCGCATTATCTAATTAATTATCAATAAGGTTCAAACAAGAAGAATATGAAAACAGTACGTTTAAAATGAAAAGGCCACTGTCATGAGTCTTCAAAATGATGATCTGTTTCATCAAATATCTCCTCCTACAAAGAAATATATGAGTAAACTGTCCACACAAGAAGTAAATAAGATTGTTTTCTAACAGATTTCAAGAGTTGAGATTTGTCCAAACAAATTGTTAGTACCTGTAAAAGCTCTTCAATGACATCTTCCATTGTAATTATTCCAACAGCTTCTTCTTCTTCGGGGATATTTGGAAGGGGACTACCATCTATCTCTAAAATATCTGAGTACATATTTTTTGTCCATTTTCTGCTCCGAGAACTGCCCCTATTTGACTTGTTTGTATTTGGAAAGCTTTTCCACTTTTGGATTGGTATCTTGGGTTTCAAGACTTTCTCTTGGAGAGGCTTCTGACCATCAATATCCACCTTCACTTCTCTCACTGATTCTATTTTAGAAGCATGAGACACACAAAGCATTAATTATGAAAGAAACTCCAGTTTAAACTTTAACTAATTAAACTATCCGCAAAAGAAATACTATTTAAAACTGTTAATAACATGTTCTTTTACCATTTGCATAATTATTGGAAGAGGGTTGCTTGGTCTTGCCACAGTGTCTTACAACAACAGCCATGTGACTATGTCCCTTCTGAAACTCATTCAAAATGTCATAAAGTGGCATGCTTTCTTGAACCCTGTCAACATGTGTTAGAATTAGTTAAGTTAGTTATAGTATAAATAGGGGGACCAAAACTGTAATTAGGCTATTAATTTTTCTTGTTGGGCTCTATCATGCTTCTCAACAACATGTAAACATGTGTTTATGGTGACATAATGCCAACTAAGCACAGTATGAAACTAACGTGACTTTAATTTCAGAACAAACCCACAAAATATATACGAATACCTTGGTATCCTGCGTATGGTTACACTCTTTACAGGTGCTTCATCTTCTGGATGAATTGTCAATAAATTCTTGATCTACAATTGTGCAGCATGTATTCAGAAAATATAAACCAACCAAATGAACAATAGAAAAAATATAGAGGAAAGAGTGGTACAAAGGAATAGCAATTTCGTCATACAAGATTTCCTAACATAAATTAGTATCGAACATAATGGTAAGAACAAAAACAAAGAAAAAACCTAACCACGGCTTCAAGATACCTACCTACTAAATTCATAGACACCGGGTACGGATAAAGGTGTCAGATTCAAGATATGTATAAAATCTAAGATATGGCATATAAATATAAATTTTACAAAAGGCATATATAAGAAAACCAAATTTGTATAAATATGGCAACATTACATAGAAGGCTAAAACACACAAATCAGCATGTTGTTTAACATAAAAAGAAATTAAATTGTTTAAAATCATAACAGAATACCTCACAAAAACTATATAGTATGAAAATTTTAATTGGCCAACTAACAATACAATAAGATACAATGAATATCAAATTTTAATGATGACATGAACAGAGAGAGAAAATATCACGACACACCATCGAACACGACAACTTGAACTTAGTCAGCTTCCAGAGGTAAGGTCGGCTATCAAGCTCTAACATAAGATGACACTGATCAATGTTTTGAAGAACGAGTGATGTAGGTATGGTATGGCTTAATCTCTTGTAGACCTAAAGGGATTTAGTTCAAATCCTCTCAAAGAGTGTTGTAAATTGGCCACTAGTGTCACTTTATTAAATAACAATTTCCCCTTCCCAATTTGTTTTAGAACTATTTGGTTCTGGATAACAGAATAATAAGATAGATTTGTAGTCGACCAACACGCAGCAGACACTTAAAGCATAGTTGGTTTAAACAGTCTTCCCAGGAATGATGGAAATATCACAAGACCTTATGACTGCCACCCAGTGCCAGCTCATTAGGTGCAGGATAACCAAGCTGAATAGAAATGAATTTTCTTGCTCATTTCTATAGAAAACTCAAATACCCAAGCTGAACAGAAACATGTGATAATTTTTAATCCTTTATCAGTTGAACAGACATATTTTTCACTGTTCAATTTATCCTCAGAAACTTCATTTTTCATCTCCTCTGCACTCTAAGTACTTCTAAATTGTACTATGGTTACTAGAAATTCTAACTCTAACCGAGCTTAATGTAATTCCAGCCTTCATCGGAGCAATCTCCTATTAATGTACTCCAGTCCAGAAGCTGCAGACATAGCGTTTGAGTTTATCCATAACAACAGTATTCAAGTAGCTTTACACGGTCTAAAATGAAATTATAAAAAAATAAAAGAAAGGAGCCCAACATATATAGTTCCATTATCTGGAATTAACTCCTACCCCTTTACACATAACCTATAGGCAACATCATTTATTATTTTCAACCTATGTTGTCCAATAATTTGTTCAACTCCCCAAAATATTTGGTTATTAAGCATTAATAGAACTTAGTATGAGACTCCAATTCCATGTATGGTATTGTCTAGCATAGCATGGAGGTTAACCTTCAACTTACGTTGTCCTATAATTCCTTCAATTTTCTAAAGTCCAATAATATTTGTGTGTGTGTGTGTGTGTGTGTGTGTGTGTGTGTGTGTGTGTGTGTGTGTGTGAGAGAGAGAGAGAGAGAGAGAGAGAGAGATAACAATACCAGTATAAGTCCAATAATATTTGTAGGCTGCTCATAATAGACTGGGACTCTGCTATGCCCTTTCTCCAATATTTCACTCATCAGTCCCCTGCATCATAATAGGCATTTAATTATGAATAAATTTGTATAAAATACAAAAGTCAGCTTTGATTTTTAAGTTGTATAGCACAATTTACCTGTCAAGCTTTGAATTAATATCAATGGCAAATGTTTCAGATATAGGAGTCATGGCATCACCGGCTGTCTTCTCACTAAGTTCAAGTGCCCCAGCAATTATTGTTGTTTCATCATGTGTCAGTTCCCCCCCTTTTCCAGCCTAATACAATTCAATCACGAACAGAAACAACAAACACATGTAAGCATGAATGTCCAAGTGTGGTGTTCTAATGAACCAGAAGAGTTGTACACAGATAACTCTAAGTGACATTTCAGTCAAACTACATTTCATATTTAAATCGGAAAAGAAAATCTAGTGTAAGAGTGTCCCACCAATGAAGGACATAAACACAGGATTTGTTTAATGACATGAGCAAATGAATAAAAAACCACTTAAAACATAGCTGGGTGTCTTTATTTGAACTAAAATAATCATGTTGTGCTGATACAGACCTCATTGCCATGCAAATCTACGAGTGTTTTCAACTCAGCTCTGCGGAAAAGGGCTTCCTGTCGATGGCCCAGCAAATAGTCCAACAACTGGAAAACCACATAAAGGCGCAAAAAAAACTGTGAAGACAAAGAAAAATAGGACAGAACAAATTGTTTATTCAAATAAAAGTAATAGAAAATATGGTCAATGTGAATCACCTTGCTAATTGGAAAAGCAACTGGGTAACATATCCATACAAGCACACGGACAAAAGGAGTCACTGATGCACCGATAGCCAAACCATATCGAGAACAAACTGATTGGGGTATAATCTTCACAAAATCAGACATATGTCAGGGCAGTTTGACAAGAAATAACATGCCTAAGCCAATTTTAGAAAGGTTAAAACTTAAAACCATCATTCAACATGACCCTAGTGGAAAATTTATTGGACAAGGAACACCATGAAGTGGAAAATCAGATGACATTGATATACATATTTCACTTGAAACATATCTATAGAGGAGATAAGTTTCTCACCTCACCAAAGAGAAGAATCAATGTGACCGAAATCAGGATAGCACCCCAAGCAGTAACAAGGCTATCAAGAAAAATAGGAAGTGCCTGAAAAAACCAACAACCACAGTTTTGAATACTAAATCCATTTTAAGAAACACATAAACCATCATATGATTGTATAAACTATTTGTATACAAAATATAAAATAAAGTCAAACTATTTTCATATAAGTCGTTTTCATAAACTATCCTGGAGAGTTCGTCGTGGAAATAAGTTGAAATAGCTGCTTATGAACATGTCATAAGCAAGCATTGTCAAATAAGCTATTCTAAACAGTTTCACAAGTGCTTATGCCAGCCGATTAAAAATAAGTTCAAATAAGTCAATCCAAACAGAGTCTTAGTAATAGTAGTAGTAGTACAGTACCTCCATAGCGGCGGCATTACAAATTAGCAAGGTACAAAGCAACAAATGCTGATTTCTCACAACAGGCAATATCTTCTCTGTATAATAATGACAACAAAAACAAAAAGTCCAATCAATCAATGAAGCATATAGAATATTCAAATCAATTTTCAATACAAGAAAATACTAACATATTTATTTCTATAATTAGTTACTAACTAAGATGCTAAGAGTATATTATATTATTGTAAACAAAATAGTAATTCCAAAAATTAGGGAATAAATTGAACAAAAATAGTAATAGTTAGTTAGTTAGTTAGGTTACCGGCGTGTTTACGATCGTGAGGAGTACCGGACTTAGCGAGAACTTCAAGATCAACGAGACTAAGAGACATGAGACCTAAAGTAAGACCTGACATTAATCCGGCGAACACCACCAACAGAACGATTATCAATATGTGAACGAAGAACTCCGATTCGCAGCATGTGTACTCCACCGCCATTCAATCTTTCTTTCTTTATTATTTGTTAGTGAAGTGAGATGATAAAGTATAATAAACGGTTGAGTAACACAACCACCGACTCCATTTTTATATTAAGATTTGATTTGAAGATATATGAAGAAGAAGTGAAAGAAAATAATAGAAAAAGTAGTAAATAGCGGCGTGTGTTAGTTGAGGTGTGAAGAGTGTGTGTGTGAGAGTATAATCGCCAAATCTATGGACACTTTTCCTTCCTTCTCTCACCAACTTTTCGCTTCAAGATTAATTAATTAACATCATCATCATTAACTACTATTAACAGAAAAGCCGCAAATCATTTTCCAAATTAAATATGTTTTTTGTCATTGTAGTTTCGCAAAATTTCGTTTTTAGTCCTTAAAGTTGTTTTTCACACTTTTTAGTCCCTGAAATTTTTTCCGTCAGTGTTTTTAGTCCCTACTTTTAATCAAACTCTTGTATATCTTGTATATGTTTATATTTTTGAATGATTTTTTGTATTCATGTTTATAATATTATAAGAATATCTCCGATAAAAAATTTAGAATTTTTTAACATAAGATGAATTATTTATGAATTTTTATATGCAAAAAATTAAAAAATTCATATTTAATTCATCTCTTGTTAAAAAAAATTAAATTTTTGTAAGAGAGGTTCATATAATATACTAAACATGACCGCAGAAAAAAAATTTAAATTTCGAATGATATGCACGAGTTGAATGAAAAGTAGAGACTAAAAACACTGACGGGAAAACTTCAAGGACTAAAAAATGTGAAAAAAATCTTCAGGGACTAAAAACAAAATTCAACGAAACAACTATAGGTAGGGATGGCAACGGGTGCCCACGGGTGCCCACGGGTGCGGGTTTTACAATACCCAAACCCGCACCCGAAATCATCACCCGAACCCAAAGGCCTTTCGGGTGGCAAAACAAAACCCACACCCACACCCGTTGGGTTCGGATTTTTTCACCCGAAGCAAAATATCTACTAAAAGAAAAAAAAAGTAATTTTCCATATTCAACCAAAATTAAGTAATAGTAATTTTCCATATTTAACCAAAATAAAAATATCAATAGGCTTAGAAATCAACCAAATTAAACAAATAAGTTTCACCCCACATGATACAAAATAAATATATAGTTTGGTATATAAACTAAGGGGTAATTAAGTAGTTTAATATATAAGCGGGTGTGGTTTCGGGTGTGGGTTTGATTGATCCCAAACCCGCACCCGTGGAATCGGGTGGCACCCGAACCCAAACCCAGTCAACTCGAATTTTACCCGTTGACTCGGATTTGGGTTCGGGCGGGGCCCGCGGGTTTGGGTTTAATTGTCATCCCTAACTATAGGGACCAAAAACATATTTAACCATTTTCCAAATAACACTTTTTTTTTGTATAATGGGGCCAAAATCCAACGCGATTAGAGGTTGGATCCTCTTCTTCCCTCCTTCAATGAATACAAGTATAAGAGGAGAGAGAAAATGAATCTATACTATATATCTATACTATATATAAAAAGGATACATCTTTTGGTGTGGACTTTTCTTAATGCCAATTTTACCCTTCCGTATATCTATACCTATATATCTATATTTATACTATATATTTTGCCCTTAAAAAACTTCCATTCAACTATAACAATAAAAAAACATAACTACATTTTGGTGCAAATTTTTTTTATTAACAAACTCACAATAACATAAGACATGTCTTTTTTTTTTTTACATAAGTTAGACACACGCGCCTGGCCCGCTAGTAAAAATTAATAAAAATATTAAGAGAGAGAAAAAACAAGAGAGAGATAGATACATATTGGTGAAGGAGAGAGTGGGAGAGAAGTAGTTGAAGGAGATGATCCAAGTCCACGCGATTAAGTGGGGTAAAAAGATACTCTTAAAATCATCAACCAAACATGGCATCACCTTTCGATGCGGTTCATGAAAACATATATTATGATTACATTATAAATTTACAAGAATATTCGCACATCGGTTATCTTTCTGATAAATGTGCTCAAGTCGAACTTTTCAATCAAGTTGCATTAATCTTCTAATCTTATTCACGATGCTCCAACCTTTAGCACTCCTTACCTTCTCGAGTTGCACACCATCAACCACCACCACTGAGGAATCAACTTGTAGTTGTACCTCTAATTTTTGCACCCCTATTCTTCGAGCTAGACTCAAACCTTCATAAAGACCCTAAAGTTCGGCTATGTAAGCATTAGCGTTGCAAAGATACTTAGAAAAACATGCTAACCACGTATAGTATATCTGATCAATTACCCTACGTGAAGTTACATTGATATGTGTCACATACGCAGTTAACGTACATATCATATCCTACCCTATCTTATATTTATCCAGCTTTTTATCCTATAGTATCTTTATCCTATATCTTGTGCATCAAATCATAAGATTCGTGGATTATTAATTTTATCTTTTCACTCTAGTATATTTTTGTGTGTTTTTTCACTATAGTATTTATATACAACACAACTTGGAATTCAAGTTACACAGGCTAAACCCAATAGCATTTGAATGAAATGAGAGATCTTTTCTAGATTAATCATGGTCCTAAGTTCGAATTTAGACTTGAGAATACAACAACGTTAAATCTCTTAAAGGTGAGCTTTGCCGCTCATTGTGGTCCTACCCGACTCAATAAATTAGTCTCTATAATTGTACGCAGAAGATATCCAATTCATATAAAAATATTACATTACCTAATTAGGTCAAATTATTGACTATTGATATACATCAGTAAAAAAAAGATTAAGAGAGAAAATTTAACCATCTAATTTTTCAAATGACAAATAAATTAAAATATTTAATCTAAAGATTAAGAGAGAATAATAAATCCAGTAAAAAAAGAGAGAGAACATTAAATGCCTAAAAAAAGAATAATAAAGGTAATGTGCAAACAATTTTTGTTTGTTTTCACATATAGTGTTCTTACATGCTACTGCTACAGGCTACAAAGGAAAAACTAATCTCTGAGTTACTACCACACAAAGCAGATTCATCATGCAAGTTGCAGCAAATGACTTGATGTTCTAAGTTTGGTTTACAATGGAAATTTGGACTCAGAGCAGGTACAGAGTTCCATTGTGATAAACATATCTCTGGTAAAACACAAATTAATTTCTCAATCTACTTGAACTGTCCATGACTTTGTGTCCTCAAGACACCCTGTTTGTATTCCAACCAGTATTCCTCTTAGTTTTTCCGACAACGTTTCTGGTCCTGTTTTATATTCAGCTCTGCATTGCCAATATTTTCATTGTGTTTAGCATTATCATTAGATGCACAAGGTATTTTCAAAAAATAAATTGAGGCCTAAAATGAAGGAGAACATAAAACATGGAAAACAAAGAGAGAATAGTTTATTAGAGTTTAATTACCTTGTTTCTTTGTATGTTACAGATGCAACAGAGGTAACAACGACTGCAGTTCCTGTGCAGAATACTTCATCAGCATTCATCATTTCCTCCACTGATATGGAACGTTCCATGACCTGAACATTGTTCATGTTACAAAAATTCGTTTGTAAGTTTACAGTAATAAATCATTAATCATCTATATTGCCGAGAGGGTAAAATAAATACCTTATAACCTAAATCAATGGCAATGTCTATGATAGTTTTCCGTGTGATCCCAGGCAGAATGGCTCCATCTATTGCCGGAGTGAAGATCGCATTTTCCTTAACAAGATTAAATCAAAATGCGAAACACAAAAGTTTAAACCCAATTTTGTTTTGGATATAGTAAAGAGTTTAATTTCCATACACTGTCAGTATATAAAGTTTTACACACTTGACAATTTGCAAATCACAACCAATCATCTAGATTCTATACGACTTTATACGTAGTTATGAGTAAAGTCTTAACGTTTTTAATAATCTGATGGCTATGATTAAATGACAGTGTTACACTGGTAGTGTATATATATTTATCTTTGCCATTAAAAAAAAACACTGGTAGTGTATATGAATTAAATCCTATAGTAAAAGATGGTTTGAACTTTGAACATCAAATTTGTTATTAGTAGCATGAGTGCATATGAAATTAAGGTCATTGATGTACCTTGACAACAAATATATTGCATGCAGTAGCCTCCTCAATATTTTTTCCAGTTGCAGAGTCCAAGAACAATACATCAGAGAATCCATTGGCTTTTGCTTCAGTTGTTGAAGTATATACCTACACAGCCAGGAATGTGCATAATGAAGAGTGAAATCAATTTGGGGTAGCTTATAATATGATTATAATTTGACTTAGCATCCAAACAACAATATAGCATCAGTCGCAGAACTATGTTTACATACAGAATGATAAAATCCTGGACCAAGGTTTGAGTAACACAAAATAGTATCCTTTGAAGTGATCTCTTCCAAAATCCCACAATTTTTGACAAGTCACAACCAAGGAAAATATATAATTTTCAAGTTAAAGAATAATGATGAGTAGTATATTGCAATTACTATCGATATGCTTACCGGGGCATAATTAGTAACACTCTTGATTCCTCCTGTTCCACCACTGCCAGATATTGATCGATAAAATTTATCCTCAACTTTTAAGTTTAGGGGTCCCCCCTGTGATTTTTTTTAAACAAAAAAGTAGAAATCTTAAATATGAAATTTCAACAAGTTGCAAGTTGAATCTTTTCCTTTTCAACAAAACAATATAACTAAAACTAAATCCATGGCTAACCTTGTGGTAGTTTCCAACAGGGGAGCAATAAATAAGAAATGTGTACTCAGGTGATGGAGCCACCCCTAATGCAGCTCCTGTTCCCATCAACAATGGCCTAAGATAGAGTGTTCCCTTCCCTGGAGGAGGTACCTGTTTCAATTTCGAGAGGTCAATTATTTCTCAACTTTTGTGTCTCATATATATATATCAAGTGAGATGATTGTTTTATTGTGAGAGATGAGAGGACTAAATATAAACCATTGAATGTAAAAGGAGGTTTTTTTTTTTTATCAAATCTTAATTTTAATTAATAATTAAGATTCAATGCATGCTACAATATCTCTCTCCATCTTCCCGAGCGGCCTTCCATGTTTCATTTCCCACACACCTAATTCATTGTACCCTACTCATAACCTTTCAACTATTTTGCAGTGTTTTGAATCAAATAGCTAGCTAAAATGTTTTGTTTCAATATCCGTATTGGTTCAGGTGTTGTGCCAAGTTTTACCCTAAAAAAGGTTGTGCCAATCTTAATTTAATGGAGGATTGATTTCGCTTTTTTATTTGTTATTATTAAAAGCAACAAGATTGATTTTAGTTGTGTTGGTCCTGTGTGCATCAATGACAATCAACGAGATTTTCATATGCTTTTTAGCAATGGCCTTAAAACTTAAAAGCTATGCAATTAACAATTTCAAGAAAAATCTAGAATTATCTAGGTCCGGAAACTGATTTTGGGATTCGTTATTAAAAATATTTCCAGATTTTTGAATCGGAGAAGTAGCAGTGACAAACGCAGAATTGAGAGCAAGTGAGAATCGCAGAAACTGAAAGGGGATGGAATGTATTAAAGAGTAACCTGCATGCTTATAAAAAAAAAAAAAAGAGTAACCTGCACTTAAAGACTGGAATTTAATCAGGACCATTCTTTTACATCTCTCACAATAAAACACTCATCTCACTTGATATGCCCCCTATATATATATATCATGCACGGATTCATGGTTTTAAGTTGTGGTCTAGAACAACTATTACGGGCATAAAGTTTTTGGAGATCTCCGCAATAAGAAATTGTGACTGCAATTTTCCACAATATCATAAATCGCAATGCACGTGACCACAATCGCAATTTAAAACCATATATGAAGTTGATAGACGGAATAGTCCACACAGAGAGATAAGAGGAAATACATACCCAACGTTTATTGGCAATAACTGTTTGTTTAACAGCATCAACAAACTGCTCAACCGATGGAGATGGCATACACAACCTATCAGCCCCTATTTTCATCCGTAGAGCATTCTCTTCTGGTCGGAATAGAAGAATACGTCCATCTTCCGTCCTATATGCTTTCAGTCCCTCAAAGATTCCCTGTACAGAAACCATGTTTGTGCATTCAGACTTTTGGCTAGATTTGTTTGTGAACAAACACAAGAAATTAACTTGTGTAACACTAGTTTTTCTTTAATACTACCAAACATATAAGTATAAAAGGTACTTAAAGAAAAAAGTAATACAAAACATGGTTTTAAATTTCGGCCCACAACCGCAATTGTGGCTGCAAAACAACGAATTTTTAGGTCTCTGCAACATGATCACAACCACAATTTCAACTGCATCGGCCGCATTTTCCAACAATATAAATATTCGCAACATAACCATAACCGCAATTTAAAACAATCATACAAGGGTATTTCAACAAACAGTTACTGTGCAATTTTAACCTGTCCATAATTTAAGATACCAGCAGATGGGCTTAGCTCAATATTTCCATAGGGCATAAGGGTTCCTTGTGAAAACTTTTCTCCTTTTGCACATTTCATGGCATACATGTAATCTGTTGGAATCAGACTAAATCCAAGTTCTTCCCAATTGATGTCAGGTTGATTATTTTTTTCACCTATATCACTGCATTTTTCATACAAAAATGTATTATCAAAGAATTTAAAAAATTAATAGTATTAACTTTTAAAAACAAAATTGTACCTTTCAGAACCTTCTTCATTGTCCCTTAAAATTGAAGGAGGAGCCATGGTTAATAGAAATGGAGTCCTTCTGCATTCAAAATCAATGTCAGACATATGACTTATATAATCATTTTATAATGTTTATAATTTTATTTTTTTTATTAATCCTCCGGTTCTCAGGATCTCAGGAGCAGAGTGAACAACCAATAATTATTTTCACCAAAAATTAAACTTGGATTCTTCCGAACAATTTGTTATCATTTTATTATATGAACATTTCTCAAAGGAACATAAAGTTCAATCAATATGCATGCAATGTGTTCACATTGAACATTGATATTGTTAAAGGAATAACTGAATTGTGATAACATAATAATAATTTAATGAAAAATAAAATGTAAACATTGGTACCTTGTTTTTGTGTGAAAGATGCTACTAACAACTTTTATATGGAATTTGGTATTGGGGGTAAAAGAGAACAAAAATAAGGATGTAGAAAAAGAGAATGAGGTTATGAAAGAAAGAGGTATCTCCACAAGGCCTTTTTATAAATATTTGGGGACCCCTTTATCATAATAAAATACTGACAAAAACGTGACCTCTGATTCAGGTGTCATCAAAGGTTGGTTGGTTACAAAATAAAATCATGCATGGATTCCATCTACTTTTGTTTTTTTTGTTTTGTTTGCATCCATGGTTTATCGGGCAAAGATATATAGGAAATAGGAAAGTGAAAACTCCAACATACATTTTATTTAAAGGGTCATTTTATTTAAAGTGCATGTTAAACTGTGCTCCAAAAAACAAAATAAAAATGTAAAATTAATTGTGGTAAGAGAATTTTTTACTCTTTCAAAATGTCGAATGCACAATTTTCAAGATAAACTTTCTATATTGGTATTCTTAACTAATATCCCGGGGGCACTGTTTAACATTTTTCTTATTTAAATTGTCCGTATATTGTTGATGTGAATAACTGTAATATGTTCATAAGTAATATTTTGTCCACTTCAATAAATACTCTCTAATTAAAACTTATTTTTTTCTATAAATCATAGTTTAACCGGTAGAAATATCGAAATTGCTAGTGTCGAACGCTATGATCGGAGTTCGAACTTCGGTCACTAAATTTTATGTGTGTGAGTTTTAAATAGTTTTGTCATTTCGTCTATTAACAAAAAAAAACTCTTTTTTTTATTGGAGTGAAGTTTACCCGGTCTTACAATTTTTTGAGGATTCATTTTTAAACATTAATTTTATCCGATAAAAGAATGTGTGTTAAAAATAGTTTTCCTGATATAAAAGTAATAAAATTTTGTAAAAATTAAAAGTGATCAAGGTGTGGTTAAATATCACATGAATTACAAAAATAAAAACTCTAATTAACTCTCCATTCGGATACCAGTAAAAAAAAGTCACGCTTACTAGTGTTTCCGCGACACTAGTTAAGGAAAAAAAAAAGAAATTTTTACATCGAAAACGTCATTTTTTTACACTTTTAAAAAGTTGACTATACAACTTTCAAAACAATTTTACTATACCTAGCTTCCTTAACTAGTGTTTCGGGGCACTATTTAGCATTTTTCAACAAAAAAAAAGTATCAATCTTAATTAAGAATAATATTAATTAATTGACACAATTGTGTGTTATAGTCTTTTTTTATTTGAAATGTTGTCTTATAGATATTTAGGTTTTTTAATGAATACTTCCTCCCTTTCTTTTTAAGAGTTTTTTAAATAGTAATACAGAATTAACGAAATGTATTTTTATATTTTGTCTTCCTATTATACAATCATTTTAATCGACCAATAAATTCATATTTTTTTACACTATCTTCAATAAATTTAATATGTTATATAGAAAAAATTAATATGTTAATGTAATTCAAATTAATTAAACCTCTTTCAATAACTATTGTTTGTTTTTCTATACTCACCCACCAAACATCAAACTCTAGAGCATTAAACTTCAAATATCTACACAGTTTGTACCGCAACAACAACAACAACAATTATATTCCCTCCAATTTTCAATATAATCAAAATTAACGTTAATTAAGTAGGATGGTTAACTACTGTAAAAAAACGAAAGTATGATGGTTAACTGTTTTTTAAAACAAACATTTTGATTTTCTAAACTGCTCTTCATTGAAACGTGTTGCATTGCATGTAAATAAAAAGGTTATTGTAAACGGAAATATAAAGTTTGCTACTACTATTTTTTTTGTCAAATAACGTAATAACTAGAAATTGTGGATAAGTGGAATAACCGATATTCGAATTCCGACATCTAAATATATAATGCAATGTGTATGAAAATTGAATTAAGTTAATCGGACAGTTCGCTGGATTTGGATTCTCTACATTCAAAATTCCTAAATTCACCTACATTCACTTCCATTTAGTGTAAAAGTGTTAGGAGAGATAATGAAGAGAGATAACATGGTAGGGGTAAAGACAAATTTAACCTTCAAAATAAACTAAATATAGATGAATTTAGGAATTTTGAATGCAGAGAATCCAAATCCCAATTCGCTACTATTACTATTAGCACGAATTTGTCAATCGCTAAGCTACACATAAGCTTGGTTTGGTGGTTGGATTATATTATCTGTGTATTAAATGAAGACTGCCTTTAGTGGCATTAATCTAAAAATTCTTGGGTAGACTTATTAAATAAGTGTCATGCTAAACAGTGTCCCCGGAGCACTTGTTAAACATACTAAAAAAAGAAATAAAAGATAAAATTAATATTGAAAAAATAGCTTTTTACATTTTCAAGATATTCAATGCACAAGTTCCGAAACAAAATTTCATTTTTAACATACTTAACTAGTGTTTCGGAGTTACTGTTTAACATTTTCCATTAAATAAAAGCTACGTTTGGTTTTTTTTTTGGACTTAAAAAGCTACATTTGGTTGTTGGATATATTATGTGTGTATTAAATGAAGACTGCCTTTAGTGGTTGGATATATTATTAGTTTATTAAATAAATATACGTTTAGTCATTGAACAAAAATATACGTTTTGATAAAATTCATTGGATATATTATTAGTTTATTAGACAATTTATATTTTAATAACTATAATAACTCAGTAATTAAGACTTAATTCCCTCTTCAGTCTTTTCACTCCATCCGTGTTGAAGTAAGTTGGTATGGTAGTATATGGTGGTCGCTGACTAGCTAGCCGCCTTAAGAAAGTTCATTCATTTTATTTTACTTTTCTCTCTTTTAACTTTTAAGAGCTTCTATGTGTTGCACAATTTAGTTTTTTTTTTTTCCTTTTACATTTTTGTTTTCTTATATTTATTTTTATAATTCTGCTGCTCTTGATTAGGATGAGAATAACCTAAGGTCACGTTTGAATGAATAAATAATTTACCCAAATTCTTATAGTATTAGTATTAGAGCTTATAACACAAGAGCTTACATCATACAGTAAGTTCTTATATTTAATAAAATTTTATGTTTGGATATATATATACTTATATAAAATTATAACACAAAAAGTACTTATATAAAATTAAAGTATTTGGATTTATCATTACATAAACAAATAATTATAAATTTAAGATTGACTAAAAAAGATAACTTTATAAAAAAAGAAAAAGAAGATAAGTGGGTATTTTTAAAAAGATAAGGGTAAAAAAGAAAGAAAAAAACTATGTAAAAATAAATAAATAAATAAGTTTAAGATTGACTAAAAAAATAAATTTTTAAAAATATGTTAATATTACGTAGAATGTATTAGGCATGAATCGAAGCAAGATCCTTTTCGATAAACTCCATGTTAAGTCAAATGATAACCATATTAGAGGGATTCAGATGTTGATTACACAAGGGAAGGAAGTTTGAGTGGCTCTGAAGCAAATGAAACCATTGACGGCCCCTGGTCCAAATGGCCTTCCAACTATTTTTTATCAGAGATATTGGTCATTTGCGGGTGATGATGTTATTGAGGCGGTTCTTTGTCTTATTCTGAAAGTTAGGAAGCCAAAACATGCCGGAAAATTCCGTCTTATTTCTCTATGCAATATTTGTTTCAAACTTATCACTAAGACTATTGCAAATAGGATGAAGAGGATCCTTTCAGGTGTTGTAGGCCCTTTTCAGAGTTCTTTTGTCCTAGGAAGGCTTATTCCTAATAATGTGTTGATTGATATTTTGATTCCTTTCATTATATGCAGAGAAAGCATAAAGGCAAGCATCGGTGGTGGGATTAAAATTATATAGGCTTATGATCGTATTGAGTGGAGTTTTCTTGTTGGTGTCTTCTCTGCCATGGGGTTTCCATTGAGGATGATTACTACTAATATGGCATGCATTTTCTCTACTAATTTTTCTGTGCTTCTCAATGGTGACGCAGGCCTGTTTTTTAAGTCATATGGAAGTTGAGGCAAAGAGATCCATTATCTCCTTATTTATTTATTTGGTGCCATGAAGTTATACAGTACAATTTTGTCTAATATGTAGTTAGTCTTATAACACGCACACATTTATTTTTTATCAATGGATCAATAAGTCTTATCATATTTGATAAAATTTATTAATCCAGTAACATAAACAAATTTATGCATGATTGAAGATTTGTCTAGTATGCATAGAATTGGACTTGCAATACATTTTTTGTCATTTTTTTAAACAACCTTTTAAGGAAGAGAACACAAGTGAACCACTTCACCATTGATTTATATATCAACTATACCAACTATACCAACAGAAACACAACCATGGGAGAGGTAGATCCATCTTTCGTTCGAGATGAAGAACACAGACCAAAACTCTCCACCATTGAAGCCAAAGGAATTCCCGAAATTGACCTCTCCCCAATACTCCACCATGATGAAGTTCCAAATCCATCTTCCATTGAAAGCTTAGTGATTTGCCGCTGATCGTGGATGATCAGAGTGTGATTTTTTTTTTTGAGCAACGATGATCAGAGTGTGATGATTTGATTAAGGGATTCACTTAGTATTTGGAATTCAAAATCTGCGAGAAATAGAACTTTTCCCATTCCAAAACATTATTTATTTTAAAAATGAAAACGGGACCATAGAAAATTCATTTACTTAGTTAGAAATTGAAGACTTATATGCGCATCATATTGGTAATTAAAAAGAGAGCATAGAGATACACAATATTTGGAGCACTAAAATTAACAATATGACCCAACAATTAAGAGAAACTCAAGTACATAAAGTTACATGATATGTCAAAAAAGGATGACACATCCAGAGGAGATTATTAAAATCTTACATAAAGAAAAAGTGAAACATTATTTCATTTTGTTGCATGACATTATATAATGCAACAAACAATGATAAATACTTAGCAATATTATATGGTTGATGAGACCCTTTTAGCTTAGTCATATTAACTTATTAATTGTAATTAATATGGTTTTTGGCCAACATAATTACCAGGGGGATCATAATTGCAAGTAACAAACCACCATCCATTAGTACATTGTACCCTTGCACACCCTAATCTAACAGAGTTACTCCAAACAACTTGAGTATAATGCAAGCATTGTCCTCCATTAATGCATGCATTAGTGTTATAATCATAGTATTGTTTTTCATTAACCCACAAATTCACTGCAGCAACTCCAGTAAATGTACCACTTGATCCTTTGGCAAGATTCTCACCATAAGCTCCATTTGAATGAACCAAATTGCAATCACTTTTCCTTGAATTTGCATAGTTCAAAGCATAGGTAGCAACTGTGTTGTCCCAAGTAATATTTGCAACACCAACTAACGCACGAGCCGCGTTGTGGACGTCGAGATAATCTTGAGGTGTGTTTTGAGCATTGGAGAATGAAAACCAAATGGTTAAACTGATCAAGAGGCTAAAAAGAGAAAATGAGTTTGTAAAAGCCATGGTTAAGTTATGTTATGTTTCTTAGATGAGAACTTGTGTTAATGATGGTTCTTGTATTGCATGGAGTGAGATTATTTATAGGGTGTGTTTGTGTGTTTTTTAATGAAAATGATTAAAGTTAATAATCCGGGGGTCTTACTATTTTTAGCTAAAGAAAGGGTACTTTATTGCATCTTTAAGCAAAATAGGTACTTCCCCTCTTGGTATAAAAATGATAAAGTAATTAAGGTAACATGATGGAGGGTTTACTTAATCAGTTAATTGTAATTAACTATGGATTGTATTCTCTTTTCACATACATAAGCAATGCAAACCTCAACTTGGAGAGGATATTTTGCAAGTGCTTAAATTTTGTAACTTGCGTATTACAACTTGGTACTCCCCCGGTACGCACCGACGCCGTACCTAGATTTTTTGTTTTGTTTTTTGTAATGGGTACACGAGTGATACATCTGTGGTAAGCGTGTTGTACACGAATCCAAAAAAGCACTATTTTTTTCTTCTTTTTCTTTAATTTGTTATTTTATATAAATATTTAGGTTTTTTATTTTTGTATAATATAAAAGTAGCACCTACTGCTAAAAAACAATAAAAAAGCAGCCATTGGAATTATTCACTCATTCATTAAAAATGAATAGACTAAATTCAAAGAGAAATTGAAGATCTAGTTTTTTTATTCATACAAATTTTCGTATTCTCTCGAAAAAGAGAAATAATAATACTTATAATGAAAGAGCAACAGAAATGTGGAATATTCGTAGAGATAAATGAGATTTATTTAATATATAATTGATATTTTTGAAATTGCTAGTCTTTCTCACGATAAACCTAAACTAGAGGCCGCTCTTTTTAGGGATGATGGAGTTGGAAACAATTGACTCTTTTTGGGCTAATTGCTTTTTAATTTCATATTTTGATGTTTTTGAACAATTTGAATTACTTTAAATTGTGGTGTGATATTTTTTATGTTTAATTATTTATTTTAACAATATAATTCTATTATTTGATTTATATATTTATATTTTAAAAAAATTATAGTGACGTACCCGTATCTTAGTTTTTCTAAAAATGACGTACCCCGTACCAATACCAGTACCGGATACAAGTACCGTACCCGCACCCGAGCAACATAGACCGACTCATGTTCTATTTGCACCTGTTCAACTTACCCAAAATTTCCAATCTACACTCTGTGACCTATTGCACCGATTCATCATGACAATGCACCCGTTCAACAAATCCAGTTTGCCCATTGTAATAATTTCTGGGTTGGTTGCACCGATGCAACCAAGTCGTGAAAAAATGTGGAATACCTGCATAATCACAATTCCAAATAGCCCCTAATTGTCTCTAATAATTTCTAACATTCTAATCATCATGGATATAACTAATTATAGTCACATGCTATGAGAATTAAGTCCAAATCCAATTCATCATTAATCCATTTATGAGTTATCTAGGTTACTAATCATGTCGAAAACATAAATAATGAAATAAAATCTTATGCTTTGGACTTATGGTTGTCATGTCTCTACTTAAAGAAATCCACCTGAGATATCCCTCATTTCCGAACTAATTTACACACTTTTAATCATTTGGTCGTGCTACTTGAAACGCAAACCCGTAGTCCCAAAAACAACAATTTGACATCGTTAGTATCTCATATTCAAACGTGTGAACAAAACTCAAGTCTAATCCAAATTTCACGAAACTGGTACCAAAACGCGTTTATAACCATGGGATGATTTTGGTCCTCCACCGGCAATTAAATTGAAAGGTGAAGAAGAAGAAGACAACAGTTCTATTCCAATTTCACAAGATTCCGACGGAGAAGCTTTCAAATGCCGGTGCAAATTGTTTCGTAAAGAAGGATACGCTGACGAATCTAAGACAGAGAAGAGGTTCAAATGTTTCGAGGATACTCTTAATAGGAAGGTCTATCCCTTAAGGTTAAAATATGGTTCAAATCTTCCGGAATTTGCTGATCGAACAAAGCAAGAATTCATTGACCTGATTCCTTACCCCCTCTGCAGTTTATTGTTCTCTAACCCCTCAAATACTCAATGAGGTCGAAAAATTTGAGTGGAAATTGGATAAGTTGGAAAAAAAAATTGAGTTGGGATTGGAAGATTCTCTAAGTGAAGACGACTATTCTCTTCTTATTTTCCTAGTCATGATGGAATAAGTTAGTTATTATTTCACATATTGTGTGAGTGAGACCATCTATGTACCTTTCACTTTGTTGCTTAGAAACGGCCTGATGTGTGTGTGGAATGTCATCACCGACATTGAATTTTAATTTATTTTTTTTCCACCACCAGTTTAATCTGGTTTGGGATCAATCGAACTCTAAATTAAATTATTAAAAGACTCAAGTATCTACCATTTATATCATATATATTGTTGGTTATGACAACCGTGCTTTACTATATATAATTTTTTTTATCTTATTTCTTATTTACTATATTTATAAAAAAAAAAAAAAAGTGGAGCTGGGACCAACAAACAAAAATGAAATATAGCTCAATCAATCTTGACTATCCATCCTTTTTTATCCTCCAGAAGACCTGTATGGATGCCGGTAATCAAATCATACAGCTTTTGAGTCACAGTGCCAGCCCCTGTTTTGAATTTAACACTGCAAAAAAATATTAATTTGTTTTATGTATGTATGTATATATATACTTGTAATTATTATTAAACTACTAAAAAAAAAGACGTTGAAATTTGAATTATATTGTATGTTACACTACCTACCATTTATTCTTGTATGTTACACTACCAACATCAGAGATCCCAACAGCGGTTCCAGTACAAAAAACCTCATTAGCTTGAAGTAGTTCTTTTACCGAAATCTTGCGTTCCTTCACCTTCACAAATTCAAACAAAAACATTAGATTTTTCCTTTGCACACAAATGCATATATTGATATGAGAAGTTGAGAAATTCATTGTTACTGGATAAAAGTAACCAGATGTGTTGTTGTTCAAATATGTACATTTCTAAATCTTTTTAAAATACATCTAGAAAATTATTAATGAAATATGTTGTGAAGTCAAGCCAATGGAGGACGAGATAAAAATGATCGAGAAGAATAATTTGGGAGTTTATAGATTGGCATTGCTATATTAAAAATGACAATAATTTTAGAATAATTTACGAGATAAAACAGGACAATAATTTTAGAAAATTGGTTGTTGTAGTTGGAGACGGATGCATGGGAAGAGACATAATTAAATTAAAAATGAAAAAATGGGGTGCCACTTCATTTGTGGTTACTTCGTGATTCAATTGTTCGCTTGATTAAGCATTTCCATTTATAGATTGTTCACAAGGAAAATATATTGTTGGTGTTAGATTTTTTCTAGATTTCATCTAAAACATTATATTGAAAATCAGTATAATAATTACCTGGTAACCCAAATCACGAGCAAGTTCAATGATACTTTTCCTTGTGATTCCAGGAAGAATAGTTCCAAGTGTTGGTGCAGTGTAAATCACCTTACCCTATATATGAATGAAGTAGTACAAAATATATTTAAGTACTAATCATATCAACAAATATCTTGATGAAAAATTAACTATAATGTTGCCATATAATAAGTGATAACATTACCTTCACAATGAAAGCATTGCATGAAGATACTTCTTCAATGTATTTATGTTCCACTGCATCTAGGAATAGGACATCAGAAAATCCTTTGGCTTTTGCTTCTTTTACAACTTGGAAAACCTAGGATATAAAAATGTTAACCAAATGCTTATAGATAACTTCTAGATTATTTGAATTAGGAGATTATTACTTACAGGTGCATAATTGCCTATATTTTTCACTCCACCAGTTCCCCCAGGATATGCGCGAGGAAGTTTATTATCAATCAACAAACTCAATGATTCTGTTCGTCCCTGTCCAAATTAAACCAAAAATTTTACAATCACTAATGATGATTTATTTATTTTTCGGTTATCATATTATAGATATGAAATTTCTACCACGGTTTAACGTTCACTAATCTTCATCTAGAAACATGTGAATGAGGCACGCAAGATTAAAATTTGTGGGGCACAAAAGGGGAATTCTTCCCTCTCAACCAAATGTTCCCTGTACGCAAGTGTTAGGATTGAACCCTTAAGAACTTGCTTAATGGGCCAATTTTTTTTCCTTGCAACTTAAAACAAAAATTTATAACCAAGACATTTAACTCAAGTAGTTAATGAGTTTCTCCTATGACGGATTGTTCGAGAGAACCCAAATTTCATTTCTGGTGGGAACAATTCTTGTCCAGACTTTTCTAACCTCACGACCGAACTCTGAATTACCCAACCCTTTTTTTGGGAATCAGAGGGAGAATGCCAAATAAATAAATAAATAAATAAATAAAATGAAAATTTATTTATAATTAAGAACAAACTTCTCAATTCTCATATGAATAATTTTCACAAGTTTTACTTTTAGTTGAAAATTGGACCCCTTACCTTGTAAATATTGCTAATTGGATTGGTGTATATTAAGAGGGTGCATTGAGGTGCTGGTGATATACCCAAAACAGATCCACTTCCAAATAGTAAAGGCCTAATGTACAATGCTCCCTTTCCATGAGGAGGTACCTACATTTCCAATCACAAATTTGAAATAATCAGACTCAAACTCACTTAAGTGCATAATCAAACTTGAAATTACTAAGTGCTTATTTGACATCAAAAGGGTTTGTCAGAATCGCAATGAACCACTGTGACTATGACAATACATCATAATATCAAACAAGGTAAAAAGGCAAAAGAAAATTAGAGCAACGAGTATACCCAACGCTTATTTGTGCGAACAACTTTTTTTACAGCGTCAACGTACTGCTCAACAGAAGGTGATGGCATTAGCAGCCTCTCTGCTCCCATCCGCATGCGCAACGCATTTTCTTCCGGTCGGAATATCTGCACTTCGCCGTTTGTTGTTCTGTATGCCTTCATGCCCTCAAATAATCCCTTTTGTCATGCACATATCATACATGTAATTAGATTTTGAGATCAATTGTCCTTCATTATGCTGTTTCTTAATTTGTGTAAAACAAACTTAAAAACATGTAGGAGTAATTTTTCTTGTCTCACTAAGTCCCTTGCTTTATGTACCAAAATAGAGAAAGTAAATTTGTATTATAACAGCCTTAATTAAAAATGTATCAAAATAGCTTAATTAAAAAGCTAAAGTTTACCTGTCCATAATTTAAAACAGTAGAATGTGGACTGATATCAATGGTTCCAAAAGGCACAAGAGCTCCATTTGAAAATGTCCCATCTTCATTGGATTTCATAATATACATATAATCAGTTGGAATCACATCAAATCCAAGTTTGTCCCAATCCATCTTGGCATATATATTTTCAGTCTCCCTACACCAAAAGAAATACTATAAACTAAGTAATTTTTTTGTAATGTTAAAGAGAAACTATTTTCACTACTCCTTTTTCACATAAATTAGACCCTATCTTATAATAAAATGCATTACTAGGGAAAATAATTAATGCCATGGAAGAAAAAAAAAACTATATTATTCTCTATTTTGACTCCAAAATCAATTAAAGGAGTGTTTGGTTTGGCGTTTAAAATGTGTTTCGGAGCACTTTTAAATGTGCTTTTATTTCAGTTTTACTGCAGTTCGAAAACAAACATTGCATGATTTGTTTCCTTTCAGCTTACAAAATGAAGAATGAATGGTGGTGATTTTCAATTTCATATATATAGAAAAGTTGATGCTACAATTATGTAATATTCAAATTTTTTACATAAAAAAAAATTAAATAGATAAAAAGAAAAGAAAAGCCCTACGAAAAAAAATAAAATCTAAAATTAATGTTGTGTCATCATTTTGCTATTAAAATATTAGGTTTTCAAATCTAAAATTAATGTTGGTCTATGAATATATTTTTTCAAATATTAGGTTCTGTTATATAAAAAGGTCTAGCGGCTTAACTTGTTGTCCGTCTACATTTTGTTCATGTGTAATTATTTTATATATAAAAAAATGTAACATTCATATTAAAAATATTGCATGCCATGAATCTAAAAAAGTTGTGGAACAAGAACCTGTTGGAAGCTTCACCATTGTTGGTTGGTTGATAGGATGTTTGCATAACCAACCAATTAAGGTGAGATTAAAAATGTAGGCAGGGTATAGAGAAGAGAAACTGTGCTTAAAAAATGTTTGAATGTTGGTCCCAAACTAATTGTAACAAACACATGTTCTTATATTTATAGGTATCATAGGAACCTAAAAATTGACTTTGATTCCGAACTATGGGGATTGTATCTTAGGTTATTATTTTGAAGACTAGTTTAGTAATCATAATTATGTCGATCAACCGTCAATTGTACGTACTCCCCTCTTTTGTCTCAACCGCTAAGTTATTTCAATTTTCCTCAATGATTTGGAGTTGTTTGTTATCTACAAACCAAAAAAATAACAAAAATGAAAAATTGATCAAGTGATCAAATGATTTTGATATAAATAATCGGGAGATATTTTGAGCTTGGTACCTTAACTTGACTTACTCGGCCTAACTCGCTTAAAAAGTGGGACGAAAAGTAGTGGATTGATCGGTGAATATTTTCAAAAACTCCTTTTATTTTTTAGACTTAGAAGGATTAAATTTCATACGTGTGTCGAATTCAATTTTTTCTCTCGTCACTTGTGTCGTTGCTTCCTTTCCTAATTTCAATCTATTTTGAGACTTACTTTGTTGCTTGGATTTATTTTGAGATTTGTTTGTTTTATTTTATTTTGAGATTTTCTATAGGTTGAATAACAATGATATTGCTAGGGGGTGTGGCAAATTGAAATTAAATTAATCAGTGATAGTTTACCGGAAAAGTTTTCATATTGTATTATTAGTCATTACTATTTACACATGATTTAAGTTTGTTAATTTTTTGATTTACTAGATGAACATCTCATAAAATAAATAAATTAGATGATAAAATAATAATTTGACTTAAATGCAGTTTTAAGCCCCCTATTTTGGTAAAACATGAAGTTTGAGGGAGCAACATAACCGGATTTTATCATGAAGACTATGTCTCTTAATTTGAGGGGGTGGGGTGACGTAGCGAAACGACGTCGACTGAGCTTGTTATTACACTCAGATGCGTTTGATATGTGCTTTTTACAAGAAACAAAATGATCTACTTTCACTGATTCTATGATACACGGTTTGTGGGGACATAAAGATGTTGTTTGGGTAGCTAAAGAATCCATCGGTCTCTCTGGTGGTATGTTATCTATTTGGATAAAAGATTTATTTTTTTTTCGTTATAGCTTTACCAGTGCCGGTTATTTGGGTATATTTGTGTGAAATGGAAAAATGAGTTGTTGTATATTGTGAATATTTATTCTCCCTGTTCATTGGCTGGTAAACGGAAATTATGGAAGGATTTGTTAGAATTTAAATCAAACAATGCTATCGGAGATTGAGTTTTAGGGGGGATTTTAATGCTATATCGAAGATTGGAGAAAGAAAAGGTAGTAGTGGCAGTGGGTGTTTGTCGGAGAGGTCAGAATTTTCCCTTTTCATGGAGGCTATGGAAGTGATTGATATCCCGGTTCTAGGGAAGAAATTTACTTGGTTCAATTCTGATGGTTCGACAATGAGAAGATTGGATCGATTCCTTTTATCTTAAGGGTTTATTCATAAAGGAGGTATATGTAATCAATGGGTCGGTGACCGCGATATTTCTGACCATTGCCCTATTTGGTTAGAATGTTCTAATCTTAACTGGGGGCCTAAACCCTTTAAACTCAACAATTGTTGGGTTGATCATCCAGAATTCCTTGATCTTGTGAAAAACATTTGGGCACAATCCGATGTAAGAGGCACAAAGACTTTTGTTATTTCAGAAAAGATGAAGAAACTGAAAGAAGCCTTGAAGAAGTGGAATCGAGATGTTTTTGGTTTTGAGGATTTGTGCATTGACAAAACAATGAGGGAATTGAACGAGGTAGAGGACTTAATTGCAAATGGGGATGTCGACCCAGCTGATTTAAACTCGAAGGAGTTGGTTAGGAAATTTTGGGAGCAAATTCATTCTAAAGAGAGTCTTCTTCGTCAAAAATCTAGAACGAAGTGGATTCAAGAAGGAAATTCTAATTCACGTTTTTTCCATTCAAGTATAAAGGGGTGTCGTTACCGTAATCAAATTGTTATGTTAAAGAAAGGAGAGGCTTGGCTAGAAGGCGTGGCAGCTATTAAAAAAGAAGCGAATTAAGGATCACTTTGTTAAGCTTCTTTCGGAAGACTGGAATTCTAGACCTTTTCTTTAAGGTGTTGACTTTAACTCTTTTTTCATTCGACGACAATGCCTTTCTTTTAGCTCCTTTCGATGAAGCAGAAGTCAAAGAAATAATGTGGAGTTGTGATGGTAACAGGAGCCCGGGTCCGAATGATTTTAATCTTCATTTTTTCAAGCTGTGCTTTCAATTGTGAAAAAAGATTTGATGAACTTTCTAGCTGAATTTCATGAGAAAGCTGCTTTACCAAAGGTTGTGACTGCTTCTTTTTTGACACTTATTCCGAAGAAGGATCATCCGCATGATCTTTTTGATTACCGCCCTATTTGCTTGATCGGGAGCTTGTATAAAATTCTTTCAAAAATCTTGGCGAATCGTTTGAAAAAGGTGTTGGAAAAATTAATCTCCTCTTGTCAATCAGCGTTTCTACCACAACGTCAGATTTTAGATGGGGTGTTGGTTCTTAATGAAGTCATCGATCTCGCCAAATGTAGGAAAATAATTGTCTGGTGTTCAAAGTTGATTTCGAACGTGCTTACGATACATCCAGCTGGGTTTTTTTGGAACGTATGATGTCTAAAATGGGTTTCTCGGAAGGTTGGTTAAAATGGATGTGAGCCTGTATCTTCGAAAGTTCTATGTCAATTTTTAAATTTTTGGGAATACCGGTGGGAGCTAATCCGCGAAGGAGAGAGACTTGAAAACCTGTTGTGGAGCCTATGACTAAACGTTTGAATTCTTGGCATAACCGTCATTTGTCTTTTGGTGGTCACATTTCTCTCATCAATTCTGTCTTGACTAGTATACCTCTTTATTTTTTCTCTTTTTTCAGGGCTCCTTGTTGTGTGCTAAAAAGTATCGAGAAAATTCAGCGGAACTTTTTGTGGGGTGGTGGTGCAGAGGAGAGAAAGATATGTTGGGTTAAATGGGATCATATTTATTTACCTAAGGTGAAAGGTGGTTTAGGGGCAAAAAATCTCAAACTCTTTAATTTAGCTTTGCTTAGCAAGTGGAAGTGGTGTTTTTGAATCACGATAATGCAATTTGGGCCGACTTGCTTCGTTACCGTCAGTGCCGGAGCCAGAAAAAATGTTAAGCCTAGACACAATTTTAACCGCAAATACACAAATGTTTGGATCGAACCTTTTTAAGTAATAATATATATATATAGGGAGTGTATCTGGTGAGAACTGATAACTATTGTGAGAAACGAGAACTATTAATAATAACCATCAGATTTAATTTACGCATCAGATTAAAAATTTTACACTCACTTAAAACCTCATGTGATTCTATTTTTTTGCAAATTAAAAAAATCTTCCTATATATAATATTTCCTAATTTATTTCTATAAACTTTCCTAATTTATTCTTGTAGCACCTCCAAAACATATCACTCTTTTGGACACTCCCTCACCAATAATGGCATTTATTTTTGGATTGTATAATTTTTTTTTTACAAAAAAATAGTTTTTCTTTAAGCAATCAAATTCTATTCGTTAGCACAAGATGTGCAAAGGGCACTATAAAAGAAAGATGAAACATGTAGCAGCAAAAAACTAAGCCTATGTGACAAGAGCAACATCTTATAATGAATTGAAGATTTTCAACACATATTGACATCAAATAATAATTTTTTTTAAAATATATAATTTAGTGTAAGTGTTGTTGTCTCGCCGATATCGATACCAACACATGTCCGACACTGGACACGTCTAATCTAAAAAATGTGCGTACTTCGTAGATATACAATTGAAAACGTTTTTTGAACACTGCAAAAATTTATTAGAATTAGAATAAGAGATTTATACACAAGACATGCAAAAGAGATGCAAGGACAAAATAAAAACAAGGCCAAAAGTGACAGCAAATAAATTATAGGCATGATATGCAAAACAAAATAAAAAAACTAAAAACCACTTCCATTCGTACACTAGGTCCCGGTAAGTCGGAAAAAAAAGAAAGAAAAAAAAACAGAGGGAGGTATAACCTGTTCGGTATGTTTTGGAGGGAGTGTCCAAAAGAGTGGTATGTTTTGGAGGTTCTACAAATAAATTAGGAAATATTATATATAGGAATATTTTTTTAATTTGCAAAAATAGAATCACATGAGATTTTAAGTTAGTGAGAGAATTTTAATATGATGCGTCAATTAAATCTTATGGTTATTATTAATAGTTCCCGTTTCTCACAATAGTTATCAGTTCTCACCAGATACACTCCCTATATATATATATATATATATATATATATATATATATACTGAAATTCTACTAAAAGTAATTAATTTTAAAAATTTAATCTAAATATTTGATTCAAAATAATTAGATAAGTAAATGTTATAAACTCCCCACAATCCTATATATGAAAGAAATTAGAATTACAACATATTTTTACTATATATATAAAAAGGAAACAAAATTATAATTTTAGTATTTTTGATAAAGAAAACAAAGAATATTAAATTTTTAAATTTTTAAATAATTTATAAACAAATAAAACAAAATGTAGTTAAAAAAAAAGGGTAAATAAAACAAAATGAAGTTAAAAAAACAAAAGGGTGTACAAAAATAATGAGGAACCTTGGACCCCTATGTGTTGAACCAATACATAACCACTAGACCACGAGTGCACTTTGTTATAAAATCAGATCAATTAATATATGTATTAAAACAAACTGTTGTTACACTGTTCATCATCTTCAACTTCATGTTCACCCAAATCTCAAAAATCGTTTTTTTTATTCTTGCTCAGAATTTCATGAGGATTATGAATATATACTTAAATTTTATTAACTCTTACTCAAAAATTCAAATTTTAAGAATAAAGTAAGAACCCTAAAAAAAAATATAATTGGGGGAGCCTGGGCACGTGCCCAAGCATGTTGGTCCTTGGATCCGCCCCTGATTACCGTTATGGTCACCTACCTTCTCTATTGCTGAGTGGTCTTGATATTACACCTAGTGCATATTCCTCTTTGTGGTGACGTGATATTATTAGTCTCGGGCGCGGGATGAGTGATAGTTGGTTTAAATTCAATATTAGTTGTCGCGTTGGTAATGGTAATAACATTGGGTTTTGGCAATTTAAATGGTACGGAAACCAGACTTTCTGCGATATTTTTCCTGATTTGAATGCTAAAGAAGCGATCAAGAATGTTATGGTTTCTGAACGTCTGCGAGGAACTGGTTCAGTGCCGTTATGGAGGTGGAATTGGTCTGGATCGTTGACTGAGAATGCCCAGCAACTTACTGAATTACAAGGTCTGTTTGATGGTTTTTCCCTTCACAACAATAATCACGATCAGTGGCGCTGGATTCCGGATTCGAATGGATTGTTCACAGTTAAATCCAGTTACACGAATTTATTAGATTTGCGGCAGGTTGAGCTTCAAGATGCTCATGTGCTCGAGGCCATTCAACGCCTATGGAAGTCAGATGTTCCTTCGAAAGTAAATGTTTTCGGTTAGAGCTTATTATTAAACAGATTACCAACAAGAGCAACTCTTCATCACCGTGGTATTTTGACTAATCATCACGAATTATCTTCATCTTTTGTTTTCAACAAGCTGAGGACGAAAAACACATTTTCTTTTCATGTCCTTTTAGTAAGGAAGTATGGAACAAAGTTTTATTCTGGTTAGGGACATCTTTACAAAACCGGAGTTCAAGGTAGAGATCATTTCCTTTTATTTGGTGATTTGTTCAAAATGAAAGACAAAAGTCGTGTCCAGTACTTGGTATGGTTGGCAACCACTTGGAATATTTGGAATCTTTGCAATAAAGCAATTTTTTACGGCAATATTCCGGATGTTTCATCGTTATTGGAGGCAATCAAATTTCATTCTTGGTTGTGGTTCACTAGTCGGTATGGGCGTAGAACTTGTACTCCTTTTTCTTTTTGGTGTTTAAATCATATTCTTGTATTCTAATCACTTAATTTAGTGCTCTTTATTGTAAGGGCTTGAGTACCCCATGTACTCCCTTATAATAAATTTTGCTTATAAAAAAAATAGTCCTAGAAACCCTAATTTTTTTGTCTATAATGTCAAAGTAATAGTCTAGGCCCATTTATGCAATATATAAGCCATAAAACCACTCAAATTTGATGTCTACTTACTTGAGCAATGGAGCATGTGCAAGTACACAACTCTCCCTTCAATGGGGCTTGCTAACGAATGGTTTGATATCAACAACTCAAAGTAGTCAAATTCACTTAGATCTTCAGTTTCAGAATGAGTCATTTCACTTATAAAGTGTTTAACATCTATTTTTTTATTCAATGTGGACTTAACTCACATTTAAAATATCAACACAGAATAATCACAAAGTATCCCAAAAGAATTTTATTGCTGTCAAAATTAAACTATTAGAGATGTTTTCTTTCCAAAAACTAATTGTCATCGGTGGCGAATTCAGGACCTTATGTTAGGGGGTGCAAACTCTTTTAAAAAAATAGTATTAATTAAGATTATATATATGAAGATAAAGATACCAACTTTTTTATATGGTAAAGTCATAAATATTAAAATATATCAGTTTTCTAATAAACATAAAAAATAATTTTTTGTTTATAATAGTAACCGGATGGATCAGTAATATATTGAAAAATTATAAAATGAATGATGCGTATTATTATATTATACTAATAATAATGTACAAATTTCACATAAAATATTTGTGTAAAAAAATTACATTAAAATTAAATTTTGTATATATCACTTGTTGGGAATATAATATATATATATATATATATATATATATATATATATATATATATATATATATATATATATATATTAATTAATTAGGGTGAGTGTTACTCCATATTTTTGTTTGGAACAAAATATGAAATAAAGATGATTTAATTGTTTAAATATATATTGAGAATATATTTAAAAATCAATAAAATCTTGTCAAAGGTCTTTCTTTCGATTCGATTTTAATACAAATCGAAATCATTTGGTAAATCGAAAGAGGTTTAGATTTCACGAAAAATCTTAGTATTTTCAAGTGTTTTCAAAAGGTTCATCTTCACTTCGATTTCGACTACTAGCAACGGATGCAACGTTTCAAAAACTGAATACAGCGCATCAAGCAAAGACACGCGTCAACTAGTCAAATTGTAACCGTTACATAGCAGTTGAGGTAGGAAGTCTATATATAGGTATTTTGTAGTCAAAATCAGGGTCACAAATTCACATACCAAATCCTTATAAAAAAACTCAGAGTACCCAAGCGTTCGAGCGAAATGAGCGAAACAAAGGAAATGTATGATTTTGTGTACCATTCTTATTTCTTGTAAACATTTACATTTGAATGCAATTCATTTTTAAGAATCTTTACTTTATCGTTATTTTACATAATTCATTCATTCGAATGAATTTTCATGTATCTTTTAAATTCATTTTTAAGTTTTCTGCAAAGTTTACTTTTCTGCAAAGTTTACTTTTCTGCAAACATTTTTTATTCGAAATACTTTGTTTCGTTTCTTATTTACATGTATTTGTCTTTAAATTCAAGTTTCTTTAATAGAATTTCTAAATCATGAACATTAATTGTTTTCTCATCCTAAAATGCACAAACATGTCCCAAGATTTACTAGTTGATCTTACCAGTAAATAAACTAGCGGTTATTTACCAAAAATCAGTGTAAACAATGGGTCATGTTAATTGGTACTCCCAAAACACTAGTTAAGGAACTCAAACGTAATAAATTTTACATTGAAAAAATTATATTTTACTTTATTAAAATATTTACTGCATAAATTCTAAGATAATTTTACTATGTTTAACTTCTTAACTAGTACACTAAAAACAGTAGTGCTTGACAAAAAAATAAAAAATAATAACACTAGTTAGTATTTTTCCTATATTATTCTTCACAAACATATATCACGCCTAAATGGTCAAAATTGGAACCTTAAAACAGTCTGTGTGTAGAATTTTTTATTTGAATTTTCATTTACAAATTTTCAATTTACTACATTATTCTTCAAAAAGCTTATGTATTTAGTTGACTTTAATTGGACGGTGTGCATGGCATTTGACAATAATATACTCTAATGTGCTATCGGTACAGTGTCAAAAATTGAGGGTGTGCAAAATATATAAAAGCAAGATTATTGGTCTAAATTGGAAAATTTGCGGGTGAGCAAGTGCACCCCTGGTGTAAAGGTGGATCCGCCCCTGATTATCATTAGAGGTTTTAGAATTATAGAAAAAATTGTACTTAAGCCCTCTTTGTTACTTCCTCCGTCCCATTTTCATTGCTACATTTGCAAAAAAAATTATCCCATAATACTTGACCCATTTCAATTTTTTATGTTATTTTTCCATTTCTACTCCTTATAAATGTTTGTCTCTTCACTTTCTCATCACCTTTTGCCTCTTCATTTTCTCACCATATAACAAGGGTAATTTGGTAAAATTAATATTATCTCTCATTCATTTATGCACTTTTCTTAATATGTGTGAAATGGTCAAATGTAATAATGAAAATGGAACTGTGGGGGTATAAAGAAACTATTGAGAGTGGATCAAAGTAATATGGTTTAGAGTTATACTCCCTCCGGTCTCGTATATAAGAAACAAAAAAAAAATTTACAAAGTCTTAAATATAAGAAAAAGTTACTACAATCATTACATTTATTTTGAATATTCAAATTTTACCCTTTGTTTTACTTTTCCCCATAATAAATAATAATTTAATTTAAACAAAAAGTAAGGGTAAAAGTGGAAATGACATGTTTTTCCTAATTTAGTTTAGAATTATACAAGCTTGGAGTCTTGGTCAAAAGGGGAGCTGATTCCACGACACTACCTCAAGTCAATGGCAAAGTCAATGAGGTACATTACACGTTGTAAGAAGGTTCGAAAATTGCATATAAGAAGTGAGATAAGATTTCCATCAAACAAAGCTTTCTGAATGCATTCTACCCACAGGACACGATCATTCAAGTAACAATTTTTTTGGTGAGTTTCCAATATATATATATATATATATATATATATATATCTACATTTTTTTAATATTATATGTACTTGATAATTTTTTAATGTTTTTGGAAAATACTTTATTAATGTTGATTTTTTTTAATCGGTCAAAATTATTAAAATCTTGACCAGATTTTACATACCTCACGGCCGAACTTTGGATTACTATGACTTCTTTTCCTTTCAACACTTGTTTTTTAATGTTGATGTTGTAGTGAGCTAGGAAAAAAACAGGGGATGCTGAAGTGAAGTGGAATCATGGAATTCTCTAAACAATTCAAAGATTCATTTAGGCAAGGTCTTATTGCTGGCTATTTTTCACAGCAACTTTTGTCATTGTTTTTTATATGTCCTATTGTCTACCCACACAAATTATCAAGATGAGGAAAAATAAGAACCTTAGACATAAGAAAACAAGAGAGGTGAACAAATTCCCTAAGCAAGACTTGAAACAAGAAAAGATCAAAGAGGTACCCTCTCCCTTTTGCATCTCTAGTTTCTGTACATTTTGATTTAATTGGATTATTATTATTATTATTATTGTTGTTGTTGTTGTTGTTGTTGTTTAGAAATAGGAAAATACTTTGTAAAAAAAAAAAAAAAGGAAAATACTAAGGGGACACTGGTTAAGAAAACGAGAAATGAAATATAGGTCTTGAATTCGAGAGGTTCCAGGTTCGAGCCTCAGATCTTTGAAGGGAGGTAAATTGGGCGAAGACAAAATTGTAAGGGATTAAATTATATCTTTGTTGTTATAATTGTAGCTATATGATTTTAATAAAAAGAATTTGAAATAACTATATTATAATTGAAATATTTTTGTCATTATTAAATAATCAATTGTGGCGGTACACAAATTCTAACTTAATTGGTGAAAAATCCCGAAATTTTAGGCCAGATGTCATTATTGGAATTCAAACCCCCCCTCTTTCACTTGTATGTGTAAGTTTTTAACGACTATTGTCATTTCGTTTATTTACTAAAAAATAATCAATTGTGGCATATCCATGCACAGAAACAAAACAAAGTCATACAACAAGAGAAAATGTTGCCTATGGAGTTGCTAGAGAAACGAATCCAGGTATTCCACTATTCTAAGTGATCAAATTTAAATGTTTTTATGGATAAATAATATAATATTTATTTTCTCTTTATTATTTTTTTATGGATGAATGACATCAACAGATCAATGAAGTTGAACGGTTGACTTATAGAATAAACTACACAAAACTTTGTCATGCAACAAACTACTTTAGTAAGGACAATATTATTGGGGTGGGAGTGAATGGAATAATGTACAAAGCAACATTTCCCAACAATTGTTGCTTGGCAATTAAGAAACTACATGATTCTGACTTGTGTATCAAAAGGTTCGAGCTAGAAATAATCATTTTGGGACACTATAGTCACCAAAACATACTTCCCTTGATTGGATTCTGCATAGAAGAAGGGAAAAATGAAAGAATTTTGGTGTATCAATACATGTCAAATGGAAGACTTTCTGATTGGTTGAATGATGATACTACAAAATTAGGATGGACAAGGGTTATTAAAATTGCACTTGGTATAGCAAGAGGTTTATGTTGTCTCCATCATAGTTTGCATATGGTTCATCTAAGTATAAGCTTAGAGTGTATCTTGTTAGGGGACAATTTCGAGCCGAAAATATCCAATTTTGGAGGGGTCATGTTTATGAATAATGATTTGAACAATAGCATAGGATTTGAGAAGAAGGATGTTTTTGACTTTGGTTGTTTGCTTTTTGAGTTGATTAAGGGTAAGAAATTTGGCCAAAGACATGATTGTTTAAGCAATAATAATGTTCCGTTCGCGACGTACACATATCCAAATCCTATGAACCTATTGGAGGACCATTTTGGGTTCTATGATGGAATGGATGAAATACTAAACAAGATAGAATTTAAAGATGAGGTATCTGCTCTTCTTAGAGTTGCATGTGATTGTGTTCATCCTATCCTTGAAAAAAGGCCTACTATGCTTGAGGTGTACAATAAGATGGGAAACATATGGGAGAAAGATGACATTTTTGAAGATTATGACCAATTTGGATTAATGCATAAGTAATTGTGATGACACTATTAGTGCAACCCTTAATTAGATTCAAATGTTCACATTCATGGTATCATGAAAGTTCTTGCTAAGCTTTGGGGAGATTATGAATAAATATGACAATTCTATTAACATTCATAATTTTACTATAGTTTCGTCCAAGTCTCAAAAGTAAAACTTGAGAAATAATTTTGTATCACTTTATTTGAAGAAAAAAAATGCTTAAATAATATCATAAACTTGTAACTCAACTGTAAATCACAATGGTTTTGGTGAGACAACAAGTTTAGAAGTAAGACCTCATATTTTAATCCTAAGGCTCCCAAAATTTTTAGGTATGATGTTGTCGCACATCCGACATGTGCTTTAGGACTAGACATATTATTAATTGTTAAAATGTTAATTAGCAACGGCTAAAATAATCCACACGCGGAAATAAACAAAAATTGTTGGAAAGTATGGTTTTCCAATACATTGGCTTCTCTACGAGTATAGGGGATCTTGATTCCATCCTGTCAGAGAGTCATGCAGTCACGCACGTAGTTAGGGTGTTTTAGACCTTATGATTGAGAATGGACAGTGAAGATTAATAATTCAAGAAATAAATAAAAATTTTATTACATATCAAACGGTTGAAATCAAACATGGTAAAAATGCACTAGACGATTTTCAAATTTCAAGGGTTTTGTTTTAAAGAATCTTGATATATTTAAATAGTCGTGGCTCATTTTTTTCAACTGATTTTGTTTTATTATCAAATCTAGATAAATAAACAATATTGTCCACTAAAAAGAAGATCACACATTTCATGCATTCTCTATTTTAGTGATTTCTATTTTCAGTGAATGTAGAGAATTGGCGAAAGACGAGGCCACCCCACAAGATTAATGTTTTATTTAGTCATAAGTTATTATTATGCATGGTTTAGTTTGCACCTTAAAAATTGAACTATATAACCTTCAAATTAATCCCTCATCCAAGATCAATCCAAGCTAAAGGAATAAAAAAAATGAAGTCCTCAAATATTCTTGTAATCTTTACCATTTTCTCAACATGTTGTTTCATTTGCTTAGCACAAAACACTCCTCAGGACTTCCTAGACGCGCACAATAAGGCTCGCGCCGAGGTTGGTGTCGGAGAACTCTTTTGGGACGAAACCCTTGAAGAATATGCCAAGAACTATGCCGAATCAAAGATCGAAAGCTGCGAAATGAAGCACTCGGGCGGGAATTATGGGGAGAATCTTGTTGATAGTTCCGACCCTGAAATGACGGCTGCGGCTGCCGTGCAATATTGGGTGGATGAGAAGAAATACTATGACAATGCAACCAACTCGTGTGTTGGAGGTGAGTGTAAGCATTATACACAACTTGTTTGGCGTGATAGTTTTCATCTTGGTTGTGCTAAAGCACATTGTAAGAATGGATGGTCTTATTTCGTTTGTAGCTATGATCCACCAGGTAATTATGTAGGTGAACGACCATACTAGAGTTTAATGTCCATGTTCTCTTCATTTTCATTTTTAATTTATTTTATGTCATGTAATCTATATAATTAGTGCTGGTAATCCTTGTCCTAATTGCATGGGTAGCTAGCATCATATTTCCATTATATATATAGAAATGAAGGACTCAATGTATAGTTGGGTGATTTAAGGGTTAAGGTCTCTCCATTTCTTCTCAAAAGTAGAAAAAGAAGAAAGGAAGAACTCAATTTATTTGTAAAGATATTTTATCTTGTAAGATATTTTCCCTCGTTCTAATAAATTAATTACTAATTATTAATTAATATTTGTCTATATATAAAATTACAAAATTATTTTAAAAAAATGTACTTCACCAATATCTCATTTTTGTTTATCACTCTCATGTATAGAATTTTTCATTTCTTTTGAGAGAATGTGAGAATTTCGACTTGTAGTTTCACTATGATGAGATCAAATGAATGGATTTTAATTAGCTTGGTACATTATCCTAAGAAAAGGACCAAAAGGAATGGATAATATTAGGGGTGTCGATTTAATCCATCAATTCACTATTCATCCAACTCAGGGCCGGCCCCGGGTGCAGGGGTGTCCTAGCGCGACGGGCTTCCAATTTTTAAGAGTCTAAAAAAATTATATTATATGGTAGTAGATTTTTCAAAAAAAATATGATTCAAAAAATATAAAAAAAAAACATCTTAATATTTTTTTAATATATTTTTATTGTCTCAATTTAAAGTTGTTAGATGAATGTTTTAGAAAAATAAAATGATAAAAAAAAAAGGTTTGTCTTGTCTTAAACATAAACAAAAATTCGTGTATCTTCTATTTCTTCCTTCTACTAATTAGAATATGAATATTTTGGTTCTTTTTGATAAAAATAGCGGTTAGCTTATAGCTGATAGCTTATAGTTGATAAGCTAATTGAAGTGTTTGGTAAAATTAGCGATTTAACTAGCTGTTAATGTAAAATTACATGAAAGGACATTATCACTGTATAATAAAATTTATATCAATTAACATTTAAGATATTATTAAAAAATATTTTTTATTTAAAAAAATTATTTTAAATATTTTTACCTTTTATTAAAAAAAGTAAACATTATAGTAAAATATATTTAATATGTATATATAAATTATATTATTGTAAAACTTAATTGCAACCTATACAATGAATAGATAATAATAATATTATTCTAATATGATTCGAGATTTCACAATGCATGTGAGTTGTTTTTTTGGTACATTATGTGAGTTGTATATTACTTTTTAAAAATAAAAAAAAATTAATATAGAGTAAATTAACTGGTTTGTATAGATCTGTGGGTGCAAAGATATACTACTTTTACAAATAAAAAGTCAATTTTATGACAAGTCGAAAAAATATACAGTTCCTATAATTAATTGTGCTAAAAAGTCAATTTTGTAAAAGTAGAGAGTGAAAAGTTAGTTCAAAAAAATTGTGAGGATGTTTACTCGTCATATATAGCACAAGTGTTATATAAATTTTGCAATAAAAATATAATAAATATTAAAATAATGTTAATTATGCTTGTTCAAAAAAGATAATTTTGACTCAATTATATTAATCCACAATAATAATCAAAATAAGTACTAAAGGGTAAAATTGGGTTTTAGTTAAAATAATAAGGATAAAAGTGGAAGAAAAGACAATAAGCTATAAACTAATTGAAATATCGTTTGAAAAAAAAGCTATAAGCTAGTCAAAATAGCTATAAGCTCGTAACGAAAAGACTGTTACCAAACAGAGCTTTTAGCTTATAAGCTATAAGCAAACTTTTATACTTACCAAACATAGTCTTTATATGTTCATTACAAGAATGACTATTTTTTTTATTATATTATTGATGTTATTTATAATTTAAAAGAGTACTATTTCCTTATAAAAAAATTGTGTTTTTTTTAATTAAAGGATTCATTTTTAATTTCCAGTGTAGAGCCTCCAAATTGTTGGGACCGGCCGTGATCCAACTAAATATCCATCCAATCCATACCAAATGAAGAAACTACTTAATCCATTGGATTCAATCAATCCAATATATTTTAGAGATCCAATGAATCATTGCCATTTTTTTAATCCAATTGATCATCACTTAAAGTTTATTATTTTGTTAATAGATATTTTTCTTTTAATTTTTTGAAGGTAAAATAGATCTATATAAAAATTAAACATAATTGATTTATTGTCAAAACACTCGGAAACAAACAACTAAAATATTTAAGAAAAATATTTTTCAAATTAATACTATATCAAAAACTGAATTTTTTTACAAAAAAACATTATTTTTTTAAATCTGATTTTTTCATTAATTAAATTAATATAAATATTAAAAATAGATAAGAATTTAATATTTTGTGAAAAAGCCAAATGAATATATATAAAATAAAAAGAGTGGTTAAACACAAGGTGTGCTTAACAAAAATAGTTTACACAAACAACAAGAGAATAAAAGTCTTAAGGCTTAAGCAAACCAATTTCTAATCCCTAAACAAACTAAAAGATTAGACCGCCACGAGTTGAAATCATAGTCAAAGTTATGCTTACGGGTATTCAGCCACCACCAAGAAATAATTTTCACTTTCTCTACCAATGCTTCAACAGATAATTCTTTATGGGCAAACAACCTGTTATTTCTCTCTTTCCAGATAGACCAACAACACGCTAACCATAACACTTGAGATCCAATCTGCGACTCTTTACCAACGGGAAAAATATTGCAAAACTGAGAGACATGATCGGCCACAACATTCGGTAAAGGACCAAAAATACCTAGCCAGTTTAAGATTTTAATCCAAAGAGGCGAAGACATATCACAACCAACTATCAAGTGATCAATAGTTTCGGCGACTCCACATCCTCCTAGGCACAACTCTGAATCTTCAAGATGCATCCCACGACGGGTCAAATTGTCTTTCGAAGGTAATCTATTATTGAGAAGTCTCCATGCAAATAGGGATACCTTTAACGGGACAACTTTATTCCAAATAACGTCGTTGTGTGTTGCCATCGCGACGGGAACCAAATGTGTTAACAAATGATATGCACTTCTGACTGAGTATCCAATGGAAGGATCAGGACGCCATATCCATTTATCCATAACATCAACCTGCAAAAACAAATTTTCCAAAACAGCATAACACTCCAAAACCAAATCCTCCTCCCACGCAAAGAGATGTCTACGCCATCTCCACCCATTACCCCCAGCGTCCCAACCTCGCCTATACATATCAGCCACCGTGATATTTTTATCGAGAGTCAACTCAAAAAGTCTATTAAAACGAGTAGACAAAGAACCGCCCTCCAACCAACTATCCTTCCAAAACAAAGTCCCTTCCCCATTTCCCACCTTTCTACTAATGTTATTCTCAAACCATCTACCAATACTCAAGCCAATCCCGTCTCTAACATCACACAAGTCTTGCCACCACAAGGAAGCTTGTCTCCCCCCTCTCGTAATTCTACCATCTGTCATCCCATACTTAGCCACCAAAACCTTAAACCATAATCTCTCTCTATCCACCAACAACCTCCAACTCCATTTTCCTAAAAGAGATAAATTAAATTCTCTAATCCTACGCACTCCTAGCCCGCCCCCATCTCTGTCAAGACAAACCTTGTCCCACTTTATCCAATTTATTTTCCTAATGTTCTCACTCCCACCCCATAAAAAAGATTTAAAAAGGGACTCAATCGAATGAATAATACCTGCAGGAGCCTTGAAGAAGGAAAGAAAATAAACCGGCAACGACGACAAGACAGATTTGAGTAGAACTAAGCGACCACCCATCGATAAGGAACGACTTTTCCACCCAGACAACCTCTTCCTAATTTTCTCAAGCAATGGTATCCACAACGAATGACGACGAGGATTACCACCAATAGGGAGGCCTAGATAGATAAAAGGAATCTGACCAACTTTACAATTCACCACCAAAGATGCATCGATCAACCAATTATCATCCACATTAATACCCACAAGCATACTTTTATGAAAATTAACTTTCAGCCCCGACACCAACTCAAACAAAATCAGAAGGGCTTTTATGGCCCTAATGTTAGCCAACTCTTCTCACCCACAATCAAAGTATCATCAGCAAATTGTAAATGAGAAATGCAAACTTGAGAGTCTGGGACATCACCAATCATATAACCCTTAAATAATTCTGCATTCACTGAAGTCTTCAACATCACATTCAATCCTTCAGCAACTAATAGAAAGAGAAACGGAGATAAAGGATCCCCCTGCCTCAAACCTCTACCAAAATGGAACTCCTCTGTCGGACTACCATTAACTAGGACTGAAGCTGTAGCAGAACTAATACATTCCAAGATCCATTTGCGCCATTTAACTGAGAATTTAATATTTTAATAAAAATATATTAAACTACTAGTTGTGGTCAACACCAGGAGCCACCAGTCAATGTCGAAGCCCCACCGTCGTACTTGTGACCGAAGCTCCGTCGTGAACTACAGTCGGGTGACGGATCGACGACGTCCAATGAGATATATATTATTTGTTATTAAAATTATTATTTATTAACATTGTTAATATAAAATTATTTAAATATTTTTCAGTTTTTAAATAATTTTTTAATAAATATGATTTTTTTTTTACTAAATAATAAGAAAAGAAACTTTTTTGGGCTAGTAAAAAAATTGTTTTGCGCTGATTATACAAAAATTCAATCATAAAATGAAATAAATTGTTGTTTTTAAAATAATTAATAAATTTGATTTTTTTTAATCAATTAATAAATATGTTTTAGTTTCTTTTATTTTTAAAAAACATATATTTTAATAGGCGAATCGTATTTTTTTTATAAACCATACTATATTAGAAAGAAAAGTGGGATACAAAAAAGAGGGGGGCCAAACCAAACCCTCAACAACAACTAACAAAATCTATAAAAAGGAAGACCATCTCTATTTCTAGCAACATCGGCTCTAATGCTAGAAGGAGTAGAATCCCACCAAACAAAATCATTAACAATTAAGCATAACTTAGTGAGTTTGTCAGCCATAGTGTTACACTCTCTATACACATGAGTTACTAAAATCTACATGTCAATAAGCTTTGCTAGACTATTTGACCATCTATTATGAAGTTGCCAAGGAATGATTTTTGAGTTCTTAAAGGCTAAGATTGCAATCTTCGAATCACTTTCTATCCACAAATGCTTCCAGCCCTTTTCAAAAGCACACTCTATAGCCATAATGATACCCAAAATTTCTGCAAAAAAGGCAGTTGCAATACCAATATTATAAGCAAAACAACCTAGGCTAGCTCCATTATGGTTTCTAAAAATACCAGCACAAGCAGCCAAGCCAGGATTGCTAAAAGAAGAGCCATCCGTGTTACATTTAACCCAACCAACCAAGGGAGGATTCCAAATGATTTCAACAATGTTAGGAGCTTTGGGAGGATGAAGATTTACATTAAAAAAATTTAGAATAACAAAATCTGCCATGGAAAAGGTACTTGTTTGAGAGGTAACATTACCTGCAATAGAAGCTGTGGAGGTAATCATGGAGATTATTGAGGTAATGTTAGATCCTAAGCACACAAACAATAAGTGTAGTTACAGTCAACACATTAGCTTTAACGTGAGCAGCGCTTCGCTCCTTATCTTATATAGGCTATACATCGTGCTGAATGAAAAAGTTTCCCCATTCCCATTTCATTTGTAAGGACAACCCTTACCTCCTCTCTTACAACTAGAATGCTTTTATTTGAGGCGTTCTGGTTTTGCTTATGCACACCGGGCTGCTTAGTCGGAATAGGCAAGCGGTGTGCTAGAGTGATGGATGGATATCTAATTTTTTTATGAAGCATCAGCTGAACATTTACCAATATGGGTCGCAGTTGGATCCAACCGGTCCCACTCGTTATTCACCCAGCGATTGGATTGAGATTTCCTTTTCGGAATCTTCTCCATCTGAATGAAGTTGTCAGAACTGCCACCATCGAGAAGAATGCGCACGCACGGTAGTGCCTGGCCTGCAATCGACCCAGAAAAGTAGATAGTACATTTGCCAGAAGTGCCATGATAAGCTTGTAATGACAAATGGTGCAAAGTTGGAGAATCATCCGACGGAAGGTGGAACAGGTTCGGCGACAACAGAGGAGGAAACATCGCCATCCAGTTCATCCACCTGCAGTGCAGAATCATATATTGGCGATTCGGACATTTGTGCTTCCACGATAATTTATCGTCGCAAGTAAAGCACAACCCCTTTTCCCGTCGCAGTTGCATTTCTGCTGCCGACAATTTTTTCACTGGTGGCAGAGGCTTAGTTGGAGGAGACGGAAGGAGAGGCGGCAATGCAGAGCAGATTTAGTTGACGTAAGTGAAGAAGAAGATGAATTGGACGGAGAGGTCCGCATCGATGAGGAAGGCACGATTGGTTTTGTTCGTGCAACCGAACTCTGTAACAGGTAGCGCTCGTCAAATGAACGAGCTAGTGATGCAATGCAGCTCGTACCAAGGAAGTAGGAGACTGGGAGATGACATCACGTCAGATCTCAGGTTTAAGACCATCAATAAAGAGGATCAGACCAAGTGCGAGATTGGATAAAAAATAGCGTATGAAAGGTTTATGGTCTTTCTGATACCTATCTATCTAGTACGATCGATCAAGTCATTCTAAAGCAAGGAATTAACAAAGATAGATGCCATTATCTTATATGTCATATCTATTTTTAAATAGGCCTGGTTCAACTCGACAGGATGGTGTTGGCCAAGAGTGACTGTCGCGGTGATTTTCGGACGCCAAGCTATTGGTTAGCTTTGGTTCTCAAAAATTATGATTCACCACCGAACTTTAATTTATCCAAGGGAAGGGGAAAAGATCGAATAAACCCACAATTAATTTTTTAGAGATTTAAGGTTCGGGGGTTAGTTATACAAAGGGAAGGTATTAGCATCCTATGTATCCGTAGTACTCTACGGGAACCTCTTGTAAAATATGTATTTTTGTGCTAAAATGTTTTGCTTGTAAAATTTGCTTATAAATAATTGGGCAACGATGAGAGAATTTTTTTATATTAATTTTGGGATATTTAAAAGAAAAAAAAAAAAAGTTTTATTAATTTTGAATTGGGAAGACACAAGGTCTTTTGCACTACGTACCCGCGAGGGATCAAAATCTCGTAGTTCGGGGTAAAATTTGTAAAGTGGTTTGTTTGATTGATTTTTAGGAGGAAAGACGAGTCGTCATCTTAAGTTTAAACTCCTTTTTAATCCGCCACGAACATACTGAAAAGTTTATATCTTTTCCTGCCATATGTCGTGGGAAAATGAATTTCAACTAGAGATGACTCACGTCTAAACTCTTGAGAAAAAGTTTGAATTTGAAAAGCCAAACGGCAAAAAGATTTGAATTGTTTTTGTATTTTTTAGTCTTTGTGAAAATATTTAAATACGCTTAAGTGTATTGGAGCGTTTATTGAAAAAAGTTTGAAAAAGGTTTCTCGATGAAAGTCGAGGTTTATTATAAAAGATTTCTTTTTTTTGAAAATATTTGAATGTTTTTGCTTTTTATTATTTTTTTTAGAAAAAATATTTTTAGAACGTCGGTTATTCGGACCGCAAGCCATCCGGCAGGAAATCCGAAGTTACCGGAGAGTGAAAAGTCATCCGCCAAACCACTCCTTTTTTCATTCTTTTTTTATAAAAATGATTCTTATTTCAAGGTTAAAAAATAGTGGACAAGCAAATGCGCAAAACAAACGTAACGCGAGGTTAATGAAAAATTTCCCCTTTCCTTTGGACTTGAACAAATAAAACATACAATAATATTTTTGCATTTTTGATATTTAAGCAGTAATAAACGAAACAAATAACATAGCATATTTTTTTGACATCTTTGATATTTAAACATAGCATATAACACATAAATAATGTACAAAAATAAATAAATTAAATGACATTTGAATATAATAGAACACATAAATAAAATAAAAATAAAAAAATAAATATAGCAGGGGGTGTTAATAGCAAAACAGAGTGGGGATAGCAAAACCTGAGTAAGCCCAGTCCATAAGGCCCAAGGCGTGTGAAGAAGATGATGGATTGAATCAGGGACGTCTGATTAAATCAGACAGCCCTGATTTGATCTCAGCCAGATGAGATCTGGGACGCTTGATTAGATCAGGATGGTTACGGGCGCGCAGGTGCACGATAAGGCCATGGACAGGCGCACATGGGATTGGACCAGGGTATAAATACCCTCCAACCCTAAAAATCTCATTTTTCATTTCTTCCTTCTCCTTCTCAGACCCGCCGCCGCTGAAACCTTCTTCTTCTCTCTTCTTTACGGTTTTTTCTTTCTCTCTTCCTCCTCCATGGCCGCCGGCCATTCTTTCTTCATCTTTCCTTCACGGTTTTTTTCTTTCTTTCTTCCTCCTCCGCCGCCGTGGCGGCTTCTTCCTCTCTCGGCCAATCCCTCAAACCCCAAACAGATCAGGAAACAAAAGAAACGAAACACACTTGGGATTTTTTTCTAGTTTAGTTTCGATTTCGATTTCTATTTGTTTTATTTTTTTTGGGTTCAGTTTTGATTTTGAATGTGGATGATGATGAATAGAGGAATGGATTCTGATTTCAGTTTATTGTGATGAGTTATGGATTTTTTTTGATGTTTTTCTGATGAGAAAAGAACTAGGGTTTGGTGGTTTGACCTGTGGATTATTCTATTTCTGGTTTTTTACTATGAATGATGGTGATGAACAGGTGCTATGCTTGAATTAATTTCTGGGTTTTTTTGGGCTGTTAAATTTTCTGCGGCTGCCCCCCCACTTTTTCTGAGAAAATGGTTCTGCTTTATAACCCAAATTTTTAGGGTTTTGGATGATTGAGGAAATGCAGAGATCACCTTTTCATGGTTGAAATGGAATCTCCCCCTTTGGGGAAGAAGACACTGATCAGATGCTCTAAACCGTGACCTAAAAAAAAATGTGACCTTGACTCTTTTTTGACTTTTTTTAATTAATTAAAAAAAGAAAAATGAAATAAAGAAATAAATAAAAAGTAAATAAATAAATAATAATAATAATAAAACTGAATATAAAAAATAAAAATTGAAAAACAAAATAATAATAATATAAATATATAAATAATAAATGAACACAAAAATGAGGTATTTTAAAATACCTCTCTGCCGAAATTTCGTTTGAAAAAGCGAAGTAAAATCCCGGACAAAAATGCATGACATATGGACATGAGGCGGAATCTTAGGTCAAAAATTGGGGTATGACAGATGCCCCTATTTAAGTTTCTTCATCCGGAGAGATGAAGACGGAAATCTTCATCTTGACGAGATTGAAGAGACTTAAATACAGAATACACAATTTTGGACCTAAGATGTCGAGAATGCTTATGATGCAAATGCAAATGCAAGTATAAGACTTTGAATCTTTTGAGAAAGTGGAATCACAAGAGACAAACTTTTATTACTGGGGAACAGAGACATTTATAGGTGAGCAACAAAAAGTGACCCGACTGAGGGAGAAAAAACAATGATAGGGAGGAGAAAACGATCCAACTCCACTGGTGAAGCAATGTAGTTTTACTTGGGATAAGTTGCCTACTATCATATGGATAGTTTAACAAAAGGTAGATGGAAAAAGATGAGACACTGTCTACTATCGCCTGGATAGCTTAAAAAAGACGAGTGACGAATGAATGAGACACTGTCTACTATCGCATGGATAGCTTAAAAAAGACGAGTGACGAATGAATGAGACACTATCTACTATCGCATGGATAGCTTAAAAAAAGACGAGTGACAAATGAAGAGACACTGTCTACTATCGCAGGGATAGCTTAAAAAAGACAAGTGACAAATGATGAGACACTGTCTACTATCGTATAGATAGCTTAAAAAAAGACGAGTGACGAATGAAGAGACACTGTCTACTATCGCATGGATAGCTTAAAAAAGACGAGTGAAGAATGATGAGACACTGTCTACTATCGCCTGGATAGCTTAAAAAAGACGAGTGAAGAATAATGAGACACTGTCTACTATCGTATAGATAGCTTAAAAAAGACAAGTGACAAATGATGAGACACTGTCTACTATCGCATAAATAGCTTAAAAAAGACAAGTGACGAACGAAGGGACACTGTCTACTATCGCCTGGATAGCTTAATAAAAGACGAGTGACAAATGATGAGACACTGTCTACTATCGCATGGATAGCTTAAAAAAGACGAGTGACAAATGAAGATACACTGTCTACTATCGCAGGGATAGCTTAAAAAAGACAAGTGACAAATGATGAGACACTGTCTACTATCGTATAGATAGCTTAAAAAAGACAAGTGACAAATGATGAGACACTGTCTACTATCGTATAGATAGCTTAAAAAAGACAAGTGACGAATGATGAGGCACTGTCTACTATCGCCTGGATAGCTTAATAAAAGACGAGTGACGAATGATGAAGAGACACTGTCTACTGTCGCCTGGACAGCTTAATAAAAGACGAGTGACAAACATTGCTAACTAACATATGGATAGTCTAGCAGAAACAGATGACAAAAATTGTCTACCAACATATGGATGGGTTTGACATGTATATTACCTACTACCATATGGATAGCTTATAAAAGGTAATAACAAAAAGAAGAGGGACTTCCATGAAGGGAATATATAACTCTGCCAGGAACTCCAAAGGAGATATAGGAAGGTTAGATTGAAAAAATACAGATTTCTCATGATGAGAAGCCATCTGAAAAGTTCTTGATTAACATCTCTTGACCAGATATACTGGGAATGACATCACACGGGGAAGTTGAGAATATATGTGTTGGTACACAAGCTACTCAAAATGAAGAGATTGTCGCTTGCTGATTGAAATTAGAACTCGATCCAGGAAAAAAAACTGGAGAGAAATAGTCAAAAAGACTCTATACCCAATGAGAAATGAGCTCGACTGGGGATCTTCCTATCCGCGTATTCGGAAAGGGATACAACTGAAGCAACTCGGAATATGTTTGATGGAGACATCTCTAGATTAGACTCAATGGGGATGACTCTTTTTATGATGTATGAGTGACGGAGACATCTCTGGACCAGACTCACTGGGGATGACTCTTTTTGTATGAATGATAGAGACATCTCTGGACCAGACTCACTGGGGATGACTCTTTTTGTATGAATGATAGAGAAATCTCTGGACCAGACTCACTGGGGATGACTCTTTTTGTAATGTATGAGTGATGGAGACATCTCTGGACCAGACTCACTGGAGATGACTCTTTTTGTATGAATGATAGAGACATCTCTGGACCAGATACACTGTGGATGACTCTTTTTGTGATTTATTGAAGCAAGACACATGATGGTCAATGCAGTATGTATGAATGATTCTGTTTGCATGTTGCACATAGATACGAACATATGTATGGACATGCGAATGACTGTATGTATGTATGTATATGTGAATGATTATATGTATGTATGTATGTATGCATGCATGTATATATCTATGTATGTTTGTATGTATGTATGAATGTGTGAAGGGTTTTATGTATATATGAATGTGTGAATGATTGTTTGTATATGTGTATTTGCTGATGCATGATATGCATTTGGTTGTAGGCGTAGCATTAACGAATACTATATGAAATGCATGATGGATGCATGAAATGAAATGTTGGTAAATACCATGCTTTGGATGCCAATAATTTTTGGACTTAATCGAATGTTGAATGCCAATAAAGATTGGGCTTTGAATGTTGAGCTTTTCAGGATGCCAATGAAAATTGGGCTTTGGAAGATGCCAATGGTATGTTGGGCTTTTGACATGCCAATGGGTTTTGGGCTTTCTGGTTGTGAAAGTGGTGCCACTTTTATTAGAAAATTTGGAAATCTTGAAATGCATGCGTGATGCTATATGTGTGAATCATATGTTAAGAAATGCCTTAACGAATGCAATTTGATGCATGGTTTAATGCTAGAAAGATGCAAGCGTGAGCGACGCAAGATGCATGATTATGATTTGTATGAAATGTGATGATTGATTGGTGTATGCAACGTATTGACCTTGGGCTGCTCCGTTGGAGGATGGGCTTTTTTATTGTAGGTATTGGGTTCCAAGCAGTGTTGGTTTTTTGAAGATGTCAATGAATATTGGAAATTTTTTGATGCTATGAGGTGATGGGCGAAACGCTAAAGCAAAGCGACGTAATCAATGCATGATGCCTGCTTATGGTTTAAACGTTTGAAAAGTTTCCTCGCGTTGGGAAATGGAGAGGGGTTAAGAAGGTTTTTGCTAGCATGGTCTCCCGACACCCGAGTTGAACTCGATGGTTGTATGACAGCAGCTTGCTTGAGTAGCTTTGAAAGGATGGAGAGGACTTGCCCCTAGTGTAGCCCATTTTGCCCTTTTTCTTTTTCTTTGAAAATCCCTAACTTTTGCCTGGACCGCTCTTTCGAGTTTTCAATCCACCGGGAGTATATTTCTTTTTATGTCCCTAATTTTTTCCTAAACCGCCTTTTCAGGTTTTCGATCCACCGGGACGCTCTCTATTGCCTAAGCCGCCCTTTCGGGTTTTCGACTTAGCGAGCTTTTTGATTTTTTTTTTTTTTTTTGTATCTCTTTTCTTTGGGCAATATATCTTTGGTTGCATCAAACTGGGAGCGAAAGATCCTCTCCATCTATGGGGTGATAAATACAGGTTGCCCCAGTATTTGGATCTTTGAAAGGTATGCCCCAAATTGAACCCTTGACTTGAACTGCCTCAACACTTGAATTTTGAAAAGCATGCCCCTGGTTGATCGGCGCTTTGAAGGTTTGACTCATTCTTACAAACGTCTTGACCTCAATCATCATGATCTTCGGATGATATGCCCCATAATTGTAGGGATTTGCTCTTGATTGACAGGACCCCTAGGTGTTTTGCCCCTTGTTAGGAGTGTCTTGAAATGATTCACCCTTTGATCAGACTCTTGTTGAAATTTCCTCGATGTCAAGTATTGATTTGCGGGTGAAATTGTTTATTTTGAAAAGTGATTTTGACGCAATGCACATGCAAGTTTTGAAATCGAAATTTATTTTTGAGTGTAAAATGGATGATATTTGGCCAGGTGATCGGCGCAATTGAAAGCGTAAAAAAAAAAAAAAAAAAAAAAATTGTTATTGATGATTCACAAACATGAGGAGTCAGTTTAACAATTTTGCTGAATATGCTTTCGTAGTAAACCTAGCTTCAATTAGGTCTTTTGAGGGTTATAACGTGGTTTGGCCCACGTTTTTTTTTGAAAAAGATTATAAGGCTCAAAATTTGATTTTAACCCAACCAATCTCCATTGATGTTCTCCATTCCTAAGTTCAATTAACTCGATAGATGTCCCTGGTAGGCAAGAGAATTTTGTTAGTTATGATGATGGAGGTAGACACAGTGGTCGAAGCACTGATGAGATTCTTGAAGTGGCAGTCACTTCTTTTCGTTTACAAGTTTATTTCCCTTTTGATTTTAATCCCTTGTTTTTGCATAGACCGATTCTTTTGAATTTGCGGTCCATCGGGATGCCCTTATTTTTTGCCTAAGTTTTCACTTGGCGGACACTCTCTTTTTTTGGAAAAAAAACTATTGTGAGATTTTGCTCTTGATTTAGAAAAGTTATGACTACCATGTGAGTTTTCTCTTTTCATCGCTTTCCTCCACGTGTGAATGGAAGATGGTGTGCCTAAACCTTTTGTTGGGGTGATTTGATGGATTGATTCTCTTGTATTGAGATGCATTGTCAAGTTGATTGAAAAACTACCCTGCCCCGAGTTAAGATTAAGGGTTTATAAAATGTAGAAAGAAACACCGACTTCAAGCTCGAAGGGGTTGACTACGGATTATCTCCTTATATCTCCAGTGTTTGGGAATTGAAACAATGCCTTACATCATCAGCTATGTTTTACTAAAAGCATATGTCAGCAAATTCAATTATTTGTTTACATCATCCTCCCCTCAAGTTTGAAAAGTGAAATAGAAAAACATTGCCGTTTATGATGGCACAAGAAAAGAGTGAATACGAATGGATGGATTCCAAAATATGCATGCTCATTTCATTAAAAATACTTAGTCAACCAGTACAATTTCAAAAGCAAACCATACTTAGCAAGAAAGAAATCGCAATTGAGAATGAATAGTCTAACGATCTTAGGCATGTGTATTCCTTGTTGAACCACTGACCTTAAGAGGTGCGGGTACCCCATTAATGTTCTTGTATGTGTAATGGATGACCAATCATAAATGAGATTCCACCTTGAAAGACAATAGTTTGTCGTTGATCAGGTCTTGGACCTCCTTTTGTTTTGACAGACCTTGGCCTCTCTCAAGTCCATGCTTTAAGTTCGCTTGTGAGTATCAGGAAACTTGCTAGCTGGATTGCGGTTGAAGGAGGGTGAAGGTGGAAGAGATATGATTTAAAAATGAATGATTTTTTTTTTTTTTTTTTTTATATGGGATGCAAATGTATGAAGATGCATGTATGCAGATGTGTGAAAACACATGCGTATGCAAAAGGATTTTCCTCATGCTAGAGGACATGCTAAAAAATGATGACATGATATGATGAGATTGAATAAGGTCGGGGAATGACCCCAACAAAATGCTTGTAGGGTCATTGGAAGTTGACATAACCTAAACGGAAGGCTCCCTACGAAAGGCTAGTTCTAGATATTTTCTACCCGCCCTCTCACATGTTGGTTATAGGTTTTGTGTTTGTTTGAGGGCGACAATCAAGGTCGCAGCCCTCGCTCAAAACTTCCTCCCAAAATTGGACTAGCCAATTCAAAGGGTCTCCTCTAGATGGAGTCATATGGGTTCTAGACAAAGTAAAAAGGTCCCTAGAGTCATGGATCCAACGAGAAAATATCATCGTCATTGCAAATCCTCGCAAGACAACAATATTCTCAAGAGGGTCTACTCTAGGCGTGGTTTTCATGTCAACCCTACGAGGTATCCACCAAGAAGGCTAACACTCAACCACTAACTTATCTTAAGCATTTGCTCAAGTCCGGGTAGAGGACTTTTCTCTCATAAATATCAAACCCAAACATATAAGCATATAAAGCCATATAAAATATACAAGAAAAAATAATAGCACAAATATAACATATATACAAGTTAGGCTCAACCCTCTTGGGGAGTCCCCAGTGAAGTCGCCATTTCTGTCGCGGTGATTTTCGGACGCCAAGCTATTGGTTAGCTTTGGTTCTCAAAAATTATGATTCACCACCGAACTTTAATTTATCCAAGGGAAGGGGAAAAGATCGAATAAACCCACAATTAATTTTTTAGAGATTTAAGGTTCGGGGGTTAGTTATACAAAGGGAAGGTATTAGCATCCTATGTATCCGTAGTACTCTACGGGAACCTCTTGTAAAATATGTATTTTTGTGCTAAAATGTTTTGCTTGTAAAATTTGCTTATAAATAATTGGGCAACGATGAGAGAATTTTTTTATATTAATTTTGGGATATTTAAAAGAAAAGAAAAAAAAAAGTTTTATTAATTTTGAATTGGGAAGACACAAGGTCTTTTGCACTACGTACCCGCGAGGGATCAAAATCTCGTAGTTCGGGGTAAAATTTGTAAAGTGGTTTGTTTGATTGATTTTTAGGAGGAAAGACGAGTCGTCATCTTAAGTTTAAACTCCTTTTTAATCCGCCACGAACATACTGAAAAGTTTATATCTTTTCCTGCCATATGTCGTGGGAAAATGAATTTCAACTAGAGATGACTCACGTCTAAACTCTTGAGAAAAAGTTTGAATTTGAAAAGCCAAACGGCAAAAAGATTTGAATTGTTTTTGTATTTTTTAGTCTTTGTGAAAATATTTAAATACGCTTAAGTGTATTGGAGCGTTTATTGAAAAAAGTTTGAAAAAGGTTTCTCGATGAAAGTCGAGGTTTATTATAAAAGATTTCTTTTTTTTGAAAATATTTGAATGTTTTTGCTTTTTATTATTTTTTTTAGAAAAAATATTTTTAGAACGTCGGTTATTCGGACCGCAAGCCATCCGATAGGAAATCCGAAGTTACCGGAGAGTGAAAAGTCATCCGCCAAACCACTCCTTTTTTCATTCTTTTTTTATAAAAATGATTCTTATTTCAAGGTTAAAAAATAGTGGACAAGCAAATGCGCAAAACAAACGTAACGCGAGGTTAATGAAAAATTTCCCCTTTCCTTTGGACTTGAACAAATAAAACATACAATAATATTTTTGCATTTTTGATATTTAAGCAGTAATAAACGAAACAAATAACATAGCATATTTTTTTGACATCTTTGATATTTAAACATAGCATATAACACATAAATAATGTACAAAAATAAATAAATTAAATGACATTTGAATATAATAGAACACATAAATAAAATAAAAATAAAAAAATAAATATAGCAGGGGGTGTTAATAGCAAAACAGGGGGGTGGGGATAGCAAAACCTGAGTAAGCCCAGTCCATAAGGCCCAAGGCGTGTGAAGAAGATGATGGATTGAATCAGGGACGTCTGATTAAATCAGACAGCCCTGATTTGATCTCAGCCAGATGAGATCTGGGACGCTTGATTAGATCAGGATGGTTACGGGCGCGCAGGTGCACGATAAGGCCATGGACAGGCGCACATGGGATTGGACCAGGGTATAAATACCCTCCAACCCTAAAAATCTCATTTTTCATTTCTTCCTTCTCCTTCTCAGACCCGCCGCCGCTGAAACCTTCTTCTTCTCTCTTCTTTACGGTTTTTTCTTTCTCTCTTCCTCCTCCATGGCCGCCGGCCATTCTTTCTTCATCTTTCCTTCACGGTTTTTTTCTTTCTTTCTTCCTCCTCCGCCGCCGTGGCGGCTTCTTCCTCTCTCGGCCAATCCCTCAAACCCCAAACAGATCAGGAAACAAAAGAAACGAAACACACTTGGGATTTTTTTCTAGTTTAGTTTCGATTTCGATTTCTATTTGTTTTATTTTTTTTGGGTTCAGTTTTGATTTTGAATGTGGATGATGATGAATAGAGGAATGGATTCTGATTTCAGTTTATTGTGATGAGTTATGGATTTTTTTTGATGTTTTTCTGATGAGAAAAGAACTAGGGTTTGGTGGTTTGACCTGTGGATTATTCTATTTCTGGTTTTTTACTATGAATGATGGTGATGAACAGGTGCTATGCTTGAATTAATTTCTGGGTTTTTTTGGGCTGTTAAATTTTCTGCGGCTGCCCCCCCACTTTTTCTGAGAAAATGGTTCTGCTTTATAACCCAAATTTTTAGGGTTTTGGATGATTGAGGAAATGCAGAGATCACCTTTTCATGGTTGAAATGGAATCTCCCCCTTTGGGGAAGAAGACACTGATCAGATGCTCTAAACCGTGACCTAAAAAAAAATGTGACCTTGACTCTTTTTTGACTTTTTTTAATTAATTAAAAAAAGAAAAATGAAATAAAGAAATAAATAAAAAGTAAATAAATAAATAATAATAATAATAAAACTGAATATAAAAAATAAAAATTGAAAAACAAAATAATAATAATATAAATATATAAATAATAAATGAACACAAAAATGAGGTATTTTAAAATACCTCTCTGCCGAAATTTCGTTTGAAAAAGCGAAGTAAAATCCCGGACAAAAATGCATGACATATGGACATGAGGCGGAATCTTAGGTCAAAAATTGGGGTATGACAGTGACTAGCAACACGGAGTAGGGATGCCATGAGGAATCGGTATCACCGGATGCCTAAATGCTTTAGTGATAACAGCCTTTATGATAACATTTATTTCAGCATTCATTCGATTGAAACGAACTTTCTCTTTGATACCCTATAAGAAAGATAGGGGCATTTTTTGAGTTTAGAATGCATTATAGTGTCAGACTCGTTATAAAATATCAACGTAGATTTAACCGGGCTTCTTCTTTTTCTTAGCATTGTAGTTAGTAGGTTGCTTGGGATTATCAGCTTGATGTGCTAAGTTCGATTTTATCTTATTTATTTTTCGATTTGTCTTGTCGACGTCTTTTTGGATCCTTGTTATATCGATCGTGCGAAGTTGGTATATCTCAATGCGGTGAAACTTCATCTGTGGTCTTCTAGTCGCTTTGTTAAAGGCCACCGCCCCTTTGTCGTAGTTCTCCAGTAACTTCGGCAGTGGTAGTGAGTCAACTCCTTCTTCTTCGTCTCATAAGGTCGGCCTCTTTCTTTCCTATGTCTCTTTTTAAGAAGATCAGACCTCCCTAGTGGGAAGCCTTAATTGACTAACTGAGAAGGTCTCTCGAGGGCCTCTTCTTCCTAGCTCATAACCCCTGCCTGGGATTCTCGTATAGTGAAGTAGTCTTTGTCTCAGCTGTCTCGATATTTATTTCGTGTACTAAGGCTTCTCCTAATGCTTTTTTAGTAGACTAAGGGTCTTAGCAGTCATTTCCGTTATCGAATCTTAGCTCTCTGGATCCTCTAAATAGCCATCTTCTACTAAGAATATTGGCCACCCCCTTTCCTAGCTGACCTCTGAAAAAGGAGTCAATTCGGCTCATCTGCAGAAGGTGGAGCATGCTTTCCTTAATTCTCCAAAGCGTAAGGAATCGCTCAAGCGGGCTAGGCTAGCCTGATGACAACTAATTAAGAAGTCAGTCCGTATCGATGTCAGCCAGCAGGTTCTCGTCCTTTCACCCCGAACACAACTACCAGTCTGGAAGTCGCATTTCAATTAACGAATTGCAGCTTAACAGACTAAGCAGTCGCTACTCCCTGCTATGATAACTAGGTTGATTCTGTCCAGGGACTTACCCTTCGGGAATGAAAGTCAGTGCCCCTCTCCGGCTCGTTACAAGTATTCCACTCGCACCTCTCTGCATGAATCCCATTCCGCCTCACTGGCAAGTCTTCAGAAAGGGGCGATCCTGACCTATTAGGAAAGGGGAAAGCAACGATAATCTTTCTACCTTCACGGGTGAACCTGGAAATAAAGAAACTAGCATTTCCCTTCACTCATGCGGGCGCAGAGTCACGAGCTCTTCATGGATAGAAGATAAAGATCTGGGTAAACCTCATCAATTCCAATCTATGTCGGGGCCTTCTCTCGGAAGGATTTATTAAGGGGAATGATGAAAGAGGCTTGGTATTCGAACTCACGAAGCCACTTTCTTGCGGGGAATGCTTTCGTAACCAATTTTTATTTCCTTGGCTTCAGGCTAGTCAACTCATCTTATGCGCTTTTTAATAAATCCAGTTCAAGTACTCAAAAGTAAAAGAAAGAGAAGGATCTAGTGACGTAAACCACATGATGCCAGTGGCGATGAACACATCCAGCTGAAGCTAATAGCAATCAGCACTCCGGTCATGGTCTGAGAGGAAATGGTCAAAATGGTTCCGGAGAGGGAAAGTACCACTTAAGAAGTCCCCAATCGTTATTTTTTTTCATGGATGGAAGGCCTTCGTTATATGAAATGACACTGCTAGTAGTCAGCTTTCAAGTGACCTGTATGTAGGGCTCCTGCCACAAGGATGGGATGGTTGGCTAAGCTTGCTCCAGGACAGGAGTGGTTGGTTGAAGAGAGGTACAACCTCTGTTCCATTATTTTATTCCCCCTTATCTATCATAGTCAGACTGGAGGCCGAGAGAAAAGGATAGCCAAAAAAGACCCATAGATAGGGGGTTCTTATCAAAAAGAGAAAAAGGAATACGAATTCGATCCGTAACGTAAATAGGAAACAAATCTAGCACTACAACTAGCAGAAAGAAAAACTAGAGTCACCGGTAGGCGCCCCGTCGGATGTTTTCGTTGGATTTGTTTTTGAGACTAAAAATCAATCGGATGTCCTTTTATCCAGTGTTGTAGAGGAGACAGCTGATGGTGCTAAATCAGAACAATGGGTACCACACATCTAAAAAAAATCCGTCTTAGACTCTAAAAAATAAAAATAGAAGCATTTTTTTAGTAAAGAAGGTGTATCCCCCAAGGAATAAAATAAAGTGACATAAGGTATAAGCATCTGATGAAGCAAAAGCCTAGTTCTCGGTAAAGAAAGCTCTCACCTCAGGGAAGTAAAAACGGGGATCCATTCCTTTTTTTATTCTTCTTTATATGGTATTGGACGGGAAAAGAAATGCTAGAAGAGTTGGAGCCCTTCTTATTCAAGTCAGATTTGTAGCTAAGCTCTTCTATAAGTGAGTTCTCTGGGCTGAGAAGCACAGGTAGGTGCTTACATCTGATGGATTGGGCAGTTCTACACTAATATGCTTTTCTTATATTTATAATAACTCGGTAACTAGCTTCGCAACTAACCCCGAGAAGGATAGAATAGCTCGGTCCTATCTCTACACATCAACTCATGGTACTCCCTGGGTGGGCCCCCTAACAGGTTAGCGACAACATTCTCGAGGGCCATAAATCATCGCATCTATCTACGGTAGGTAGGTCAAGTTTATAGGTCGATCACTTTCATACATTTTCATACATATAGTAGTCAATCATGATATAAATTCTTTCAAAGCTCGGGATTTCAGTCAGTGATAGACAGCTTGGCTAGCTATCCTCTCAAACAAAACAAAAAGGTCATTCAATCTCAGTAGTGGCAGGAAGAACACAGCTCCCAGGCGTACTGATAAGGCTTAACCGGAATGGAATGACCGAAGATAAAAAAAACCTAAATGTGACAGGGGTTGATCATCGAAGCCAGGGCGGATTCAGGAATTTGAGCGTTGATGTAGCTAAGAGCCTCCTTCTCCGTCTTTCGTAGTAAGGGCATCAGAGTTCATTCCCGGCTTTCCAGTCTCTTTGCTAGCCTTTTGCACCAGCCCCAGGAGGGCGCAATGTCTATGTCCGGAAGTGGTCCATCCCGCATTCTTAGTTAGCACATTCCCGAATGGCTTTTTAGGATATATTGTCCTATTACCTTAACTGCTGCCTGGGTTTAATTCCCGTCGTTCGCCCGATAGCAATCATATGTCCAATCATTGTGGGTATAATGGTAGATGCTCGGGACCAAGCCCTAAATTTGAGACTTTGGAAAACTTCTATTCTAATAGTAAACTTAAACTGTCAATTATATTAGGTAGAGGAGCAATTTCATCGAAATCACAGGCATAACTCATTCCTTCATGTAAAACAAGTTTCTTTCATATACCTCTGCTTGAAGAGAAGTAGAGCGGCTCAGGAACATCTTGGTAGAAGTACCGATATGGAGCAATTGTTGCCGGTCTAGACAATTTTGATGGCTGCCATGCTGAGATAGTATAGCTAGGCAACTAATAGGTAATCCATACCAGTGTGTCTGATGTATGTGAGAAGGATCTTGACAAAATTTCCAGTAAGTATGTGGAGTCCAGATGAGATCTGGCTGATCCCGTGTCAAAAGGCCTTGGCAAGGAAAAAACCAGAGCATATTAAGTTGTCTTGTACTTTACGGTTACCCAACCTATTCTCGTAGGAAAAATAATAAATATAAGCACATGAATTAATTTTCATTCTTCCATACCTATGGTCTATGTGCTTATTCCAGCATTTAAGTTCTATTAATGAATCCCGGAGGAGGAGAAAGAAACCTGATAGATTCACCGATTTGAGTGTGGTATTTCAATTCCTATAGGATTTGGACTTTAATCCTTAGAGCACTCAGGGGATCCTAGGCACATGGCCGTAAGGTGCCGATATCTATACTTTAGTGGGTGTGTCATTTCTGCTTTGTCAACATGCTTCTTAGAAAAAGACCTTGTTCACCTAGTCTTAGGAAGCTCCATTCTTTAGAGGTAAATATGATGATGTTGAAATAGCAGATTATATAAGCATTACTTCAGCCTGGCAAAACTGGCTTGTTTGTGTAATAGCTTTTCCTGCCCTACGACTAGTAGGTAACTCACTACCTTTATGGAGTTAGAATCATTCCTGCTTCCAGACTTAACCTTCGCCTGCACAGAAATTATAGGAACTTAACTGAGACCTGGTTAAGGGAAGAAGGTTTATCATCCTGTTGTTGCCATATCTATTGCCGCTGTTCTCTGCAATTTAATTTAATGTGGGAATAACTGAAATAACCGTTGTTCAAATAGCCGTAAGTGGTGGTGGTGAAGTCAGTTAATCAGACTCGGTTGTGCTAGAATCTGCTGTGGGACTTGAGCTTGTGGCATATCGATAATATGAGTATGCATCGAGAAATATAACTTTCGATTTCATGTCCAGATGAAATGCAATTTCCAACTAATGGCACTACTTCCTCAATAGGAAATTTACTTCTAAGCTGGCTTAAGATACTCCTGTTCTTGCAATAACAGGTCTGTCTTTCCGGTGAGTGAATAAGAGCTCTTCGTAACCGCAGCTAAAGGCTTAGCCTAGCCAACAAGCAAATGACATATAGAAATAGTAGGCATCGCATGCCCTTGCCTTTTTGCTTTTCTTACCTTCTTTTCTTCCTTTAAAGCAACTGACATCCATGTAGAAGAAGGTTCACAGGTGGACAAAGAAAGAGGGTTGTCCCTTGGTTGGTGGCTTGGCTTCGCTATCGCTCATGACTTGGTATAGAGTCCGTGTAGTCGGTGAGTACGAGTACAGCCTATGAAACAGGCTTTGAGTTCCATTACATTGCAAAAAAAGAATTACCGCCACTCTCCCTTCCAGTGAACCCCACGTGTCTGCCTCCAGCTTCGAAGCTGTGGGGAAGAAAAGGACTCGGCTTAACTTCACTTGGGTTCGGTTTACCTTGTAACTATTGGAATGATGGAAGTTACTCTTCTTCCTCTTTGCGTTTGCGACTCTGAGCTCATAGGGAGCTGGTAATTTGCTTGGTTAGCTGGAGAAGGGATAGAGTTGAAAGATCGGATTTTTTTAGCGCGCCTTCTGCCTGTCCTTTCCTGACTTTGTCGATGGTATGCCTGAGATGGCAGTCTTTCTCCTTGGCTTGTACTCGAGATTCCCTTTTAGTTCGAAATCGATATCTTCCTATTGCCTTTGAGAAAGGGAACGAAGGAATTCCGTCTGTTGTCACAAGAATAGTTCAAGTTGAATGCGAATAATCGATTGAATCCGATCTTTGAAGACTTGAAGGACTAGTGTCTAATCCCGGCCGATGTAGAGTAGTCCCTTTTGGGCAGCACTTCCTCGTAGGGAACTACCTATTGTCCTTCTTTCTTGTGGTGGAACCTGGGATTCACCCTCCCAGAAGTGATTATCGCCAAAACAAAAAAAGACATCTTGAATTTCCCACAAGAGTAAAACTATAATAGTATCCGACTCATATGGCGGCGGAGGCTGCGTTCCCCTCTCTTTCTGCTGGATGGGGAGTGCATCGGTCGGCTATGTCCCTGGACCTCCTGGCTTCCCTGTCACGTCCGAACGTAATCAGAGAAGACCTGTCCAAGCACCACCTTGTGATCATAAAGAAGAATATCCAATACAATCACAGGAAAGAGTAATTGAAAAAACCCGTAACGTATCAGGGTCGTACGCCTGGAACTGTCGTACAATTTCGGCGATTAAAAAAAAAAGGAGTATATCCCTCTCCCTTAGTGTCCACCCACTTCCCTCGTTCGGGAACAAACCCTTCGACTAATTCTTTTGAGTCCCGACCTGGTTTTTCCCCACTAACCAATTACGTTACGACCACTGAAGAAACTTGGTTGACGAACATGGTTTATGCGCCGCTAATGTAGCGGCTTGTCGAGCATTTGACAAACTCACACCATCCATCTCAAATAGGACTTGTCCCGCGGACACACGAGCAATCCAACCCGTAGGATTTCCTTTTCCTCTTCCCATTCTAACTTCTGTAGGTTTCCCGGTAATAGGGATATCTGCGAAAACTCTTACCCATATCTTACCATTTTTTCGGAATTGTCCGCTCATAGCACGATGGAAGTGCCCGATTATAGCCCGACGCGCTGCTTCAATGGCTCGATATGAAAGACGACCAGCTCTACAACTTTGAGTGCCATATCTTCCAAAACCAAGTTTTGTTCCGTCTGGTTTGCAACCCCTACTACATCTGCCTTTACGATATTTACTAAATTTAGTACGTTTCGGATATAGCACGTCCCTTTTTTTTTTTTACTATATGAAATCCACACTTTGACACCTGAGATTCCGTAACGAGTAGATACTTCCGCAGAAGCATAATCGATTTTCTGGTTAAATACATTACGAGATGTTTTTCCATACTTTCCGCATTCAGTTCTAGCTATTTCTGCGCCTTCTGATCGACCTGAACAACATATACGGATCCCCTCAACCCCTTTTTTCATTACTAATGGAATATCCTTCACTATTCTACTAAAAATGGAACGAAATGACCTTGTTTTCTTTCTCAGTTGAAAAGAGATGTCTTGAGCAATTGGAGAAGCACTTTGATAAACAGATTTAATCTTGACTGACTCAATTAAGGTATTAGTGTTTGTTCTATTAGACAACAAAGATCGCATTTTTTTCACTTCATTCAAATAAGAGTTGTACCCGTACGAGATTTTTCTGTTTCTCAGTATGATCTCTATCATCATCTCTATTCCCCTTATCCACTCTCCTATCCTACCTAGGTCTATGAAGTTATCTATCAATTCCGTTACCTTATCCTTACCCATGAGGTTCCAACATTTGATCCTTAATTGACCTAGGAGTGGTTCCCGGGCACCCTAAAAAAAAAGGTTATTAAAAATCCCAACTCTATCCCTTGGAAAGAAAAAGGTAGCACCGAAGAAAGGAAAGAGCGAGATGGTGGTTTTTGTTGTTCCCACGAAGCGAAGATCATTCGCCAAGCGAATGAAGTGGGTCAACCTATTTTTGGCTTCGGCCAAACACTTTTTATCGCTGGTCGAGCTTTGTACAAAAAAAGCGATGTGATCACGTATTCTCTTATCTAAGCTTCTTCCCTGCGCATTCGCTCCCCCCATCGTAGATGGTTCATTCACGCCCGGTGCCACGAAATGATTGAGAACTACGACGGGGTTGAAATGCATTTGGTTCTTTCTACAAAAAAAGTATTGCATGACCGAATAATTCAAGGAGGGGCGCACTGCAGGGAGGGTCCTTTTAAATAGATGACTCGTCAGGCCGTCAGAGCGGGACTTCTTGGGGAAAAATAACTTAAAAAACTTCTTTTTTCTGAAGGAGTCGTAATTTTCTATCAGGAACGCTATGTCATTTACAGCCCCGGCGTATTTCGGATGCTTGAAGGCCCCGCTGACCTGAAGTAATTTAGAAAGATTCTTCGTTATCGATGGTGATCGGTCATGGTATCCATAGCGTTGCTTCTTTTTCGGCCAAATACTAATTTCGTTTTGCTTCTCCCGGTCGTCGAGCCTGATTGACTCGACTCTTTTCCCAGCCCTCCGGCCTCTCACTTCGTTTCGTTCTTCTTCTTTCTTGTTGCTGGAATGAAGACACCCGATCGGCCCGACTTTCCCAAATGCCCACCACTGGCCCTTCTCCTTTCCGGGTCTGGATTTATCGTGTCGTTTCAGTCGTCGTGGTCGACGGGGAAGAAATAAATGAATGAATGTTCTTTTGGGAAAATGTATAAGAATACACCTACCGAGACGAAAGCCAAAGGTTAGTCTCGCAGGTGGACGTATCGAACCAAAATAAGATCTCAGATTGACATCTTGATAAACTAATTTTCCATAATAATAATCACTGAACCAACTTGAATCTGAACTACGATTCAGGTCGAGTCTTACCGAAATCGGATTTCCTTTTCGTGCCATATGCGCCTTATTGTAACTTTCTTTTTCCCCTTTTAGATTCCCGGTAAAATATTCGTTCTCGAAAGTCTTCGTTTCGCAAACTCTCCAAATTGTTGAGCAAGATCGCTGAGAACACTAACGGAACACATTCTAATTCCCACTGAAGCTAGTACCTTATCCTTGACCACCATTAGCACAACTTTGAAGAACCTCTTTTTTTGACTGTCCACAACTACAGAAGCAGCTGTTCATTTATTTTTTGTTTGGCTACAACGGAACGGGTACACTCTCTAAAAGATTTGCTCGGGGCTGTTCACTTTAACTTGGTTGTTCGTGTAACACCCAAACCCGTTATTTAAATATTTCTACCTTTATTAAAATCTTTTCAAAATACGCAACGGAAAATTACGATTTAATTATAAAATGTTTGGTTAAAGGTATTACAATCAACAACATACTTAACTATTTGATTAGTTAGCCTAAACATTAACAATAAAATCATTCTTTATAAAATATACATTTTTCCGAAATAAATACATTAAGTCATAAAGGACCCTATATCCTAAATACAACCCTTTCCCCGTGTCACACTCAGAGCGGAGCTTCACCAAACACTTGGGCATCAACAGATACATAACCTGTAAACCTGGACCACCCAACGGTCCAGAAGTACACAACACAGAGAGTTAGTAAATCATAACCAATAAAATACAAGTGTAAGCAATATCCTTAACACTTCATCATATTATCATGCATAATCTAACTCACATACATATTCTCAATCTTAAATCAAACATAAAATTATTAACATATACATTGAAACACAATTTGGAAAACAATGCTTATCCCCAATATTCAATCAAGCAACTCACACAACTTACACAAACCACACAATGTCACATATCAAATCATCAAATCATATGCACATCTTCCTAATGCAATCTAATGTCACAACTCATGCTATGTCACCCTAGACATATCTAATGCATGTGGTACCAATCGTCTTTATTAGAGTATCTCACCTCTAATATCCGTCTTTATCGAATAAATATAATTCGATATCCGTCTTTATTAGAATCATAGATTCTAATATCCCTAACTCAATACATGAATGCATGAATGATTCATGTACAACCACAAACACTTAATATAACACAATATTAAGTTCTACACTATGATATGGAACACTATCCATATCCGTCTTTATCAAGATATATCACAAATCTTAATATCCGTCTTTATCGAACAAAATCCGATATCCTTCTTTCTTAAGATAACACAATACCTTAATATACTTCTTTATTAGAATAACACAATTCTAATATTCTTCATTCATATACATACATATCAAACATTCATCAATAACATCAACAAAACATTATTAATTAAAACATCCTCAACAATTTTAAAGGTATAGGAAGTATACAAAATATAAGAAAACTTCATAAATTAAGCCTCATCTTATAAAACTAACTTCGGAATTGGAATCTACGCGAAAAATCGAGTGAAATAGGTTCCGGGTGCATAAACCGTCAAAAAGTCAACCAAAAGTCAACACAGGTCAACCCTGGTCAACAGCCTTTACGCCTGGTGCGTAAATTCTTACGCCTGGGGCGGAAATCCAGTGGCTAGAGGGAAATTTTACGCGTGGAGCGTAAATTCTTACGCCTGGTGCGTAAAGCTGAAACAGATCTGTCAAAAATGCGTTTTTGAGCGAAAAATCACTTATTTGACCCAAAATCACTTACTTTCAATTCCAGAAATTATACCAAGCATGGGTTATGTTCATACATGTTTAAAACACATTAAAAGTAACTTATTAACATTAATAATCACTTATTTTTCATGGATCTTGACATATTTGTAAAAACTCATAAACATTTACAAATCTTAACAAACATCTACAAATACCCATTTTTACCCATTAAAATTGTTCATACATCATGTTAAGAGTATATTAGACATACTATGAACATGAGTTTTCACTTTCGTTAAGAAAAATCATCCCAAAAAGCCCACGAAAATGAGTGGAGAAAGTTTGGGTTCGGAGAATTGACATTCTCCCCTTTCTCTAGCCACTCACAATTATGAAAACTATCTCTCTTACCTTAGATCGACGATTCCACGCGATTGCTCTTCAAATCTCCTCAAGAGCTTCTTGCCCTAGCTCTCCTCTTCTCTTGCTCTTCCTTCTCTCTTCTTTCTCTCCAAAAAGACACAAATGTGACTTCTCTCTCTAACTCAAGCTATATATAGTCCTCCCCATTTTACCACTAAAGCCCATTAGTCCAAAAGCCCACTAATTGCTAATGTCTCACAAACTCGTATAACTAATTAATACTCTCGCTTATTAATTAATCGCCACAAAAGAAAATAATAATAATAATAATAATAATAATAAGCCACATCAATATATAAATATACACATATATACAAATAACGAATAAATGAAAATCGGGTCGTTACAACTCTCCCCAACTTAAAAGATTTTCGCCCTCGAAAATTACACTACTAAAACAACTCCGGACAAAACTCCTTCATCCAATTCTCCAATAAAACATTTAAAACTCTTCACATTACTAAGTTTGACAAAATTAGTCTATCCCAATCAACACAATCTCGTCTACTATCAACAAGAGATCAAGGACGGCCAGTTCCTCAATTTGTCAATAGATAGACAACAATCATGATGGTGGCACAAACCATTCTTACCAAACTACAATAATGGTTTCCTTAAACACCAAAACTTCCGTCAAGTATCATTCCATAGTTCTCACGATACTACTACTACTAGACTACCAATTCTTCTTATTCCGAAAAGATACCTTCGTTGAATACTTCACAACTCCTTGAATCCATAAATCTTTAATTCTCTCTTATCACTTAACTACGCCAAATTGCTCATTCATATATAAATCTTTTTCCAACCATTCCTTCGATAACATGATCTCAACATCCATCTGATAACCAACTCCCCAAATTTTCTTGACACATACCAAAATTAACCATCTCTAACCGTTAAATTTCTTTTTCTCGCATATCTCAAATCACTGCGCCCAATTCCAACATAACTACTCTCTTTCCAATTAGTTTCTAGCCAACCTCTGGATTTCTTAACACAAGCATTTCCAATACTACTCCCTCCGTCGACATAATCTCATCCAAAATGCATCTTAAGTCATTCATCGAATCACTATTGTTCCACCGTCCGTGATGAAAAGATCTAAAATCCTTTACTTCTTTATCACACTATATGAGCATACTATACCAACATACACGATGCGTCCAACATTACTAGTCTATACCGACTTTTCTATTCCATAATCAACTTTTCCAATACGTAATTTCTAATCTCACTCTTATCTTCCGAATGCTACAAAAAAAAACACCCTCCGATACTTACTCTAGGCCTCGCCTTCAAATTCTTAATATATACTCACAAACACAATATCCACTTTCATGTGAAATAACTTCTTTCGTGAACTCTCTCTTGACATAAGTCACTTTCCATCTCTCTTTCTAGTACTCGTTCCCAACACATGTCCAAACGGCTAACTTTCTTATTTATAATCATCCATAAGTGATACTTCGCTCTTAGCTTCATCTCAAAATCTCATTCAACTTCAACACTAATTGTCCGATCATTATTCAAATTCAATTATTCTTTCCTCGACAAGTCTCTCACAAAATTCATCGAAATATTATCCTACTTCCATCTTTGAATAAATTCAACTATCTTATACAATCCTCTACAACCGACAACTTAACGAGTATACAAATCATGTCACTGTATTCCCTTACTTCATTCTCCTCCACTTTAAAATCCGCTTCTTTTCCTTAATTAATTAACACCAACGATTCACTAATCTCCACATCTATTTTCTAAGCTTCTCAAACCTCTTCAAGAAATAACAAATCATATCTAACATTCTCAACCTCATTCTTCTAGAAATTACCTTGTATAGTAAAATTAGAACTTTGAATTGTTCGATCAAATTCAACTTCTTATCATAAGTACTAACATATCCACAACTTTCTTTAATCAAGCATCCGCTACAACACTAGACTCGCTCGAACAATAACTTAATTCGAAATCATCATTCTCCCAAGAATCCTAATCACCTCCTCTACGTCATATTCAATTTCCTTTTACTCAAACAAGCACTTCAACTTCAATCCACACAACAATATTTCCATACTTTCAATACAACATACAAACTCCAACCGTTTCCGAATACTCTTCTTCCTACTTAATCAATCTCACTGACGTCCCCACGACGAAACTCGTCTAACAACTTTTCCTCTAGCAATTTCCACAATTGTTGCTCGAATTCACTTGCTCCGAACAAACGTCACTAGATCTTGAACACTTCGCTTCAACAACACCTTCACCTATCCTCACTTCTCACGTTCGAAAAATCTCGGAGGAATATAACCTACTCCCCCACTTATCTCAAACCTACCGTACTCATCTACCAGAACTCCTAGTGCTCACACCTAGTCATTCTATCATTTCTAAACTCATCCTTCCCTAGAAGAAACTAGTACCGACAACGTTTACACGTATGTCGCATACAAAGGGTAAAACACCAAAACACGATACTCAAACATCTACATAAAATCATGCAAGCATATTCAAGTAAGAAAATTATTTAACTCGAGTCAAACTCGTATACCGCATCTACTCACTTCATTCTTAAAGAAAATAATATAGTTATCTACTACTACTCACAAATACAAGTAGACAATTCAACACAAGAAAAAATGAATATTGCTTAACAACAATTCATATTCATATACGCATGTCATGCAAGAAAATATTTAGCTTAACATGAGAATTAACAAGATACTATAAGATAGTCAAAACATGTGCAAAACATTTACCAAGTTCATCTAAAGAACATAACATAATCATTCACAATATCACATGGATAACAAAACGACGAGTCAATTTTCATGGTAATTAATCTAGTACATATCATATAAGACAAACACATGTCATGCATATTTTGGAATCTACTTTTCACCATCAATTTTCTATTCCTAGAAAATAGCATAGTCATTTATTATAACTTACAAAGAACAAATCAAGTCCTTAGTAATAATCTACTACATGTTATAAACAAAACATATATCAAATACATACTAGAATATACTTAACTTTCTTACTAATTCCACTCTTCCTACTTCATGAAAAAGAATTGGTTTTTCACTTACTCAAAAGAAAATAACTTACATTTTCAACGAAGTCCACATAATCAAGAATTAACATCAATTCTAAAATTATATCATGCCATAAGGATCTACACATAAAGATACACATAAAGACATACACAAGAATACACATGTAAACATACATAATAATTCCCATAAACTTTTCCACAATTAGTTAAATTAAACTATTAACTCTATTATTCACATATGGATTCATGTAGCACAAAATAGTTTTCAACATCCTACACGATTTCAATTACAAATTTCATGTTGAATTTAATCATAATCTCACACAAGGAAAACAAGAATTTCAATTCAAGCAATTTAGGACAAAATACCATGTATCATTAATCAACAAGGATACAATCACATCAAGTGCTCACCAAAAGAATTAGAAATCACATAATCCAATTCACATACTCAAAATAAATTACCTTTCTATTCTCAACAAAATCTTCATCATTAAGAAATAATATTAGTTTTAAAATTATTTCAAATAATCACCATGTAGTTTTATATCATGCCGGGTCATCACATGCAGTTTTATATCATGCCGGATCATCAACAATTAGAAACAAACATCAACTAACCAAGTTTAAATTACACAAGGTTAAAACTTAAAGCATATACAACTATTATAAACATAGAAGTATAACATTCACATAATTACTCAACAAAAGAATGGCTCACTTAATCCAATTCACCACACTTATAGTTCATGAATAAACGCACCATGTAAATTCATAAAACAAACACTTCACAATTCATACACAAACACGACTGACACACGACGCTCACTCGGTCTGAATGCACAGACCTGCTCTGATTGACACATAACCCACACAGTCCGAAGACAACGGGGCTCTGATACCACTTTGTAACACCCAAACCCGTTATTTAAATATTTCTACCTTTATTAAAATCTTTTCAAAATACGCAACGGAAAATTACGATTTAATTATAAAATGTTTGGTTAAAGGTATTACAATCAACAACATACTTAACTATTTGATTAATTAGCCTAAACATTAACAATAAAATCATTCTTTATAAAATATACATTTTTCCGAAATAAATACATTAAGTCATAAAGGACCCTATATCCTAAATACAACCCTTTCCCCGTGTCACACTCAGAGCGGAGCTTCACCAAACACTTGGGCATCAACAGATACATAACCTGTAAACCTGGACCACCCAACGGTCCAGAAGTACACAACACAGAGAGTTAGTAAATCATAACCAATAAAATACAAGTGTAAGCAATATCCTTAACACTTCATCATATTATCATGCATAATCTAACTCACATACATATTCTCAATCTTAAATCAAACATAAGATTATTAACATATACATTGAAACACAATTTGGAAAACAATGCTTATCCCCAATATTCAATCAAGCAACTCACACAACTTACACAAACCACACAATGTCACATATCAAATCATCAAATCATATGCACATCTTCCTAATGCAATCTAATGTCACAACTCATGCTATGTCACCCTAGACATATCTAATGCATGTGGTACCAATCGTCTTTATTAGAGTATCTCACCTCTAATATCCGTCTTTATCGAATAAATATAATTCGATATCCGTCTTTATTAGAATCATAGATTCTAATATCCCTAACTCAATACATGAATGCATGAATGATTCATGTACAACCACAAACACTTAATATAACACAATATTAAGTTCTACACTATGATATGGAACACTATCCATATCCGTCTTTATCAAGATATATCACAAATCTTAATATCCGTCTTTATCGAACAAAATCCGATATCCTTCTTTCTTAAGATAACACAATACCTTAATATACTTCTTTATTAGAATAACACAATTCTAATATTCTTCATTCATATACATACATATCATACATTCATCAATAACATCAACAAAACATTATTAATTAAAACATCCTCAACAATTTTAAAGGTATAGGAAGTATACAAAATATAAGAAAACTTCATAAATTAAGCCTCATCTTATAAAACTAACTTCGGAATTGGAATCTACGCGAAAAATCGAGTGAAATAGGTTCCGGGTGCATAAACCGTCAAAAAGTCAACCAAAAGTCAACACAGGTCAACCCTGGTCAACAGCCTTTACGCCTGGTGCGTAAATTCTTACGCCTGGGGCGGAAATCCAGTGGCTAGAGGGAAATTTTACGCGTGGAGCGTAAATTCTTACGCCTGGTGCGTAAAGCTGAAATAGATCTGTCAAAAATGCGTTTTTGAGCGAAAAATCACTTATTTGACCCAAAATCACTTACTTTCAATTCCAGAAATTATACCAAGCATGGGTTATGTTCATACATGTTTAAAACACATTAAAAGTAACTTATTAACATTAATAATCACTTATTTTTCATGGATCTTGACATATTTGTAAAAACTCATAAACATTTACAAATCATAACAAACATCTACAAATACCCATTTTTACCCATTAAAATTGTTCATACATCATGTTAAGAGTATATTAGACATACTATGAACATGAGTTTTCACTTTCGTTAAGAAAAATCATCCCAAAAAGCCCACGAAAATGAGTGGAGAAAGTTTGGGTTCGGAGAATTGACATTCTCCCCTTTCTCTAGCCACTCACAATTATGAAAACTATCTCTCTTACCTTAGATCGACGATTCCACGCGATTGCTCTTCAAATCTCCTCAAGAGCTTCTTGCCCTAGCTCTCCTCTTCTCTTGCTCTTCCTTCTCTCTTCTTTCTCTCCAAAAAGACATAAATGTGACTTCTCTCTCTAACTCAAGCTATATATAGTCCTCCCCATTTTACCACTAAAGCCCATTAGTCCAAAAGCCCACTAATTGCTAATGTCTCACAAACTCGTATAATTAATTAATACTCTCGCTTATTAATTAATCGCCACAAAAGAAAATAATAATAATAATAATAATAATAAGCCACATCAATATATAAATATACACATATATACAAATAACGAATAAATGAAAATCGGGTCGTTACAGGTCGCCTGGTTATCTTTGAAACCTCTTTGCTTGCGGAGGCAGGAGTGCGTCTGAGAGAGCGCTTCGCGAAAGAATCGTGTGGCGCGGTGAAAGGTTTCCCGTTGGGGTTTCCGACCCCCTGGTCTTCACCTAATTGTGGAAGAGGGGAGGTGCATTGAGTATAAACTCTCTCTCGCGCCTTTCTTCAGCTTGTTCCTGTTCGTCTATTCGGGACGGGGCAGGCAACCCACATACAAACATGAAGAGAAGAAGAGAGGAGAGAGGGTTCCTTGAGATTAAGGTGTCAAGGCGGTCGAAGAAGGCCACAAGTGGAAGCAACCGAAGCTTTTGTAATTCAGTTGACTCCGCCAGTCCGTGCTTGCTGTCATGCTGGCAAAAGCAGGGCTTTCGGCCTTACCTACTATTGGATTTGAACCAATGACTCTCGCCGTATGAAAGCGATACTCTAACCGCTGAGTCAAGTAGGTCAAGCTGAGTCAAGTCAGATAAAATAGACCCCTATAAGAAAGAGAAAGCGTTATCACTATACGAAATCTCGGCCTATTCACTCAGCTAGGGAATAAGACTAACCAAATTTCCCTATTCACTGAACCCAAGACTAAGGGCAAAGAGAACTTCCTTTGCTCCATTCATTCAACTTATAGGATGGAACCCGGACTCCTAACTAAACCCTCTTCCGATTGATTGTCTCGATTTCACTGCCTACTGCAATCCAATCAATTGATCGATCAATCAAGAGGCTAATCTCTTTTGTTTGGGCCGGTAGCTAAAAGTCCTCGCCTTCTCTTGAACAAGGGAAGGGCAGCATAGCATTAACTTCAATTGAACAAGCTCAACCTTGAAAAATAAAGGTGGTAGGCCGAAGAACCGTTGAACGCTTCAACTTGGCCACTGAAGAAGGCGAAGGCTGGGCAAGAGACTAGGCCAGTTTACTGCTTACTGCCATGGTTTAAGCTTTAGGCTCCATAGACGTTACTTTTTTTTTAGGTATGAGGGAGGGGAGGACACCACTCAGCACCTAAGGTGGGGTTCAATGCCGGCCAAAAGAAAAAATAAAGAGATGTATGGCTGAGGGGGGGAGAGAAAGAACGCATGCATGGGGATTCTGTCGGAGGTTCGATAATCTATGATAAGACATCATAGGCTAAGGAAGAATGAAAGGAAGTCCATTACTAAGAGAAGTGGCGATCTCGTCTTGCTTGCTGGGAGAGAGAAAGCTTCCAGACCACCTTTCCAGTCAGATTGCGAGCGATCACTCAGCAATGAACACTAACTGAAAGCGGCCGGGAAAGAGTAGCCATCCCTTACGGGAATCGAACCCGTGTCTTCGACATGAAAAGACGATGTCCTAACCACTGGACGAAAGGGACCAAAAAGCCATTCTTCATATACCTCAGCTCCGAGAATAGAAGTGGTTCGTTTTGTTTCTATACGCAATTCAAGATTTCGTTTGTGTTCTGGCGATTTCTGATGTGAATTCGGCGGGTCGTCCCCCCTTCCTACGGGTTCCCCCACCAGAACCCGCTTACGGCACGCATGACGCATGGTTACAACCTTTGCCTTAGCGTACAGCGACTTATATAGAAAACATGAACCACCTCGAACTCACTCGATGGTTCATGGTTCTACGTAATTAGTAGGATCGAGTTTCTACTCCAATCTAAGGTTTTTAGGGTTGGTTGTGAACTCAAGAGTACCGGTACGAGTTCTTTGAGTAAGGAACTGGTAGCTTTTACTTATGTCAATGAGTGAGAACTGTAGTAGTAGATTGAGTTAAAGAGTTTGATCTTCCCCCCAACCAAAAGGGATATAGAGGGGTAAGGGTCCTTTCTTTTGTTGTTGCACTGAACTAAGTAAGTGTCCTCTTCTCAGAGAGGAGGAGTTGCCTAAACCTAAAGGATTAGTTCCTCGAGTCTAGTTAACTCGACAACTTAACACGAATAACGCGCGAGCTTTCCTCGACTATAGCGCGAGTAGAGTCTAGCTCGACAAGAGGAACTACTTAACTTGACAATAGCTCGACTAGGTCGCTTCGCTTCCAAAAAGAAAAATACCCCCTTTTTTATTGTATTAATTGTTTATTTTTATTTGTTACTTGTACTTGATTGAGTACAGGTAGTAGTAGTGGAGTTGAAGAGGTCGCTATCTCCCCAGTGAAGGCTCGCTTCGCAGACTTCACGAGCAAAGAATAGATATGACTTACAAAAAGGTGCCCATAAGTTTGCTGTCCTGTCTCTGCCTGTAGGTAGTAGGTCCCTGCGCTTTCCGATAAGCGGATAAGTTGAGGGGCTTGCTTCCCAAAAGAAACTTCCCTTGCCTCCTCCTGGCCTTGACACTCTAGTTGTTGTAGCTCTTGTTTACTCCTTGTTTTCCTTCTTTCTCTTGTTAGGAGTTTAGAGTATTGTTGGGTTTTTGTATGTTGGCTACAATTTTGCAAAAACTAACTCTAGCCAAAATGCTGGACAAGATGCTGTAGCATATGAAGTACAGCATTACTGCTACTGTGTTGCGCAGAATTTTTAAACAAAATCTTAGAAAGATCTGTTTCAGAATAAAAGATTGAGCACGTTTTAATAGACCAAGCTGCGCCTTGTTCCTTAAGTTTCTGAAGGAGGTTTATATTATTTATCTCAATAAAATAATTAAATCTTTGAAGAAAATCTTTTAAAGTCAATCTTTAAAGAATATTTGAAGTAAATCTTTTATGCTGATCATCTCAATGGTTCAGATTAATTGTGAAGCCTTTTCTTGTGCAACAAGGACCTGCGATCTCAAGGCTATATATATGAAGACCTAAACCTTGTTTCAACTCATCAAAAGCCGTGTTTACTTAAAGTGTGTGTTTTAGGGTTTTAGAGTTTTGCTTGTTAATTATGAGCCTTCTTGTGTCAAGTTGATACAAGTTTAGGACTAATTATTTGAGTTGTATTTGTGTGTCCTCTCCTAAGCTTTTAAGTACAGAGATTAGGATTGTGTGAACTTACTCCTAAGCTTTGAAGCACGGAGGTAGGTTTGTTCTTGATTGTTTTAGTGTCTGTTACAGTGAGTAACATTCTGAATATTGTTTGAAGGAAGTGAGACGGGGCGTCTCATATCTAGGAGTTCCTAGGTAGAATTGCATGAGGTAGTGTCTAGGCGATAAGTTGTAAACGGGGCGTTTGCTGAGAACTTTGAACTAGAACTATATTAGTGGATTCATTCCTGGATTGGTATCCCCCAGAGTAGGTGAGTTGCGCCGAACTGGGTTAACAAACCTACTGTGTTTTTACTGTTCTGCTATTTTACTGCTGCATTATTTTCTGTGATTTATTGCTACGAACATTGCTGTAGCATCTTGCGTAGCATCTGTCTACAGGGCGCCAGAATTTCAATTGGCATCAGAGCGGGCACCCTAACCTACGTGGGTGAGCTCCAGGGTAGATATCTGACGTCATGGACAGAGAAGGAGGATACGTAACCAGGCCACCTCTTCTAGATGACTCCAACTACGACATTTGGAAAGCTCGAATGATAGCATTCTTGAAGTCTATGGACAGCAGGACTTGGAAAGCCGTTCTTAAAGGTTGGGAACATCCCAAAGTGAAGGATGCTAATGGTGCTGATACAGATGTACTGAAACCAGAGGAGGAGTGGACTATTGCAGAAGACTCATTAGCTCTTGGCAACTCTAAAGCCTTAAACGCCTTGTTTAATGGTGTGGGCAAAAATATGTTTAGGCTAATCAAAAAGTGTGAGGTTGCCAAAGATGCTTGGGAGATACTAAAGACCACTCAAGAAGGTACTGCCAAGGTAAAAATCTCAAGACTTCAAAATCTAACCAGGAAATTTGAAAATCTTAGGATGAAAGAGGATGAAAGTGTTCACAACTTCTACATGAATGTTATGGATTTTGCTAATTCTTTTGATGATCTAGGAGAAAAATTAAGTGATGAAAAAATTGTGAGAAAAATTCTTAGGTCTCTTACTAAGAAATTTGACATGAAAGTGATTGCAATGGAAGAAGCTCAAGACATATCAACCATGAAAGTTGATGAATTAATAGGATCCTTACAAACCTATGAATCATCTGTTAATGAAAGAATAGAAAAGAAAAACAAAAGCATTGCTTTTGTATCAAATGCTGAGGATGAAGATCTTGAGAGTGATATAGAGTCAACTGACAGTGTTTCTGAAGCTATTGTCTTGCTAGGACGACAATTTAATAAGGTTCTAAAAGGGATGGACAGAAGACCCAGGCAGAATGCTAGGCATCTTGCTACTGACATGAGTCGCAACATTGGTAACTCAAGAAAAACAAAGATTGATGAAAAACCTGCTCAAAGTAAGGGGATTCAATGTCATGAGTGTGAAGGGTATGGTCACATCAGAACAGAATGTGGTACTTATCTAAGGAAACAAAAGAAAAGTCTGAATGTCACCTGGTCTGATGAGGATGGATCAGAAGAAGAAGGAGAATCTGAGGTTGCGAAACATGTTACAGTCCTAACTGGAATTGTAACATCTGATACAGAATCATGTGATGAAGAAGTCTCTTATGATGAACTAGCAGAAACATACAGAGACCTATGTTTCGTTGCTGAAGAAAAATGCAGAGAACTTGAAAAGCAAAAGAAACTCAACTCACAACTTCAGGGTGAAAAATTTAGCCTTCTGTCAAAGATTGATGATCTCCATAAAAAGGTAAACAGCTTAACCTCTGACCTTGATGAAGCTAATGAGGAGATAGATAAATTGGAAGTTGATATTGGAAGGCTGAGAAAATATTCTGAAATGTTGAACAAAACTGGTGCTGACAAATTAGATGAAATTCTAGAAAAGAATGAGAGAAGACCTAAGTTTATTGGTATTAGTTATGAGAATGTCAATAAAAAAAGGACTTATAATCCTGATCTTATGTATACTCATCCCAAAGAAGTCTCAGGTGCTAACATGTCACGAAAGATGCCCCAGCATCCTACGCAGCATCACGACAATTCTTACTATAAGCGTCCTATGAAGCATCATGGCAATTCTCACTATAAGAAACACCGTCCTTGGAGATGTCATTACTGTGGTAGAAAGGGACACATAAGGCCATTCTGCTATAAGCTGTATGGGTACCCTCAGGAGAAGCAACAAACTGAGCAAATACCAATGATTCAACAAGAATGGAAAGTCAAAAGTAAGAACATCACTATAAAAACCAAAGTTGATGAAGAACAAACTAAAAATCAGGTTACAGGTTTGATTGCTCACACTTCTTTTAGAGCCTCTTCAAAAGAAGACTGGTATTTTGACAGTGGATGCTCGAGGCATATGACTGGAGATGATAGATTTCTTATTGATATCAAATCTTACTCAACTAGCTATGTGACTTTTGGAGATGGAGCCAAAGGGGAGATCATTGGCGTAGGAAAGCTGATCAACAAAAGCTTACCTAAACTTGATAATGTGCTACTTGTAAAAGGATTAACTGCTAATTTGATTAGCATTAGTCAATTGTGTGACCAAGGTCTGAAGGTAAATTTCACCAAAGTTGAGTGTCTTGTCACAAGTGAGAATGATGAATTACTCATGAAAGGTGTGAGGTCCAAAGACAATTGCTACTTGTGGGTATCTCAAGAGGAAGCAAATCTGTCAACATGTTTCATAGCAAAAGAAAATGAGGTAACACTTTGGCACCAAAAGTTAGGACATCTAAATCTGAAGAGCATGAAAAAGGCAATATCTGAGAAAGCTATTAGAGGACTACCTAAGCTTAAAATTGCAGAAGGTAACATCTGTGGTGAGTGTCAAATTGGAAAACAAACCAAAACGCCACACCAGAAGCTACAGCATCTGACCACAACAAGAGTCCTTGAACTTCTTCACATGGATTTAATGGGACCTATGCAAGTTCTCAGCTTGGGAGGAAAAAGGTATGCCTATGTAGTTGTTGATGATTTTTCCAGATACACTTGGATAAATTTTATCAAAGAAAAATCAGATACATTTGATATTTTTAAAGACTTATGTGTTCAAATTCAAAGAGAGAAGAATGAAGTGATCTTAAGGATAAGAAGCGACCATGGAAAAGAATTTCAAAATTCTAGGTTCTCTGAATTCTGTGCATCAGAAGGAATCAAGCATGAGTTCTCATCTCCTATTACACCTCAACAAAATGGAGTGGTTGAAAGGAAGAATAGAAAGTTACAAGAATCCGCTAGGGCAATGTTACATGCTAAGAAACTCTCATATTCCTTTTGGGCAGAAGCTATGAATACAGCCTGTTATATTCATAATAGAGTGACTCTAAGATCAGGTACCACTTCCACCTTGTATGAACTATGGAAAAACAGAAAACCCACTGTTAAGTATTTTCATGTTTTTGGGAGCAAATGTCATATATTAGCAGATAGAGAACAGAGAAGGAAGTTGGATCCTAAAAGTGATGAAGGAATTTTTCTGGGATACTCTTCAAACAGTAGAGCTTACAGGGTATACAACTCTAGGACTAAGGTCATAATGGAATCAAGTAATGTGGTAGTAGATGATTCAGCAGAAGAAAGATCGACAGATGTGGCAGATGATGCTATAGCATCTGACATACAGTCTGATGAACCTGATATAGTATAAGAAGTTGAAAACAGTATAGAAAGCTCTAAGCCTGATCCTACCAGTGATCCACCAAAGAAAGGTCCTTCCATCAGAGTTCAGATAAACCATCCTCAGGAACTCATCCTTGGTGATCCAGGTCAAGGAATTACTACTAGAAGAATGAATGATGTTGTCCAATTTGAAAAATTGCAAAGCAAACTTGGCGTTTTCTTATTTGAAGAGACGTAGCAATTACTGTGCATAATACGCGCAACCAAATTTCCCTATATCCTCTATATGGTGCACGTAAATCAAGGAAAAACTATTGTAACTTCCTATAACCAACTTACTCACACATTGTCAATCTCTTATCTTCTTCATTCTCTCTCCCATGTTTCCAAATCTTTGTCTCCCACTACACATTCTAACAGTGTAGCTTCAGGTTTGGCTAAACTTATATATACTATAGGGACTAGATCAAAATTTGACTATGGAACTTATATTTTTGATGAAACTGTTATGCATGGCAAATCACATGCTGTGAAAATGCCAATTGCCTTTCCTACTCTGATCTGTGATATTATCTTGAATCAACACCCTGGTATCTGTACTGAGGCTGATGTGCCCAAAAGAATGGAATCTGACTTGTCATTGGATTATAGATTGATTGAAAGGGACACATGCTGCAGATATTGTTGCACCTGTTGCTGCACATAATGCTAGGCAGCCAACAAATATTCTGACAAGGGATCAAATAATTGTTGATCTCAAGGAGGTTAGTAGGATTTTGGGTGAGAAGAAGGGTATGGTGGATCTTGTTGTCCACACTTTAAAGTTTGAGAAAACAGCAGCTGCATGTGCTGGAACAGAAGGCACTTCAAGTGTTATTCCTCATGTTACTGAAGATGATGCAGATGATGTAGATGGTGATACTGAGGTGGAGGAAGAGCATTCTGATGCAAGTCCTCTTGTCTGTTCTGCTTGATATTTTGGATGTTATTGTGTGGCCTATGCCCTGTTTCTGATTGCACCTGCATGTGCATATGGTCTGTAATATGAACTCTTTGTCTCCTTTGCTCTGGTACTCTATGGTTCTTATGTTCTGGTACTTTTTGGACTATGTTCTTGTTAATTGTTGCACCTGCATGTGCTCTTTGATCTGTTCTTTGCACTCTGTGGTTGTTCTTTGTTCTGGTACTGCTTGTTGCTCCTATGATACTCTTTGTCAAATTTATGCCTAAAAAGGGGGAGTAATATATTTCTGATTTTCTGAAGGTTTTCTGGTTTTCTGTGCTTGATATGACAACAAATGCTATAACATCTGGTATAGCATGTTATGTCTGATAATGATATACAGGTTTGAGGGGGAGTAATCTCATCCCCATGCATGAACTAAGGGGGAGTAGAATTTATTTTTCTACTGTTGATGAATGTTCAGATTCCATGCATGCATGTATGACTCTATGACTCTATAGGAATTTATTTTTCCTAATATGTGTGGAATTTATTTTTCCACAGTATGAAATGAAGGAGTCTTATTTATGAATCCACTATTATGAGAGTTTATTTCTCTCTAGTTGTACTTCATGAGGCTAGATGTGTATGATCCGCTGTTGCATGCCTCTGATGTTATTGTCTGCTTTCTATCATAGTTGTGTGTTTATGTTGACTCGAAGGAAAGTATGATCTGCATCTCTCCACAAACTGATCTAAAGTTGTTTTAGCCAAAATTTGCCAAAGGGGGAGATTGTTGGGTTTTTGTATGTTGGCTACAATTTTGCAAAATCTAACTCTAGCCAAAATGCTGGATAAGATGCTGTAGCATATGAAGTACATCATTACTGCTACTGTGTTGCGCAGAATTTTTAAACAAAATCTTAGAAAGATTTGTTTCAGAATAAAAGATTGAGCACGTTTTAATAGACCAAGCTGCACCTTGTTCCTTAAGTTTCTGAAGGAGGTTTATATTATTTATCTCAATAAAATAATTAAATCTTTGAAGAAAATATATTTGAAGAAAATCTTTTAAAGTCAATCTTTAAAGAATATTTGAAGTAAATCTTTTATGCTGATCATCTCAATGGTTCAGATTAATTGTGAAGCCTTTTCTTGTGCAACAAGGACCTGCGATCTCAAGGCTATATATATGAAGACCTAAACCTTGTTTCAACTCATCAAAAGCCGTGTTTACTTAAAGTGTGTGTTTTAGGGTTTTAGAGTTTTGCTTGTTAATTGTGAGCCTTCTTGTGTCAAGTTGATACAAGTTTAGGACTGATTATTTGAGTTGTATTTGTGTGTCCTCTCCTAAGCTTTTAAGTACAGAGATTAGGATTGTGTGAACTTACTCCTAAGCTTTGAAGCACGGAGGTAGGTTTGTTCTTGATTGTTTTAGTTTCTGTTACAGTGAGTAACATTCTGAATATTGTTTGAAGGAAGTGAGACGGGGCGTCTCATATCTAGGAGTTCCTAGGTAGAATTGCATGAGGTAGTCTCTAGGCGATAAGTTGTAAACGGGGCGTTTGCTGAGAACTTTGAACTAGAACTATATTAGTGGATTCATTCCTGGATTGGTATCCCCCAGAGTAGGTGAGTTGCGCCGAACTGGGTTAACAAACCTACTGTGTTTTTACCGTTCTGCTATTTTACTGCTGCATTATTTTCTGTGATTTATTGCTACGAACATTGCTGTAGCATCTTGCGTAGCATCTGTCTACAGGGCGCCAGAATTTCAAGTATGTCTAGAACGAGTGGAACGAAGTGCTTCTCTTAAAAAGCCCGAGTCCACGACCTAAAGTAAAGAGGAGCCGAAGGGAGATGGCTAATAGATTGACTTGCTTTTTACCTTTCGTATTCGGCGGAAGTAAAACTTGATATCGGTGAGCTCCGTTTGCTTCGAAAAGATGTTGTTGGGCAGTAAGCATTTGCAAGAATAGCATCCCTATGTGGGGGAAGATCACGAAAGACAAAGATTATAAAGAGGGCCTCATGACGACTAATCCATGAGAGCCCGTATTTATGCTTTCATTCACTCGTTCCTCATGGTCAGGAGAGGGAAGATCTTAAGGCTTTCTAGTTTTTGAATCCACTTAAGAATTTGATTGTGCCCATTGATTGTATGCCGAGGGAGAGAGCGATAGAGAGAGGGGTGGTAACATGACCTGGGACATCGATCTGGAGTTGTGGTCTCGTTCCCATCCTTGCGTATGCCTGGACCTAGAAGGAGGATCTAAACGAGAGAGTAGAGTGAAGGCCTGTAGTTGATACAGAAGCGAGAGCTGGATCAAGGCCTTTGATAGAGTGTCCTCCTACCACTGAAAATCCTTTCCTGGTCAATGAAATGAAAGAGACGAGCAAGAGTTCAAGTTCCGTTATTACCCGGTGGCTGAGAAAGAAAGAAATTGAAACCCGAATCAAGATCAATGCGTGAAAGAGAAAAGGATCACAGGGTCAGGCCCCAGGAGATGATACTCTCCGTTCTTTAATCAGATAAGGATGCTTTCCATGAATTGCTCCAGCTCTGGTGCACACCTGTTCTCTCTAGAAAGAGAATGTTCATTGGAAAGCACAGACCAGCTAAAAAAAGAGTGATTTATCGCTTTCTTTAGTTTAATTTAATAGGTTTCTAGTTTTAGGATTTTTATTTTTCAAAATAATGTAGTAACATCGAGTCTTTGCATGTGCTGTTGAGTCTTTTATGCGTGGTATTTTTGCTTTGTTATTTAATTTCTCCTTTTCTTGAACCAATTAATTTTTTTTTCTAAGGATTTAGGACAAGTGGCTCACCTAGAAAGTATATAGGTTGGAAATGATGAGAAGCTAAGTTAAGGAAGTTAGGGAAAATTAAAACAAAATCGGTATTGTTTCAACACCAAAAGCCTCCCTAGTATGGTTACCAATTTGAATCCCCGTTGTGCCATAAGTCTTGTGATCTTAATTTGGTAGTAACCCTCGAGTAGTTTATTTATCCAGTCGGACACCATCTATATTCACACATTAAGTAGTGTTAGTCGATGAAAATAAGCAAATTATCTTATGCACAAAAGTGAATAAAAAAGGGAAAAACTGTGGTAATACGGTTGAACCTTGAAAAAAATAAAATAATAAAGTAATGAATAAAGTGTGCATGTGTATATAGAAAAGATGATAAGAATGCTAACCGGTTTTCCTACCATGTGTGTGGCATAATATAGATAAAGGGTCTTAATGTGACTGTCTAGAATGAAAGAGGATGAAACAAATGAGGGAACTTGATTTCGGTACAACGACATAATATAGATAAAGGGTCTTAATGTCGCTACAATACCCTTGTTGTTTAAATAAGTACCTAATTAATTGACTTTAGCCAATCTAACTTTCTAGCCACGTATGAGTATTTGTGTTGCTACTTTTCTTAAGTCCGTGTGTGTGAGTTGCTTTGCATTTTACTGTTTTATATGCAAGCTAAATTGCTTGAGGACAAGCAATGGTTCAAGTGTAGGGGAGTTTGATAACACGCAAAATGCACTATTATTTTGACTCGACTTACACCTGTTTTGATCTCGATTTTTATAGTTGCTTTTATGTCGGTATTTTGTTATGTTTCAGGTAATTTCTATTTAAAAGTCGATGTGCAAGAAAACATTGAAAAATGGCAAAAACGAGAGCAAAAGACACATTCTGCAATGTCATGATGGGCCAGCTCGTGGTGACATGTCAAAGCCAACTCATCACAATTGAAAAAAGAAAAGAAAAATAAAAAAATAGAAGAAAGAGAAGAAAAACGTGGTTTTTAGCCAAGTACATGAGTCATAGCACTACTCCTTTAGTCTCTCCACTTCTCCTACATTTTAGGAACCAATCTCCACTTGATTTTACCTTATAAATTGGATGTGGCAGTTATGAAAAAAAGGCATCCACGCTTATTATTTTGAGAGCCAGAGAAATCACCCATTGTAAAAGTGCTTAATTTCTCAGATAGAGGAATAAGTGCAGATTTTTAGTTCTAAGTTTGGAGCATTTACATACACTTTCCAGCAACTTGCAATTTAATTTCTCAAGTGTCTTGTAGCAGATTTCTATGTTAAGAATCGATTCAATCTTATTCAGAATTTTTTATTCAGTTCATCTAATTTTTCCCGTTGCTGCTGCTTTATCATTATGTCTTCTGCTGCGTGTTAAATTGTTGCTGCTATGTGATATTGCTATATTGCTCGTTTCTATCGGTAACAGGTTCTAATTTCTTTGGCTTATTTACTTAATTATTTCAATTTACTTATTATTTTATGCACGTACAGAACCTGTAAAACAAGCTAGTTCAATTGCCAAGTTTTTCTATATTGCTACTGTGCGTGTATTTTTTGGTTTCTGTTTCAATTGCACTTTATTCATATCATATTTCACAAATGAAGCACACCTTTAATATTTATTTATTTATTATTATAATTATGTCTGAGTAGATTTTTATAGAGACCGGAATGTAAGGATCGTCGTACTAACGGTATTCCATTGAGTCGAAAATAAATGTTTATAATGAGAATTGTTTAAGGCCTGAATAATTTCTGATTTTAAAACTCAAGTTTACTGCGAAAGTAGAAACACAGTGATATCGGTTTCAATTTGAAAGAATGAAAACTTTATCTGACCGTAAGAAAATTCAGTTTTTGATTTAAAACACTGCGAAAGCAACTTTTTATCAATTAGGAAAAATTCAGTTTTCAAAAAGGTAATTTTAAGAGTATAAGCGGACACGCGAGAGCGGGCGTTTATAAGCTTAAAATCCGGTACCGGACACGCGACGGCTGGCGGTACATTTAAATTAATTTTTCTACCTTAAGCAACTTTTTGAGTAATTAAAAGTAATTATTTTCATAAAAGAGATTTTCACGCCGTAACACGTTGGACACGCGAAAGCGGACAGTTAGATTACGTAGTAGAATCTATTTTAAAACTTAAGCTTTTATTTACAAGAAAATATTTTCTCATTATAAATATAAAATATGACTCAGTGATACCAACGGTCGATGTGAGTTTCATTCCGGCCTCTTGTCAATTAAAAAAGTAATCAAAATAGTTTATTTTCTATTTTTCACTAAAAAAATATTTCGTGCGCCTTAGATAAACAACGTGACAACAAAATACGGTACTTGACATTGGTCTCTGTGGGAACGATAACTTTTTATATTAAAACCGACATAGCCGTATACTTGCGGCCTATCAAGTTTTTGCTGACATAATTATTATGATTAGTGGAATACCGTTGATACGACGATCCTTACATTCCGGTCTCTATAAAAATCTACTCAGACATAGTAAATATAATAAATAAATAAGCATTCGTAGATTTCATTGCTTCAGTAAACATGAAATAATAATAATAATAATAATGAAAAAAACGTGAACATGTAGATTGAAACAGATCATGCAAACATGAAAGGCAAAAGCAACAACTTAACAAAATAATATGTATGCGTGATTTGTTTCTCTGTTCACAGCAAAAGCAATAACAAGTAGCGCTAAATAAATTGAATTCAGTGGTAAAATTGTAACAAGTAAATTGTGCAGTACCTGATGTTGCTTAAATCGAATCGTAAACAGGGGACTCAAATAATTCAGCAAATAAATTAATAAAATAAACAAGAACCTGAAAATTAACTGAATAATATTGAACCGATTCAAATGTAAACATCTGGTACAAAACACTTGAAAGTAAATTGCAAGCTGCTGGAAATTATAAGAAATAGCTCCAAACTTAAAACGAGAACTTGCAATATCACTCGATGAGAGAAAATAATTGCTTTTACATGAATGAATTTTATCGCTCAGGAAACAAGAATAAGCGTGAAGGCAATTTTTGATAACTGACTGTCTATTTGTAGTCTGCAAACTGTGTTTGAAACTATCAGAACGTGTCCAAGGCAGTGGAGGGAGAATAAGAGTGGAAGAAACTGCCTTTTGACCGTGTGCCTCTTTTTGCAGATTTTTAAGGGTTGACCTTTTTTTTATTTCTTTGTTGACTCCTTTGTGATGGGCTGGGCTGAAACTTATATTTTTCTCTTTTTTAATTTTATTTCACCGCTTTTTTACCGTTTTGACACACAAGGACCTTTAATCAACATATACCTGAAATAGACATAAAATACCAGCATAATATTGCAAAATCTATGAAATCGAGTTCAAAACATGTGTAAATTAAGCTAAAATAATAGTGTATTTTACTTGTTATCACTAATCAAGGTCGGGGCGGGAATATCGGTTCGAAAATAAAGAGATATCAATCACTTTGGCAAGAAGAGTGAGCGAACAAGTCTGCTTTCTTCTCCATTGATGTCGAATTCAAGTTTATTGACCTCTGACTAAAAGGAGACAGCTAAGAGCTAGCTAGGGGCAAAGCTTATTCCGGGAACGGTATTTCCCGGCCTGGGACAGTTGGTTGATTGGATAAGAGGGGAGATCCGCGAAGGGAGTATCAAAAAATAAAGTAATAGGAAAAAAATTCAATTCAAAAGAATCAGACTAGCTTTCCGTACTGACAAAGAGTCTTTTAGTACTACTATGTATTAATATCTAACCAAAAAAGAAGGAAGAGAATGAAAAGAGAAGAGAAGTCCACTTCCGGGACGAAGCCCTACTAAAATTGAAGCATCAGGAACAAGCAAAGATGCCACCGGTTAAGAGTTGGAGATTGTGCTTCATATTCTTTATGTATTATCCATTCATTCAGACTTCGAACAAACCTTAGGTTGAATCCCGACATGGGCGAGTAGGGATGGATTCCAGGACAGTTTCAAGCAGCTTCTTCGAGCCGATTACTCATTCGCTTTGTTACGAAAGAAGTTGCAAGGTGCGAGATGCGCTGCCTTTGATCCAATTCAGCTTCAAGGGCCTTACCATCCCGGTTAAGGAATGACAGGTCTACGTTCTGGTCTACCTGCACGTGACAGAATTGTGCATTGTCCGTATGTCATCTCGCTTCGAAAGCCGATCTTCCTGACAGGCCACATCCTCGATGGCCAACTCGTCAGTCTGACACTGACGGAGCAAGCATCTTTATAAGTTAAGAGTTTCTTTTAATGAGTCTCCCACACTCACAGGCACACCTCTGATTGATCTCGAATCGCTCTGATACCACATAGTCTCAGAGGAAAGCAGTCCATTATCTCAGCTCTGAGAGGCCGGCCGAACAAGGGTAAATCCGAGAACGAGCCGTGGGAAAGTCCCCATCGACCTTCAAAGCAGCATTTAACGCCTTTTTGAGATAGGTGAGAACTTTTCTTCTTTATTCATTCAAAATAATCCTGCCTAGAAAAGGTTTATCTGTTGTCAATCTCACTGGATCTCAGTTCGACATAAGATTCTTAAAGATTTGAATCGTCGGGAACTCTTCCATCTCTGTTCTGGTGATTCGTGGTTTTATTCGAGAAGAATTCCCTGATAGATGAGCACATGATGTACATCACTGAGGTAGAAGAAGACCACCACTGGGTCATGCATTTGGCTGGCGCTCTGAACGATGCAAGAAAAAAAGGCATTAATAGAAGTCGATTCCACTTTTTTGTCCTGCTGAAAAAGCTTAGTAAACCGGTCTTCTGAATTCCCTCTGCTTTTCCCTCACCTACCTGGATCAGTGGATTCTCCGGATTCAGCAGGATTCGGCTTCGTATGAAGTGTCTGCGGATTACTAAGCCGTGCGTGGATCGAGATCTTAGGATCTAGCTAGATAAGACTTATTGCACCTTGAAAAATGGCAGAACGAGACCCTTTTATAAGGAAATTGTTCTAGTAACTTTTAAAAAATATCTAGCGAAAAGCATCACCTCAGGGATGCACGAAAGACTTTAATCACGCAGATTATGCCTACCGTCGGCTATTGATGAAGATAAGGCACACGAAGCCCCAACATGGTCTAGCACTACGATGGAAACTGGATGTCTGCCTTTGTGAGTACCTATCTTCTTATAGGAAATTGCTATTCAACAAAATAGAAGATTGCAAAGATTCAGCCTTAGTATTAGTAGAAGTGGGTAGCGACACTGGGTAGACGGTCTATCCCCCTTTAACTTAAGTAGTATTTCCAATTTACTCTCTGTCTCTAAAAAAACCGTAACACAGTCCAGGATAAGTGTGACCGCGTATATATACTATATAGATATCCAGCCCCACACCCGTGGGTAATGCCCCCGTAACTTCGGGAGAAGGTTTCTGAACTCCTATCTATTCAACCTGGCCTATCTTCTTTCTAACAAGAGGACGCTAAAATAAAAATGATAGCGAACTAGAAAGATACTGACAGAAGCAAAATCTCAAATAATAGACACCGGAGAGAACGATCATACCAGATGATAGCTATCTTAGAGAACGCTAATTTAACCATCAGAGAGAGCACCCTATTACATACTGCCTCGCTCTTCTCTCTATCGTAGTTCTTTCTCGCAGAGTAAGGTAAGGATTTAAAATTCAATACTAGTTCCTATGGCGTAAAGGAAAACATTTCGGCTATTACATCTATGGGTCAATGGAGTCTCTAAAAGAGGGGATGGAAGCAAGGTCCAATCCCATTATTATAACTTATAATACGATCATCTCATAGATGAAGAAGTGAGCAAGCCTTTCTCCAATGGATTCTAACAGCGCAGACTAGGCATCTTTATCTGATTTCAATTTATATATTAGTAATAAAGCCCCTTGTTTCAAGGCTAGTCCCGGTTTAATTGCTATTTGAATTTAGCTGCATTGTCCATAGAATCAAATATGGACGGTGACTGACCACTAAATCTGTCGATCGAGACAGACCTTGCTTCACCACGCCCAAGCCGGAGGCTAAGTAGACTTGAATAAGGTGAAGATGGATACCGCCCATAAAGAGCTTGGTTAAGTGGTATGCCTTACTGGTTGGATCAGAATACCTTCCCTTTCTTTCGACTTGCTACTGGATTATTATAATATAAGACAAAATGGTTTGCATTGGTAGCTATTCTTAGCGGTGACATACTTAAAAAAGAAGAGGAATATAAAATATAATTATTGAAGTTAAACCACGGGAAAACAAGCACATGAAACAAGACAACGGCCAACGATCCGTTCCCTCACCCCCAATAGAATAGAAAAAGCAATGAGAAACCGCTCGGGACCCATATTCCCATGGTCCCTTCGCTCAACAAAAAGTCCTAACAATAAGGATATTATCTAACGGATATGCTGTCTAACTACTATAACAAAGTCGTCAACTTAGATTAGACTACTTTCAGATAAGGGTTGTTATACAAGTCAACTATTATCGTACAGTGATGATCGAAATAACTTAACTGTTGGTGATCCCTTTTCGAGTTCCTTCATTCCAGTCCTGCGGCGGAAGGGGAGACTTAGATCTTGTCAGTTCATAAGAAAAACCGCATCCGGTGGTATCCTATCGTCGTACAAAAATAATTAATAAAAAAAGGGAATGAGCTCTCACAGGTTGAGTTTTTTCGTCCAGATTTAGCGTTTCTGAAATTTCGTATAGATAGAAGAATAAATTGTCCTTTTTCTTGCTTTTGTTAAACAGGCTGTGCCTTCGGCCGCCTATGTATGAGAGGGGGCCCCTTTTCACTCCTTGTTGAAGTAGCAAAGCTCGTTGAGGCAGACCTAGACAGAAAGATAAGTGTTCGTTCGAGAATAGGGGTCGTGGAAGAATTGGGTTCGAGTCCCATAGCCCCAATGTGTCGAAATATCATGATTGGGTCGACCGTATCCGAGCAAGAAGATTGGATTGATCACCTGAGATCAAATCCAACAACTCTATGTGAGCTTTTTAAGGGGTATAAAATCCCTTAATAAGAAAGGTATTGCTTTTTTTTATAATAGTTGCTCGCTCGTTCCTGAGGTACTGGAGTTCTCACTTGAGAATTTCTCTGCCTATATAGATAGTAAGGGGGAAAGGCAGAACCAGAAGAATGTTGTGAAATGAGAGTTGAGGACTTGATCGGACATGGTATATTTTCGGCTACCATTATGATAAATTATCAAGTCCCGCGAGCGAATCGGGGAACACATCTGGGAATTGAGGAGACAGGAAGGAATGTGTCTCCCTGGTGGGTTCCAGACGGAACGCTTGGTCGAAATGTTAGAAGAGGGCTATGGGGGTGAGCAAATGCTCGAAATAGAGAGAGATATTATGCAGCATGGCGTTCGTTTTCAGGCCTATTTGGACATCGGCAATCAGCCTGCCTCTTACTGGCCTGGCCGGCCTTATCGAATTATCATAAGCGGTGATGTACGTACACGGGAGAAGGAGCCAGTGAGTCTTCATAAATGTCAAGGGCGCGCTGCGTGGATAGGGGGGGGGGCCCGTATGTTTTTGCGAAAAAAGCTCGGCTCCTGTTATTGCTGGAAAAAAAAACCTAATACCTTTATTTGATGTCGATTCATCCATACTTCCATTTTAGAGCGAGGCTGACTGCTTGCCGGCTGGTAGCTGTATGAGCGGTAACGTCCACGTACGGCTCCGTGAGAAGGGCGGTGGACAGAAATGGCCTTGTTGTACCTCAATCTCGTCTTCAATGGGGTCTGCTTTTTTTTTTTTTGGGAGAGTATGCCAATATGATCTTAATGAGGTGCGGGGCTTTGCATCCGACATTCATTGGGCTTCCCTCTTCGGGAGCCTGCGTCCCGGCGTTTTTGTGCAATAAATCCCTCCGGCCGAAGACTAGTGGTAGGTGGTCCCGCGGAGCTTTCGGAGAAGGGTAGCCTAGTGTGTAAGCACAACAATGAACCGCGGCAAACCCTCAGACGACCTATCTAAGATTAGGGGGGAGATCCTCAGTAGTGGTGACCCTTTCACTCTTCCACGGACTGATACATGTACCGAATGCTCATACGGGAAATTTGACTCCTGGGTCTGGAACGAAGTCTCCGAAAAATCCTTTCTTTCTCGTCCACTCAGGGGGGTGCGGACACACCTGCGCGGATTACAGGTGACGGTTACAAGAATGGTGGGGAAGTTAACAGTACCCGACGACATTCAGGGATGGATGTAGACCCATCGGGTGGGGATAATCATTCCGGTCCTGGGAGAGGTGGCGACCATTCTCAATAACTGGGCTGAGGGAAGCCTTATGAGTCACTGAAACGACGGCAGGGAGGCCTTGATCTATCAATAGAGGGAGCAAAAAACGGGCTTTGCTCCCCTTTACAATATGAAGAAAGAAATAAGGGTCGAAGTTTAGACCGCTTACAGTAGTTCTACCTATAGAAAAGATCATGAAAGAGGCGATTAGAATGGTACTCGAATCCATTTATGATCCCGAGTTTCCAGACACATCGCACTTCCGTTCGGGTCGAGGCCGCTACTCGGCCCTATGACGGATAAAAGAAGAGTGGGGAACCTCTCACTGGTTTT